>JACDOX010000183.1:1123425-1134104 GCA_014549065.1 Cardinalis cardinalis | reverse complement strand
GTCCCAGGATGGAGCGGTGGCCGGGCTGCCCGGTCCCGGTCCCTGTCCCAGGATGGAGCGGCGGCCGGGCTGCGCGCTGCACGGTCCTAGTCTCTGTGTGCCCTGCCTGGGACATGCTCTCTTCCTGCGCCTTGTTTCCCTGACCAGATTGGGCTACAAGTAAAAAGTAAAACAGGAGGTGAAACCCTTTTACTTCTATTTGTTAATCTTTCTTCTTCTATCTTTCTTTCTCTTTTCTTTTTTTCTACCCCTTTCTTTCTTTCCTTCTTTCTCTCTCTCTCTGTTTTTTTTTTTTTTTTTTTTTTTTTAGCAGGGCTCCTTTTTTCCTCTCTCTTTTGCCTCAATAGAAAGAAAAAAAGTTTTGTCAGCACTCCTGTTTCTTTTGTTGTTTTCTTTTTCTCAGAAGTCTTTTCTGCTTTTATCCTAATCCCAGGCATGCATGAGGGAACAGTTGTGCTCTGTTGTTTGTCTGTTCTGGTAGTTTTGAACCAGTAGGGCTCCTGCTTTGTTCTCTTTATTTTCTGAACACAGAAAGGTAAAAGAGTAGGAATAGCGATTGAAACTCTTAAGAAGAGAAACCTTCGATATTTATTTAGATTTAATTCATTTTTTGCCATGTTGGTAATAATTAAGGGATGATGACAAATAAAAAAAAAGAGGGAGAAAAAAAAGGAAAAGGAAAGAAACCTCTTTTCACTCCCCTGAGATCAGAGTTTTGCTACCCAGAGCATTTTCCACTTGTACCCCTTGAGAGGCACGTTTTTAACTCTGTTGTCCAATTTATTCACTCTCTGGAACCAGACAACAATTTAACATATGCCAGGGTTGTTTTTTTTCCCTGAACACAGAATTACTCCTTTGTAGAACTGCCTGTATGATTTGAAAAGCAGTGTTAGGCTGGTTTACCTGATGTGATGTCAGCCTTACTTTCAAGTCACATCTCAGTTTTAAGCCTTATATTTATGGTTTTAAATGTACTCTGGTGCTTCTTTTTGGGGGAAAATTTGTAGAACTGTCACTAAAGGTTTATTTATGAATTCTCCAGGTATTTCTTTACTAGTTGGGCATGCTGGCTGATAAATTGCCTGAAATGTTTTAAAAAATTAAGCTAAAACTAATATGGATCCATCTGTCTCTGTTTCATTCCTGCAAAACAAACCTTTTATGATTTTGGTATCCAACATGTGTTCTCTGTTGCCATGGAGATGCTGTAGGCCTGAATTTTTTTTCACAGGCTCTTACGATGAAGTTTTTTTTGAGAACTGTTTTGATTAATTTTTCCTCCACTTCAACTTCTCTCTCACTTAAACTGTTTTCCCCTTTTGTTTCCCACTTGATTTATGGCAGGTCGCTGTCATTTAAATAGATGTGCGTTTTGAAATTCCTTCTTTCTGTTCGAATGCGAAGAAAAAAAAAGAGGAAAAAAAAAATAACCCATGCAAGTCATGCTCAAAGACTTGGTTATTGTTGCTTGTTGGATTTCTGCTCTCTGTGGTTGTCGGGCCTAATTCAAAGTAATTCAGGCTACTCAGTGGGGGCAGTGCATAGCTCCACAGGAAATTATGATAGCAAAAGTCTTCCTGTAGAGCTCTACACTTGGCACTACAAAGTGCCTTGGGCTGCAGTTACCTGAATAGGGTTGAATTAGACCAGACAACCGCATCATCCCACTTCTTAATCTATTAGAGCGATATACAAGTGGCAATTGTTGATTGCAAAAATGGGATTAAGAGGCTCTTCAAGTGAATTGATTTTCTTGTGAGAACAAAAAGAGGAAAGAGAAGGCTMGTTTGAATCACACAGCCAGCAAGTTTCGTGAATGGGTTCCACTCCAAATGTTAGAATTAAAGCAACCAATATTTCCCCATGAAGCATGCAGGTGAGAGGAATAAAGTGCTGAAAAATAGAAAATTATGTCTAAAAGTTTGTGGTGCTCTCAGCAAATCTTGGCTCTTTCTCCATGATCCCTCCCTCCCTCCCTGCTCCAGGCAGCAGCAAAAACAAGTCCTTGTTTGAGCCAAACACTTCACTGCTTTTCATCATCCTCTGCTTATTATTCTTTAATCTTTATTTTTACCCACTCGTTTCACCTATTTATTTTGCTTTATCTCAGGCAACAAATGGGATAAGAGAACAGCTCCTTTGACTCCTGCCRCTTTTCCCTGAATCTTTCCTCTTATTTCTTCCCCCCACCAAGACCAAAGCCAGTGCCATGTCTCTCCCAAGGGACCTCCAAAATCTGTTGCCTGCATCACTCCAGAGCAACTCCCCACAGGGATTTCACCCTGTCCCCCAGGTGCCTGCTTTTCCCCCCATGGCTTCTGTTTTCCCTGAAACCACAAGTTTTGTGTGTCATAAATTTCCCATTAACCTGAGTGTATCATCCCCTGGGAAGAGCAGAGCCTGGCATCCACCTTCACTGGGATGGGTCCTGCTATTTGTTTTTGGATGGTTCTCAGTGATGCTGGAAATCCTTTCACCTCAGCTGAAAGACAAGCTGGTTCTGGGCTGCAGAGGAGAGGTAGTGGTGAAAGCAAGTTCTGCGCTGGGTGTACTGGAGAGCAGCGCTCAGGCATGGCTCACTGTCAGCAGTGTGGAGAATAGAAATGACACCCTGCAGGGAAAAGGAGCTGCTGGAGCAGATGGAGGGAGCC
Organism: Cardinalis cardinalis; assembly: GCA_014549065.1. Lineage (NCBI taxonomy): Eukaryota > Metazoa > Chordata > Aves > Passeriformes > Cardinalidae > Cardinalis > Cardinalis cardinalis. The sequence continues at coordinate 1,131,450 of JACDOX010000183.1, read as the reverse complement.
TGGTGCTGTTGTTTGCCTTGGGAAGCAGCAGTGGGGATGAGAATCCTCCCCTCCCACCATAAAAGCATGAGATCTCACCCTGGGTGCTGGCGCCAGTGCAGGGGTGAAGGGCATGAGCCACTTTCAAGTGGGCTTCAAAGATTTTGGGGCAGGGAACAGTTGGCTGAACTGGACCTTGCTCTGTGGGTTGGAGGGTGCATGTTCCTTCTCACCAGCACGTCTGTTCAGGCTTGCTATGTGGTCGGTTTGCCCTTTCTTTAAATTTGCTATAGCAGGCTTGTTCCCTCAGCTGGACCGTGCTTGGGATGGGGCTTGAGAAGTGTCTCAGAGCAGAAAGGATTGATGGAGTCATTGCTGTGAACTGGAGGGGGCACAGCCACCAGGGAAGCTCTCACATGATGTTTTGGGAAGAGTCAGAAGTCTATTCGGAGCGAAAGCACCATCTCAATGCTTCACTTAACGATTTTTTTATTTCAGGGGATAGTTATGTTGTTGCAAAACTTTTCCTTTTGGGTAGGCGATTGTAGGACAGGAGTGAACTTTCATGGCATCAGAGACTCCTCTTGCATCCCAAGAATCCCCTGTGCATGTTTAGAAGTGCTGCAAATCCAAATGAAACAAGACCAAATGTGCCTCCCTTAGGAGGTTACATTCGTACTTCCCTGAATCCTTCACCATGAGCAGGCACTTTTTTCTTTTCCCAGCACATTCCAGCCCTTCCTACCTCTCGCTCAGCTCTCACAGTTTTAAGGGGTGCTGCTTCCAGACATGTTTGCATGGGTTTCTCCTTTTCACCTCTTCTGCCCCATGGAAAGATTTTTGCCAAAATCGCAGTCACAGGATGCCAGGAGCACCCACCAAGTGTTAGCATCCATGAGGAGCAAGCAGGCACAATTTTTTCTTTTGGAACAACATCAGTACCTCTAACTGCGACCCGGTAATTGCTCTGTATTTAATTACCCGAGATTGCACCAGGCCCGTGTGCTGTATTTGCGTGTGTGCTATCAATTATGTCATAATAAATGAATTTCCTTTTCAGGATTCCCTGCCGCCGATGGCTGGGCTTCTGTTCCTCCTTGACTGTTCTGACTTTGAACAGGTTTATTCAGCTGTTGTCTGCTAAGCCCTACAGAAAAGAACAATAGCTTCTGATCTGCCTTTTATGGGTTATTGGAAACTGGTGGTCCGCACTACAGCTTTGGTCAGTGATTAACCAGAGTGAAAACAAACTACACAAGGCTAAGTTGATGTTGGAGGAGGAATGAACCCACTTCATTAAGGCTTTAAGAGGAAACCTTTTCTTCTTCAATGCTTGTTCACAACTTTTCAGGTCTCTATTTAATCACGTAATTCTCTCTAAGTAGGAAGAGAAGCTTGCCTCACAGCGAGAGGTCTTTTGCCACATGACAACTTAGAAAGATAAATTATATATAAATATCTTCATGGTTTTGTGGAAAGGCAACCAAATTCAGTTTCACCGCATGCAGCTAATTTACCATATTCTTAGGTGGTGTGATCATCCCAGTGTCCACTGCAGGTAGAGAAATTTTTGCTGCAATTGCCTTAACTTTTGGTGAGTGTCTGTGTGTGTAGGGTTAGCAAATCATATCTGATCAGAGCCAGACATGGGCAGCTGACAGGGACGGAGGCCAGACGAAGAGGCAGCAATTATAGCAACCCTCCTTTACAACCACTGAGACAAAATGGAAGTGCTCCCCAGGGTGGGGGTTTATTACATCTTCTGGACATATCGAAGCCTTCTGCATGCTCAGATCTCTTTGCTGTTGGCAACCTAGGGAGCAGAAATGAAGGACAGGAGATTTAGGGTAGATGAATTTGGCGCTGGTGAATATGATGAGTGACTCCAGCCCATGAGGTCCAACCCTCGTGCTGTGCTGGGTAATCACACAAAGTGCATCATGTTGAGGCAGCCCCTGGGCTTTTGTTTAGTGTAATTTATTATTTAAATTTTTTTAGCATGGCAGTTAATTATGGTTTGGAGAGCATATGACTTTAACCCAAAGCACAGCCATAATAAATCAACCCTCTGGTTCCTCTGTGGGTATCCAGCAGCAGCAGCAAAGTCTGGTTTTTTTCCACAGCCCCTGCTTTTCCTGCACTGCGGGCAGCAGCTCCTCCTGTCCATCAGTGCACGCTCAGGGAGGGATAACATGGATACCTTGGCAAATGCCAAGGAGTTGCTTGCTCATCACCTTTAGCAATTCCTGGTGGACAGTAGAAGTCTTCATCAGGTAAGATGCCTGAAATGCTAAGAGGCATGTTGTTAAACTGGTGCTTGTGGCATGGGTGTGGCTGGTCCAGGCTCCTGCTCATCTGTTGGAATAAGTAGGGTTTTGTTTGGTTGTTTGGGAGCCAGGATGAAGTAGGTTGCTGCTGAATGTATGCAGGCCATGCAGTCTTCTAATTTTTCCCTCTAAGAGCTCCAGTGGTGATATGTAGGAGATTCCACTGAGCAGAGGTGACTGTAGCCCTGGGCACCTGCTGCGGGCAGGGCTGACCCACCTGGGTGCAGCAGTCTGCCTTCCCTGCAGCTCGCTCAACACGCTGAAACTCCCCATTCAACACTCCAAATTCAGCAGGAATCCTGGATTTGAGTGCTCAAGACCCCTAGCTGTAGTTGTGCTCCCAAGATGTGGGGGCACAGAGCAGGGTGAGTCCCTGCATGCACCCCAACACCTGCAGTTTTTCCAGGGCTGCTCCCTTCTCCTGCCAACCTGAGTCATAGTCCTATTCCTGAGCACTCTTCCCATCTAACAGGGTGGATGTAGCATTCCCCTTCTACTTGCCTCAGATGATACACATTGCTCCTTTGCACCCATCTGTTAAACTTGGTAAGCACAGCATGGACCTTGATGAAGGGATATTTGAGGAGGAGAAATCTCTAGTCCCAGTGAGACAGGAGATGAGCAAGAAAGTGTGACTYTGCTTGGGGCTCTCTCCACACATGGAGAAGCCATGGAAAAGGTTTTGCTCTGCTCTTGGTGCAGCAGTGCACCGAGGAAGGATGGACCCATCTAGGCTAGGAACAGAAAAATCATCACTCCACTCTTGGAGGAATGATGACTGCAACTAGAGAGGCTGGGAAATACAGGAATAAAGAGGGTAAAATGTATGTAGAGATCTCCCACTTCTCATGAAATCAAGAAAAGTAATGGGTGATCGTTTCTTCTTTAAGTTAAACAGCAGGGGCACGATTTTTCCTCCAGAGATTCATTGTGAAGCATGATTTTCCATAAAACTATAATTTTGTTTTCTCCAGGTGTTTTTAATTGATTAATTTTGGGTACAGAAATGTTTAAATATTTCATTAGCTGAATTATTTGAAGTCCAATTAGAGAAGCTTGTTGGAATAATTCAATGAAATGCTTTGGTAGGAGTGGAGGATGCAGGGCAGGAAAGCTGGGGTGCTGGGATGGGAGCAGCCTGGATTTGCAGCAGGTGAGGATCTGTCCCAATGAAGGGTTTGGCTATTAAATTGCAGTGCTAAGCTGTCTCAATTAGTAATTAAAATGTGTATTTAAATAATGCATCAAAGGAAATGCCTAAATTGCAAACTTGAGATTTTTGGGGTGAGCTCATATTCAGACTTAGGCTTCACATGTGGGAAGAATTCAGATTCCTAATGTACCAACATGAAATGGGGATTTCAAAAGCTTTTGCTTTTGTGTTAAAATGATGAAAAGATATGTAGGAAAAGAGACTGCTGAGCTCCTTGGAGTGTTTGTGAACAAAATAGCACCTTTTTGGGGAAACAAAGGCAACCGTTCAGAATCTATCAAACAGTTTATGCCGCAAATACCAAACACCACAAAAATTGGTCAGCAAAAAGTGTGAGAGATCCTTTAGATGATTCCACCAGGGGGAAGGCCGGGTTGCAGATCGAACAGAGAACACAAGAAGCAGATGTGCTTTGGACAAAAGGATTGTCAGACTAAGAGCCATCTGGGAGTCTGCAGCTGAATAAGGAGGAGAAACCGAAGCAAAGTGAGGCTTCCAACAGTGTTTAACTTCTGGCACAGAGGTGTCCTTGGAGGCAGCGCAGGGTCTCACGGCACCAAAGCAAGACTTGCAAGTGTACCTGGAGGTGCAAGATGTGTGCATCATTCCTGTAGTGAGGTCCAGTGCCTTCCTGTGCCCRTGGCAGCTGGCACCCATCAGTTCCTGGCCGTAATCAACCATTCTTGTCTTTTCTCAGAACTTGTGTGATCCTGGGTGGTTTTTGCTCTCAGGCCTCTCTGCTGGGCCAGGCAGTGGCAGAGCTGCCTTGAGCAGGTGCTGCTTTTACTTTGGCTGGAGGAACAGAGAAGTTGGGCTTTTCCAGCATCATGTCCCTGCTCTGCTCTGGGAATGGCACTGCCACCACCACCTTTCACCCATCCTGCATGAGCCTAGCTGGGCTCCTGACCCTTTGGGTGCTTGCAGAGGCAAATTTGCCTCCTGCTGCCAGCTCCCAAATCCCCCTCTCCCCATACTTGCCCAGGGATGGGGTTGGGTGGCAGTGGCATGCTCAGGCTGGCTGTCACCATCATATCACCCTGCCTGTAGGGCTTGGCCATGCTCATGTCTGTCTGGTTTGACTCCAAACACAAACTTCTCTGGGACTGAATAGAGGGAATTCCTCAGTGCAAAAGGCTGGCTTTCCCTTCACACATGAGGGATTTGCTCCAATATGCTTTGATGTCCTGCAAGGAAGCTGCTGCAGCATCAATGGCATCTAACACAGTGACACATGTAGGGCCCGAGGGCCCTGGGAGCAGGTTTAAATAAGAACATTGACTCATCCACCAGTGCATACGACTGGCAATGGCAGGAGCCCAGCCATCGATTGAGCTGTCAATGTGTGCCCATGGACCATGTTTTGGTCTTTCTGTCCTGTGCAAAAATGACTGGTCTTGGTGCACTGGGCCTGATCCAAGCCTTGGAAAATACTTGGCTGCTCAGGAAGTGACTAGGGGGTACAGAACCTGTCCACTGTGTGTGTAATTAGTGCAGCATGGCTTTCTCAAATCTGTTGAAATGAAATAATTTAAACTGCAAATTGTTTCCCTCCATAGCTGAGCACTGCACAAAGGAAAAAGTCTCCATTCAGGGTTGTTGTTACACCCTGGGGCTTTGGAGATCTTGTTCCTAATGGAGAGAGAAGTAGGCAGTGTTTAACCAACAGAGGAAATAGTGTTTAACCATAAGCGTGTCTCTCTAATTTCTGCTTATAGTCCTAATGATGAGTGGGTCTGAGCATCAAAGGCAATTTTGCTGAGGCCGAGACCACAGGGATTTCATCCCTTTTACCAGGGGACAAGAAAAGTCACTGCTTTCCAAGGACAGATTTTTCCCCAGATTGCTGCTGCTAGTCCAGTCTTCTCCAGATGGGGATGGCCTTGGAGACTGTGACCAGGCAACTTTCCCTCCAGCCTGCACACAGTGCTGAGCTTTCCAGCAGCTGCCCAGTGTGCCACCACAGCCTTTTCTTACAGCTAGCATCTGAGCAGGCCTGGCTGGTCCAAAGGTAYCTCCTCCAGGAGGGAATGTGAGTTTGTTTATCACACAGCAAGGTGCTGATGTTTTTCCTCCTGGGTGCAGGTGTTTGCTCATCTGTGAGGTGCCTGTCAGCATTCCTTGGAGCACACAGATGGGATCTTCAGAGAACAGTCAAAACCTCATCAAAACCTGCCTCTCTGCGGAAATTCACAGCTCTGATAGCATGGAAGTTGGGGAGAGACCTTGCCTAGAGCTGGATTAATTTCAGACCCAAAGTAGGGGGTGTAGAATCTGTTCTCTAGCTATGCAAGGCAAGTTTCTGGCTCTGGTGACTTAGGATTAGTGCTCCAGAAAGGGAGGGTAGGAGCATTATAGTGAAATGTAGACTCTCCATAGGAGGCACTCACACATCCTGATGGTGGGGGGAGAAAGGCATCTGTGGTCCAGTCAAGTTCACAGAAGGAGCCAGATTGCCCCTGCCAGTGCCCAGGCACAGGTGCCAAACCTGAATAGGATGRGTGGAAAGCACAACGTGTGTACCTGCAGGTAACACCCCACCGGAGGCCCAGCCCTGGTCCTGCGGCACAGACCAAAGGATCATAGAGAGAGGATGTGTAAGAGGTGGGAAGAGAAAATGTGTTTGCCTGCCTGTCGGTGTACAGGGCTAACGTTTGCTGGGAACTGCAGTTAGGGAATGCACGGTCAAGCGTGAAACAAGGACCGAGGTTAATGCTGTGAAGGAGCTGGCTCTGCCAGCTCTGCACCCCTGTGTGATGGCACACCCTCTGTGGCATAGGCTGGCCCTGTGTCCCGTGTGCCCGGCAGGCACAATGCCTGCAGGAACCCACCTGCATCTCCACACGGGCTGGCAAGAGGAGTGGGGGAAAAGTTTGTTGTGGGAGAGTGTTTTTTTCCCTTGTTCTCAGAACTTAATTTCATCATGAGAGTGCTTCTCTTAAAATGCAGATGGGGAACTTCTACTGCTGGGTTGAACGCTGCCACGGCCRGTTAAGCTTCCATCAGCCTCTGGCATCAACAGCCAAAACATGGCATTCCCTATGGAGATGCTCAGTGGAGGAGCCGGTGCCGAAATAAAATCTCCAACTTTCTGGAGCATGCTAAGGGGTGAGGGCTCTGGTGAGATGGGGATATGAAGAGTGCACAGTTTTGCAGCTGGGATGGGAGGGAAAAGCCAGTGAGTGCTCATGATGCCTCCTCGGGTGCTTCCCTCACCCACTGCTTCCTTCCAGGACTTTGGGACACTGGAGAGCAGTGGTGGGGCTCTGGGGAATTAGTTACTTGCATTTAACTCACTTTGTCTCCCACTGGAAAAATGGCATGCACAAGCATGTATGTAGTTTTCTCTATAACTATTTTTTTAATRTGTGTGTGTATCCACATATATATAGATATGTATAGCTATATATAGTCTGAAGACTTCTTGTGAATAGGGATCTTGGAGGGTAAATACAGGACTGAAACCAAGGAATCTTAATTTTGGCTCAAATTTTGGCTATACTGTTTCTATAGAGACCAAAAGGAAGCTTTGGCTCCCCCACTCAGCTATTAAAGTTTAGTGCATTGAAAACTGTCTTCATGCTGTGATACCCTTTCACAGAATAGAATAGGGTCTGAGCTAATCCATGAAAGTTGTCATGCTATGAACTAGTAGTCAAGCTTTTTCCTTTCAATTGAGTCTAAAACTATACTGTACTTCACACTTGATTGGCCCTTCAGATGGCAGGACTCAATATCCCTGCTGGAAATAAGCTCGTCTTCACACAGTGATGTTGAACGTGGAAAGATCTTGTTTCTGTGGCATAATTACTAGCACCGCAATATGAAAGTCGTCAGGATGAGACTTCTTTTTTTTTTTTTTGGTCTAATTAATATATTTCCAACTTTGCTTTCTTCTCCTCAAAGATCGGGGAGGTTTGGGTGCTAGCAGCATGCCAAGAACCCGGACCCGAGCACAGGCTCCCGCTTGCTGAGGAGCTTTCCTCTCCTCAGTGTTGCACATACAAATGTAGCAAGGCAAAGTTATCATCTGCACACCCGCCTCAGCCTTCCCCCATTGAGTGTACTGTAGCAAAGGTAATGAATGGGTCTTTTTTTTCTCCTTTTTTTTCTCCTTTTTTTTTTCTCCTTTTTTTTTTCTCCTTCTTTTTTTCTCTTTTTTTTTCTCCTTTTTTTTCTCCTTTTTTTTTTCTCCTTTTTTTTCTTTTTTTTTTTTTTCTTTTTTTTTTTTTTTTTTTTTTTTTTTTTTTTTTTTTTTTTTTTTTTTTAAAATTTTTTTCCTACTGTCTATGAAGATAACTGTATGAATCAGGGGTTTGCAATGGGGCAATTTTTCTAATGGAAGTCAGCCCGTTCCTTTGACCTTAGCTGCTACTCGTGCGTGTTCACAGGGGCTAAATCGATGGCAGGGACAGTGGACTGTCATTAGGATGGAGCAGCCATGAGACTCTCGATTAAGACTTCACTAATGAAAAGTTACTGTATTTTTATGATTAAATTTTTAAACGG
>JACDOX010000183.1:1091170-1123200 GCA_014549065.1 Cardinalis cardinalis | reverse complement strand
AAAAAAAAAAAAGCAGTGTTGGCTTGGGTAGCTTACCTTTGTAAACTGTGGCGGTTTCTACCATAGCTTTCTTGCTTAGCGTAGTTCCTAAACAACCACCACAACAAAATTTCTCTTCAAAGTTTATACAAATTTCCAGTATTTTCACTCTTCTGATGTGACACTGATTCAGCTGGGGAGRCTGCTTTGGGGATTTCTTTTGGTCTTTTTTTTCCCCTAATCCTCATCCGTTTAATTTTTAAGATTGGTAGAGGTTTTTAAATCCAGAGTTCGGTTGAGTGGATTTTCTTAATTCAGGAGTGATATTTTAGAGAATAAGCACCAGATTAATTTAATTACATAAATTCTTAAAGTGCTGTCTGCTTTTTCTGGAGTATTCATTGTTGCCTCTGCCGCTACTTTTAACCAGAAGTTTGCTGTTTCCTTTTGTATGAATTTCTCCCTTGAGTGGATGTAGGAGGAATTCTCCTTAGCTGGCCGCGGGATGCAGTGGAGGGCACAGGTAGGGACAGTGTCACCCCTTCCACTTCAGAAACCAGCTTTAGCTACAAGCAGCCTCATTTATGGTTCGCTCAGCTCAGCGCTGTGACCAGGACAAGGCACAGGCACTGGAAGAAATTCTGCCCTGTGACAAACAGGACCCCAAGGGTCTCTTCTCACACTGCTATGAGAAAAGAATGAAAGTGCAGAACAAACCTATATTTCTTCCATTTTCCATTTCTGTCCTGTAGCCAGATTTGGTTAAAAGCCTTCTCTCAGTGAAAGGCCGCAGCACAGAGAGAGTGCAGGGCAATTGTGCTCTTGAGTCTGGGGGTTTTCTTCTCTCGACTGTGTGGAAGTTTATGGTGCTCAGTTTATAATCTCCATTTTTTACAAGCATCTAGCATGTAAAATGCCAGTCGGATGATTATGGCTATTTTGTAATCACTATGGTCTATTTGTGCTTTGTAGCTCTGTTTAGAGAAAGTCCTTTCATAAAATTTKCAGATTCAATTTTTCACACCAAATTGGAATAAGTTTGTTTTCCTTACTTTTTGAAACCACCTTTATTAGTTTTTAAATAATTTAGAAATGAAAGATGGGGTATTTTCAAGCACTGACTACAATGTTTTATAGTTTAATTTGTACTGAGACCTAAGCCTTTATTTTTGGTTTTGTTATGTTACCTAATTTATTGGATCATATATTGCATAATGCAAGTCAACTGAATAGCTGGGGTTACATTAATAATTTTGATACATGTGGCTAATTAGTTTGTATTTTCTGTGGATCTCAATTAAAGGAAAAAAAAGCAGAATCTACATATCTAGTTTAGATTTCTGCAATAATGTTAAACGCAGTAAATACCTAAATACAACTATTCATACAAAATCGTGAAATTTACTTTTAAAATATAAATAACTTTTAAATACTATAATGCTTTTAAAATATAAATATAAATATAAAATGGTATTATTTTTTAAGGGACTATCCCTTTGGTATCTCACAATTTGTTCACAATAGAGTACACTTGTCTTATCCATCCATCATTTAATAACAGCACCTACAAAACTGCAGGGCACGAACCTGGTTTGTTCTCTGGTTTAAGAAATGGCATTTTGATCCCATCAGCCACCTCCCAAGAAATATAAAGTCGTTGAAAGTTTTGGTAGCTTTGTAAGAAAGTATGGAAGGAAGGAGAGGCATTAACACCATAAACTATCCCGAAGAATTTAGTTGGAAAAATCATTTGTTTGTCTAATTTTCCTCTTGCTGTTTTGCTGCAGTTTAAATTACTCCATGATCTGAGTATTTAAGTACAATATTTTAATTTAGTTTTTCCAACTAACTGGTTCAAAATAGATTCTGGATTTAAAAGGTTTCCTTCTTCTTTTGCAGTTTACTTTGAAAAATAACCGCTAAAGAGCATTAAACTTCAGCTATTCATTTCATTATTATGATAATAATAATAATAAAAAAATTAGAGTCTTTCTATTGAAAGCACTAAAATATTGTGCTTTACCTTCTGCTGCCCTGTTTGGCTGTACCCTGTACACTTCGACCTTGTTTTAAAGGTCTGCCATAATTTATTAAACCAGTTAACAAAAATGTGTAGGTAAAGAAAACTCATTCGAACATTAACATGAACCACTTCAAGCAAGAGCTGCAGAAAGCTAATTTATCAGGTTAAATTCCCTCTCCACAATAAATATTATGTTGCTCCAGAATAGACTTGCAACGTAATTTTTTTTTTTTGTGGGAAACAGAGAGGGAAAATAAAGTTTAAAAAAAAAAAGATACTTTCTTAGTTAAGCCTACATATCTTGCTGTAATTGCAAAATAAGGTTTTATCTCTTCATTTCAGAGGCATAGAGACAAACATTGCCTCTTCTGCTCCCACGTAGCTTGTGTAAATCAAAAGTGCTSATGTATAAAGTACAGGCAGAATTTGAAACCTGATTTCCCCCTCTGATTTACAATTACAACATATCAAAAGAAAAGATTTAAAAATTGAATATGCCTCCAATTTTATTTTTCCTTATCCCTCGTTCTTGTGCTTTTTAAGCAGTGGGAGGACCTGTCCTCCTGCTTTGGGTGCTGCACTGTGGAGTAAATTATCACCTKAATTTTTTATTGTTTGAAGCACAGAGGAAGAGAAAAATCTGCCTCGTGCTACTCCACTGGCATTGGTACCTCACTGAACCCAGCTTCCTTGCAGACAAATGTATCAGCAGAAGAATTTACTGCTGATTTCCCTGTGCGCTGCATGAACGGGAGGAGTTTTTTGTTTTGTTAAAAAGCAAATCAAGAAGCAAAAAAGGCAAGAAAACAATTTCCAGTTCCTTGTTTGGTTAAATACAAAGGATACAAGCCCTCTGTGCCCATGGCTGTCTTGGGAGTCTATGAGCCCTGTAAAAGCTGGCATCGTTAGAGCTGTAATCTAGCTGTATTTTAATTTTCAGGGTAGCACTTATTTGCCCTGTGTCTCTCTGTCTCGGTCCGTAATGTTAGTGCAGAAAGGAAACTTAATCTCTCCAGTGACCCTGCTTCTGTTCTTCAGCTCATAAAAGCCAAAAAAAGTCAAGCCACAGGCTCCTATATGTGGCAGATCTGTAAATTACCCCGTAGSACTGACAGGATAACACCTTCCAGGGGACAGATTTTCTGCCTGGTCTCTGAGTTTTATTCCCTTTTGTGAGTTTAAGAGACAATCATGATAGCAAATCCATGTATGTGTATGCACAGTACTTGATCTATAACAAATTGTTTTATTATGGACAATGATTGGAGATAATTATGATGGCATACAAATTTTTAAATGAATTCCAGGGTGCAGATGCCTCGTTACCTACACAGTGAGGAAAGCTGCTGTATTTCTGCCTGCAAAAGCAGAGACAAAATTCAATCAATGCATTTAGAAATAAAGTCCTAATGTCTCATTTCAAAGTGGGCAAATTAAATGCACAGCAGAGCAAAAATTTTAACACTGTCATGTATAATTAGTGACTCAAATGTAGGCAGATATTGCTAGATTTCTTTGCTTACTGCTGATTAACATAATATTGTTACAGAATAAGGGAAGAAATGGGTTCTGGCAAGGTGGTTAGGACAGGAGTCTCAAGTATGAGCTGGATTTGGTGGTTTTATAAAAATGTGGAAAAAAAAAATTGCCATTCCTTTCTGCTCCTTGCTTTGACACTGCCTAAATTAAATACAGAGTTGCATTGGCTTTGCACATTGTTTTTTGCTCGTTTGACATTTAATACTGTTGTATCAGGACCGCTCATCTCAGCTGAGATTCTGAGAWGAAAATATGCAATTTAGACCAAATGTGTGAGGGACTGGCTGAAGCCAGGCGCTGTGAGCAGGGAGGGAGTTTGCTGAGCTGTGAAAGGCAGATCGCCCCAGGATGTGGCTGGGCAGTGCTGCTGCCAGCACAGCCCTGGCACCTGGGCAGGCACCACTCCCTGCAGCCTCCTCTTTCTGTAATTGCTACTTCCTTATGCAGATGGATGAAACATGCTTTCTCCACAAAACTCTCATTAATTTGTGTATAAAGTATACTTTTTAAGTTTATTGTAAGCAACAGAGTTCTCCAAGCTTTTTAGTATCCCAAGCGCTGCAACACTACCACATTCAATAAATGTCATGTTATTGTACGTCTGGAGTTCAAAAAAAAAAAAAAGGAAGGAGGGTTTAGTTGCAATCTGTAATTAAATCCAGCGGTAAGTATTTCCTGAATAGCAGAGACCTTTCACACTCTGTTACCTAATTCTTTACAGGTGATTTTCCCCCCAAACCCCCTCCTCTTTTTTGGCACTAGGAAGTGGTAGTCATAGCAAAACTGGCTGGATTGCAGAGKGAGAAAATGCTCTGTTGTCTCATAGTGAAATTGGTAGAGGTGATGGCTAGTCCTTAGAGTGAGAAAAAGTAACTTCATATTTAGTTTTTCCTCCATAAAAAGCAAAATGTGATGGAAAGGATTTGAAAATAATTATTTTTATTCCAAACTAGCCCTCTTTTGGTTGAAAAATAGCTTGGTGCAACACTGCATTTTCCCGTTTTGTGGCAGAAATGCTGGCAGGCCGCGCGGGCACGGGGCTGGCCGTGTTTGCCGCGCCCCGGGCGCCGCCGCCCCGCGGGCAGGGAGCGCTGAGCCGCCCGGGACCCCCGGGCGCAGCAGAGCCTCTGCTCTGGGAAGGGTCTGCCGCTCCCCTCCGGCCGCCCTGCTGCGGGCAGAGCTCTCCCAGGCCTAAGCTTACACTGGGAGGAGCTTTTGTGGCCGGGCTCCTCTATTCTTTGAAAAAGTGGCCCTTTTCCCCCCACTCCCTGAAGGATAAAGTGATGCAAAGAAATACAAATGGCACAGCAATGACTTGGGCTGTTACATGCAGGTCTGATTTGATATATGAGGTCAGTTCCTATAGAATAATTCTGGTCTGGTTTCCTTCCAAGCTTTTATGCTGAGCTTCTCATCCAGTGTTTTGATAATCTCTTCTGAAAACTGAGCAACTCAAGAGTCAGTTAAAACCACATTTCTTCCAGGCAAATAAATGTATAAATGCTCCCCAAACACACTTGCAAGCAGAAATGTCAGCTGGTGTTCTCCAGATATTTAGATGTTAACAGAATATCATTTTGCATTGACAAATACGGAAATTTAAAGTAACGATGTGATGAAACAGCCTTCAAAACAGTAGATAAAAATTCAGCAAAATTTCTTTAGTGTTGATAGAAAAGATTGCTTTAATTAAAAAAAAAAGAGCAATTGCACCAGTTTAGTGATGTTCCTGACCTCTTGGTATCATCCTTTGTACAAGGGTTTCCCTGCCAGTGCTTGCCACAAATGCCGCTCCTCTTATCTTGTGTTGGCCACCAAACTCATCACATGGGAGTTACTGCATTTCCATGGCTTGGGAGTAAAACTGTCTTTTTGAAGTCAACAGCTCTCGGAAAAACTAAGCCACATGTATTTTTTCATAATAAATGGTGCAGAAATTCCAGCTTGCCTGAACACCTGCATTAGCACTCTCTCCATGGCTGTAGCTGTGGGTAGTGCTACTAAAACAGGACTAKGGGTTTGGAGAAGGGGGAGATGTGGTGTTCCTCACTTCCCACCTGGGAACAAGGAGAGCTGCCACTTTGGTATTGTCACAGCTGAGCTGACTTGTGTCTTGGGACGCGGGAGAGTCCCAGAGCTTTGTAAGACTATGGGAGAAATACAATGTCATTGCTGAGCAATAGACGGCCTCAGATTGGCCACTGTGAGAGAAGAGTAGCTGGCTCATACCAGCCCCAGTGTGTGTGTGTGCAGGAGGTCCTGGGGAAGCTGCCACGTGGTGGGCTGGATACCAGCTCCCCTGCTCTTGCAGCTCTGCATGGTTGCMCCAGTGTGCAGCAGAAAAGCTCATCTGCAGGAGCTATCCTGTGAGTGTGTCACCATTGCTGCTACAGGCTATGTGCTTTCTAAAGGGTCTGGGTACGTCAAAACCATCAGGTGGTGTTTTGCCCCACCRGCAGCAAAGCCTATAGGAGGCTTTGCCTGCAAATCAGGCTGAAGATCAGCTGGTAACAAACATCATTGGTGCTAKGTGGGTGCAAACAAATGACAGTCACAAAGCTCTAATGAAGGTGACTTCTCTTAACTTGGCCATAGTTTGGGTAACAGTACCTTTTTTTCTCCTCCAAAATGCAGCTGCTTTCCACTTCCTCGGTGGCTACAAACTGTAGTGCTCACTCTCTGGGAAGTAGCCGATCTCTTTGTTGTATCAACAGAGCCCAAACAGCCCAACCAATGTATGTAGGATTGGAAAATACAATCAGGGGGTTGAGTGCTTTGCTGTATCTGTTCTCAGCACAAAATGAAAGTATCTCGTCTGCACCAAACCTCATTCATTTACACTTTGCTTATCTGCAAATTCCATAATTTTCCTACTTTCATTGGCAGTGATTTTTCAACTTTTATTAGCAGTGATTAACAGCAGAGCACTGCACGAGCCCTCCTCTTACTCCAACTTCATTACTTTTACAAAATAGACTACAGCCCACTTAATCGAAGATGCTTTGCTCAGAAGAATTATTGATTATTTAAACCAAGCTACACTTGTTAAAATAAATTACTTGAGTACCTTTGGAGAGGCAGAAGCCCTTCCTCCTCAGAGCAGCTGCCTGCCATGGTAATTTGCACCACACAGGGACTTGCAGTGGGACGGCAGTGCTGGTGGAGGCCCTGTGATACCATAGTGCAGGAAGGTGTGTGGAACTTATTTGAAGTCTCATGTTTCCTTGTACTTTGCCAATATTACATCAGCTGTGCACCTAGTCAAACTTCATTGATAATGGAGGTTGATTTGCTCATTGGATGCAGAGCTCGGGTGCCCCAGGATTGCCTCCTGTCCAAGTGGTGCCTCTGGGTTTTGCATGTGGATGCAGGAGTCAGCTGGGAGCTGGATGGAGATGTGGGGAGTTCCTYGTTGGCTGTGAGATGAGGTGACATGAGGTGGCAGAGAATAGCTTTTACTTTCATTAATAGGAAGGAATTATACTCATAAAATTTGCTTCAGATCTTCCACTTTCTTAGAGTAATACATAAACAAGTGATTGGACTTGATGATCTCAGAAATATTTTCAAACCTTAATGATTCTGTGATTCTTTGGAGAAGCAGAAAGCAGCTGCAGACAGTGAGAGCATGATGCCCAGAGGGTATCCGGGACCTCCGTCAGTTCCTGCTGTGGGAGTGCCCAGCTCACTCCTTTTCCTTGGCRTGGGATAGTTCCCCCATACCTGCACACATAGAATTGTTTACATTGGAAAAGCCCTCAAAGCCCTCTGAGAGCTCAACACGAACCCAGCACTTCCAAACCCACCACTGAACCTTGCCTCCAAGTGCCACATCTACAACTTTTCTAAATGCCTCCAAGGACAGTGAGCCTGTTCCAATGCATGACAGTCACCTTGGTGAAGAAATACTTTCCAATATCCAATCCAAACCTCCCCACATGCCATATTTCATCTACAACGTGACTCATCTGAGGTGKTTTTGGGGGAGCACTCAGTTTTGTTGCCAGATACAGTGTTGGTTGTACAGAGATGGGTGTGTAAAGGACTTGTTTCTGAACTACTAGAGTGTGTTCACAGCAGTATATGGGGAAAAAGTTATAGGCAAAGCAGAACTTGCAGATGAAGTTGCCTTTTTAGACTGAAGCAAGGGAAGATGCATTAACACCCACAAGTATTAATTATGCTTTTAGTGTCTCTTCTTGGGCGTAGGCTTAAAGCACAGAGGGACCCTCTGACAGGTAGTCACAGGGGTTCATATCTTGAGGAGGACTCTTGTCCCCTTGCAGAGAGGTATGCTCAGCAGGGTGTCCTGGGTGTGTGGAATTCAGTAGCCTCTGTCTTGCTGCAAAGCAACGCAAACCCTGAGAAAATCGAATTTCCCATCTTGGCAGTGGGTGCCTAAAGCAATGGGAGCACCAGCTGTAAACAGAAAGAACAGTAGATTGCTTTAGAGGAACTGTATTTTATCAGGCAAAATTAAGTCTTTTAAAAAATAAACAAAAACAAAAACCCAACCAAGGAAAAAAAAAGAACCAACAGAAAAAAGGAGTAGTAAATCAAAGATTCTGGGGAATGGAGTAGAGGTAATGCAATAGTTTTTAACTGAAAATTAACTCAAATTGGTGGAGATATGACTGCTGCTGTCTGCATTGAAAACTGGCTGGAGGAATGTAAACAAAAGACAACGAGAAACAGGATTTGGTTGAGGGGTGGGTCTCTGTTGCTTCAGACACACCAAGGGTGTATCCCCTCTGAGCAGCACCCTGATCGTGGTACACGATSCAAAGCGGGCAGGGGCAGGTACCCATGGCACAAAAAAAAAATTCTGAGGAAAATCTTGGCTAAAGAATTGAAGAAAACCAGTCCCTCGTGTGAGCTCAGTAGGAGGAAGGTGACAGAGGAGATGGGAGCCTCTGGGAGTGGTAGTCAGGACTTGGAAGCAGAAGGTGAGGTAGAGTGCAGCTGTGAGGTGTGGCCAAAGCCCTCCCAAAATCCCTACCCTGATGAGTCAGCCAGTCACACCAGGACCCTTCTGTCAGTGAGGTGGGATTACACTGAAATGCTAGTAATGCCCATGAACCACCACATCAAATAGACCTTTATTTTTCCTCCCTCCCAAACAGTAATTATCTATTAGAACCAGATGCTTTTTTTTGGTAGGAATTTCCAAGCAGGGAATGCCAGGCTACCTTGTTGTAGTCAGAGAGGTGACGACCTCCTCATGAATTTTTGCTTTTTCAGGCACATAGAAATGCAGCCTTTTTCCTTGTGATGAGAAACATTTGCAAGGAGAAGAGTTCAGCAGACACCTGTTGTTGAGAAGTTTGAGGGGCTGCAGCACAATGCCCTGAAAACTTCACCCACTGTATTCACTGAGACATTGCAGATGCACACGGATTATTTCCATGTTCTCCTTTGTGTACCTTGGTCACATTTATTTTTTAATGATGTATGAGTTTGTTTTCCCCTTTTTTTCCTTTAATAACATTTATTTCATTTATAGCTGTTTTGAAGTAATAGAAACCTTTCTAGGTAGCAGCTTCTTACATCTTATAAGCCCATTTATCAAAGGCAGGATTTGCTGCTGTTGTTTTTCTATTAGGGAGGAATTACACTAAGCCTGTAGCAGACATTTTGTGTTACCATGGCAGCCCATATTTCCTACAGGGTTGTGACCTCTAATGACTACAGTGGAAAGCTAGGAAAAATGGGGACTCTTTGAAGATTAGTAAATAAATGCATACTTATGCAAACTATCCAAGAGATGGCTAAACTATAAGAGGGGGAATGGCATGATTCAGAATACTGAGTAAGTGGCTCTTTGTAAATACCTGTGTTTTTTAAAAACCACCTTTCATTTCTCCATGCTTTTAAAAGGCTGTTTTGTTTCCATCAAAGTGGCACACCAAACACATTTTCTGCATAGGGCTCATATTATTTTTCATGTAATGTTACAGAAATACAGAGTTCAGAATTTCAGCAAAAGATGTTTCTTACCACCTAAATAATTCCTTTTTTTATAGCCTTTTCAAATATTATTGCCATCATGATTGAATTTTCAGTGTTCTTTTAGTTCATCATTGCTAGATAAAATAAGGCAGCAGAATGTACTGAACTTTTAAACAGACATCTCAGTGGGAGCTGTCTTTATTCTTTTAAAATAGCGTATTAAAAAAAGTCTCTGTTTTTAAAAAGAACAGATTGATTTTTACGTATGGGATTTAGTAAAAAGGAAAAATTGCATCAATCGAGTAGTACACAGTACTTGTTTTGGACCATTAAAATACCTACAAAAGGTGTTTTATAGTATTTGTTTGTGAATTTTAAATGATCCTGCATTGTACTCTGCAGTGATCTCCTAAATTGTATRAAGCCTCTGTAGACGTGCTGGTACTCTGTGCATCTTCAGTTAATGACCCTTTTCATGCAAGCACAGCTGTTGCAATGTAAAAAAAAAATAGCAAAATGTGCCTCTTCTCCCTGCAGCTTCCCTTTACTTTTCTGTGGATTTCAGCATTTTTCCTCTTCAGTTAGTAACCTTCCAGACTCCTGCAGCCCAGTTGTGTGGTTCCAAACTMTCTCCCACCCATGCTGTCAGCAGAAAAGGAGCAGATCAAGGTCTTCCAAAGCAAAAACCAACATCAGCCAGACCCTGAATTTCCTGTCAGGAATGCTGAGGTCAAGACAACACCATTGCTCCTTACTATGCAGGTTGTTGCGACCCTTTTCTCTTCCTTCAGAAAATAAAACAAGCCCTTTGCAGATAACCCCACAACACTTGGCTTTCACAGAGAGCACTGGAGTCCCCCGTGCTGGAGCCACATCTATGATGGCTGCAATGCAGCCAGACGTGGGTCCCCCACCACAGACTGGGATGCTCTGGGAACACATCACCCTGGTGCTGAATCTGCCCACCACGTGAAGTCCTCTTTCATTTGGAAATCATGGAGGCTTGGGGATACCAGGAAGGACTGGAGAGCAGTTTTGTTGTACTCTGGGAGACACAAAACTGATATCCACAGGGCTATGCCCTGTTCCCAACAGGCTTGGCTCTCTGACATGTTGGGTGCCCACACAGGATGGGAAAGCCTGGTTGAGTTTGGGATCCACACTCGTATCAGCATCTAATATTGTAGTGAATTTTATCAAAGTTTTGGGATGGCTGCAAGGGATGTGGTGTGGGGAATTGCTGTGCTCTCTGATGCACAGGAAAATGCTGGAGACTTGAGGCAGATGGCAAAAAGCATTAGTTTTGGTGTTGGCTTTGATTTCTTTGCATATGATTTTGCTTCTTGATAGCTGCACTGGCAGTACAAACTTAGCAGCCTCTCGTAGGGATGGGGGACACCAGGTGCCCACTGGGTTAGTTTGCATTGCTGAAAGCTCGTGGTGTTAATTTCCTTGGAATTGGGAAATCTGGTACAAAATGAGACATTCTCAATGACATTATCCTGCTTCTGTTGCACAGCACAACATGCTTATGAGCCAGGGTAATTTATACTCTTCTTTCTTCTCCTCTTGGTAGCTCTGAGTTCTCTGTTAATTGTCAGCAATTCAAAAAGGGCTACCTGGGGAGGTGTCTTCTCCTCAGACACTCCTCCCCTGCTGTCAGAAATGAACCCTCCCTGGAGCAGGGTTGGGTTGCACAGTCTCAGTTCCTGAACTCCTGCTCTCCTCACCCGGGGACAGAACTGCTCCTCTCCTTCTGCATGGCTCTAAAAGCTTTTTCTGGSAGCAGGAACTTTTCCAACTCAAAGGTTTGCCTGCTAACCAGCCTAACCTCAGCTGCGAGGTGTGGGCAGATCCTGCCCTTTACCTGATCCCAGGCTCTCTGGAAATCCTGCTGTTAGTTTCCTGGGCTTCCACAGGATGTGTTCTACTTTTTAAAGCTCAAAAAAGTTCTGAGAGAGAGGGGCTGAGTGCATGGCCTCCACCCGTGTGTTGTAGATCACTTGCCTCAACCATGAAGCAGCCCTATCCACCTGCCCATCATTGAACACATAGTTTCCAGTCCAAACTACTTGACAAATCTGACCCAGAGTAGCTAATCATTTCAGGGTGACCAAGACCTTGTATCTGACAAATTTATCATTCAACTGAAAACTCCTTAGTCTAGTTCAAATGTAGAGGGGAAACTGGTGGTTAAGGCAGCAGGGAGGAAGAGAGGGAAAAGAAATACGGTGTTGAATACTAGGGAGGCTGAAACGGGATCCTGATGTGAGCTACAGGGCTGGCAGAGCACTCTGGAAAGGGGGTCTCCCTGGTGGAGGACCCCTGTGTCCTGGTTAAGGGGACACCCTTCCATCCCTTCCAGTAGTTTTGTGAAATTGCTCCATTCTTCCTCTGGTTAATATCTTTCTTTCTGTTTTATTTTGAACTATATTTTTTACTAATTCTTAAAAGCAAAATTTTTTGTCCCTGCTGACATGAGATCAGAGGAATACTTGTGTTAAATGAAAAGGGCAGTGTGGACTGCTTTGGAAAGCAGTGATTTGGTTGTGTAGTGTGGCAGCTGAGCAGAGCATTGTGTGATTTTCCACTCCCAGGCCACTGTCACTACGAGCTGCTGCCATCCCCAGCCCCCCTGTGGGCTCCTGCAGCTCCCACCTTGAGCAGAGCCCAGTGCTGGGCAGCAGCGCCTCGGACAGGTGGGGACCCTCAGGAGGGTAAATGCAATGCATGTCCTGCTCCTGCCTCTGCCCGCTGAGAGCCTGCAGSTAAAACAGATTGAGAAGCATTTTGCGGCCCAAATGCAGTAATTCTGAGAAAAATGTCTTCAGCATTTTGATCCAACCATCCTCGGAGCTCTGATCAGCCCACGCACCTCTCTTCCACCCAGGCTCACCCCAACACTGGTGCTGCAGCTGGGGGTGACTCATCTGCTTCTCTTTTTTTATTTCTGAGGCTTATTGGTTTGTCAGTTCAGTCCAGCTGAAAAATCAAATATGTATGTCCAGTGTGCTTTTTATCTAGTTAACTAAACACAAATAATGCGTTCTGCCTCTTCACTTTGAAAGCTTTCAAACCTTTCTCTTTTATCTCTGCCTGTATTGTTCTTTAACCACCTGACAGTTGATTATTACATGGTTTCTCTTTCTCCTTTATCCTCTGCCTATAATACTCAATGATTTTTCATTGGGCGTCTCTCCCAAAGTGCCTCTGTAAATTCTGAGCTAGGCAAGGTTGGACATTGATATGATTCTTTGATTCTGAAAAATCACAGGTACTTGAGAAACTGTTTCTTCTCTGGGGCACTTAATTTTTTCTGGTGACTCGAACTTGTCTCCAACCCTGCTAGAGAGAAATTCTGGGGAAATTATCAAGCTGAAATGACACATGCTTACTGCCATTTTTTTGGCATRTTGTACTTTCYGCTCTTCTGTCACCAAAACCCCATTTCATGTCTGTGCAGCCTGATAATAATTAAATTGCTTTAACATGGTTTATTAGCCGCTGTGGGGAGTGTCTTTGCCTGCCATTGCCTGTGACAGGACTGTCCCCATCAATGAAGTCACACTGTGTTTGTTCAGCAATGCTCTCATCCACTCTCCCATATACCCAGCACACTGTGGAGGGCGCTTCTGAAGCTCCACTTTCCAACATGTGAGTTTTAGCAAAAATGCTGATATTCCCCCTAGATATTTTTGCCTGGTGACACTGCAGGCTGGTGTGTATTTCCTTGCTTATTTGACCAAACTAGGATAAAGCCAAGCTTTCTGACTGAAATACTTGTGAATATTGCAAAAAAAAAAATTATTTCTCTATTTTAGGAATTTTAGTGATCTTATTTTCTTTGTGCGTCTGTGTTGCTGGCCCCCATGACTTTTTCTGCTGTGYTGGGGCCATGCATTTGCAGAGTCATTTCTTGCCACTCGTTCTCAGTGAATAGTTGTGTTATGGTTATTGGTTTGMTGATAAAACTGTAATTTTGATAACTAGTAGCCTTTTCCACATTAGAGCTTGAATTTGGGCTGAATTAGAAGCAATAGTCAAAAGAAACAACTTTGTAAAGATCAGGCTCTTTTCCAGCCATTTCCAGCACAGGAGTTGCTGACACAACCACTGCATAGCTGCATGTAAAGTGTGGAAAGAAATATTTGTAGCAATGATGTCAGCTGGAATGAAGTTACGGAATTCCTGCTATGCTGAGACACTAAAGTATGGTTTAAATTAAAACTGAGGCTAAACATATTATTCACTTGATGAGTTTTGTTTTACTTCTTCTCTTGGGATACCTGAAAGCAGGCTGCTATTTCTTCTTTTTTTTTTTTTAATTCCTCTGAGGTGACTGATGTCCTCTGAACCAAAACGGCACTTAATATTTGAAATTCACCTTCACTTAGTTGCACATTTGGTCATGTCAATAACACAGTGGTGTTGCTTCTGTTACTTGAATGGCCATGGGTTGTTTCTGATGACTGGGAAAGGGCAAGAAGAGAGGCAACAGGGGAGTTCAGCCCCTCAAGGAGATGTGATACCGAAAACAGGGTCTTTTGCAACCATTGCTATTTTCCCCCTGGTTGAGGCAGCGCAGGATTCCTAGAGGCATCCTAGAGACCAGAAAGGACTGGCAGCTGGAAAGTTCCTAATCTGAACGTGGGATCCRGATTTAATTATCTCTCCTTATAAATGTATGCAGTAATTGGGCACTTGTAAGTGCCTTGGGTAGTAAACAGTATCATTGCATCTCTGTCTGGCTTCTTTAGGAGGCTTTTTTCAGGCTGGGACCAGACCTTCTGACTTCCAGTCTGGTATGAGGCACAGCAGAGTCAAAGGCTTCATCCAGGAGACCTCATCACCTCCAACTCCACTGTCATAAAAGGGAAGTGCTCCTTAGGGAAAGTGCCAGCGTTAAAAATAATCTTGCAGAGTCCCTCCAGAAGCTGATTCACTGCTCAGTTGCCCTCCCTCACAGATGAGCAGCTTTTTTCCAGTTCATGAGTGCTGTGACCTTTGGGGCTGAGCTGTCTGTGCAGGACTGCCCAGGCAGAGAGGGGTGGGTGTGCARGGTGCACCAGGGCTGCAGGGACTCAAGGCACTTTTGTGCTTTGCTGTGCCCTGATTTTTGTGCAGTCTGTTCAGCAAATGAATATTCCTCACTGCCAGATCCAAGAGCCTTGCTGGGTTAACTCCGAYGTGCTGTATCTGCAAGAACCATCTCTGGGACTCCCAAATGGCTACTGCCCTCATGCTGTGTCTTGAAACAAATCTGAAGTACATGAATATGTGATGTTGGCAAACTTGGATGCACCATGTCYTCACTCTGCCTAGTGGTGAAGTAACTTTTTGCGCTGCCTCCTGAGATGTTAAGTATAAGGACACGTGGTGTGAAAGGGTGAACCAGCCTTACATYATATTTCACCTTTTCTTAGTCCAGAAATGGTGCAGTTTCTGCCTGCATTGTGCAGTAATAGTCAGGAACTCGCTGTGCTGAACATATCCCTGTGCACTGTTGGGCTTTATTTTGGAGTCCTCATTCACTTTCTGGGCTTGAAACAAGCAAGGGAAAAAAATATGGCTTTCTTCTGCATAGATTTGACATGAGATCACTGGACTACTGAAAGTAGAATAAGTAGAATATTTYGATCTTGCCAAATCATGTGTCTTGTAAACAGAAATCATTGCTCTCTTGTAGTTTTAGGGCACAGAGAAGGCAATCCTCTGCAGTAAATAAATTACAACTAACRTGGGGTTTCAGCAGGACTTGATGCAGAAGGACTCACTGTTCCTGGCTCACCCTGAGCCTGTCAGAGACGCCAGAGCAAACCTGGAGGAGCCTGACTGGAGACCTTGGCAGGTGCCAGGCCCCCGCAAACCTCCAGCTCCRCTCTGCTGGTCTGGAAGCCAGGAAAGGTCACCAGAGAGGGTGCCAAAGGCCTGGCTGGGGTATTTCTGGGCAAGGAGAGGGCAGGGGCTGAGCCTGGTGCTGCTGATGGTGGAGCCAGAGCTCCCTGTACTCTCCTGGTGCCCCACAAGGCAGCAGCTCCTGCCCCGAGGTGCCCCGTTCCAGATGGAGAGCACCACAGCAGGGACACCTCCCCACAGGGACTGTGCCAAAGCAGGGACACCAGGAGCRCCAGGACAAGGGCTTGGTGTGGTTGGATGCAGATACGGAGCTGTAGCTGCTGCAGGTGGTGACACCTTTGGCATGGAACGGGCTGTCCACAGTTCTTTGCTTGGTTTGTCTGTCTGCCCTGCATCAGAAGGCAGACTGAAAACAGAATTTATGCTTTAAATCATCCAGGCTGTGGTGTAGATATTTCTTCCACTAATGTTTCTAACCCTGTGGCTGCTAATTATCAGTTAACAATGAAGTTTTCAGAATTAATTCAGAATAGTTGCACTTATTTATTGCATTCCTTGCTTTTCACACACTATCTTGCTCAGAGGGGCTCTCTTCTGCCTGCACTGCTTGGAGCAAAGGTGAGAAATCCACACCCTGAGCAGCGTGGAGGGTTTGTAGTGGAGAACAAATCTGAACCAAAGGACAGTGCTCCTGACTAAACAGAACTTGTGGAAAAAATTCAGAACTGTCATCACTGAGACCAGGGAGAAGAAAGTAAGTAGAAATCTTCCCCTGCAAAACTAAAACTTGTTAGCAGACTTGATAATATTTCAAGGAGGTACATTTGTAATTCTACCAGGAAGCCAAAGCAGTAGTGCATGTGCATCACCAAACCCAAAGCTGCAGAAAAAGGAATTTTCAAGATCAAGAAAAATTAATATTAAAGAAACATAAAGGTTATGCCCAGCGGTCCTGTTCTAGGTCAGAATATTTGTTCTTTGGGTGCAGGGCACAGTTGCTTTCCTCCCCTCTGCCCTGTGCTGCCCTGTGCTGGCTTCCCATGCAGAGCAATCCCTGGGCAGCAAGTGTGGGATATCCAGCACAGAGCTGCAGCATAGGCAGAGGGGGATGTTTCACCCCTAATATAACGGGAAAAGGCAAAATTTAAAACAAAGACTTTTTTCTTCTTGTAGTTTCACAACTTTGYTTTGATGAGTTCCAGGATGCAAGCTAGTTGTGGGAAGCAGAAAGATAGATATTTTTCTTCTGGAGTGCTTAATTTATTTTTCATAACCTTGTACCATTCACTGCTTTTAGTCTTCTGGACTGCATGGTCTGTGTCTCCTTTGCTAGATCTAAACGTGGCTTGTGAGAATTTTGTCAGAGAGCCTTGGCTCTACTTTTGTATTTGTATGCAGCAGCAGAAGCAATGGTGTGCTGTGGGATGCCCAATACACCTGGTCCTGCCCRAGAGTCTCCTTTCTAACTGAGGATCTCAGCTGGGAAAGGGCAGTCCAGGGAACTGTGAGAGACAGACATCCTTCCATTCTCACTGGAAAGCTGTAAGGTAGATTTTTTTCCACTACCAAACTGCTTTTTTTATGCACAGAGAAGATGTGGAGTGAAAGGAGCAGCAAGACCTCAAGGCCGTGAAAACAGAATGGAAATCAGGCAGCCCCTGAGCTCCTGGGATGGGAAGTGCCTGTGTAGGAGGGCCCATGGCTGAGGTCCAGTGGTCTGTGGGGCAACCTGTGATATCACCAGAAGTTACCAACATTTCCAAAGGTCAYGAGAACTCCAAAATTTCTCTCCAAAATTCTTTACACCTTGGCTAAGGCAGCTTAGGGTCTGAGCCTCTCCTTGCTGGGTATTTATGAGATACCCCTTGCTCTCCCAGGTAGTCTGGCTGAGTTCAAAGGCACTGCTGCAGTTTCCTGGACAGGGATTATTCTCAGGAGCAAATCTCCACAGGATCAGGCCCTAGGTGTGTGCGTGATATGATATTTACAATTTGATTTATTTCTATTTTAAATTCCTTCACTTTAAGCCTGTAGGTACATTTGCTACACAAATTCTGCTTGCTAATATTTTCTTGCAAAAAGCTAAGGGGAAAAAAACCAACCCCCAAAGCACTGAAATGGATGGCTGCTACAATAAAAAGGATCACCTGGAAGTCTTCAGCCAGAGCTGTCCCAAGAGGCCTGTCTCTGTCCTAGCAGGAGATGAAAGCCTCATGGACAGACGGGCTCTGGCTGTGCCCAGGAAAGGAACAAAGCCTGGCTCTGCTGGATCAGACGAGACTGGGATCTCTGAGCTCAGACAGCCTCTGAACCAAACCCTGCTGATCCCCCAGTCCTGGCACTGTGCCGTGCTCTGCTCGGGGTGACTGATCTCCCCTCTCTCGTCCATCCAGGGCTGAAGCTCTTCGCAGGGCTGTGTCGCCTTTGCTGTCCCTCTGCTGCTGCGCACGGGGACCTGCTGTCCCAGGAGCCCTCCGGTCCACCCCAGCGGTAGTTAATCCTGTAGCTGGGAATTAGGGAGGTGCTTTTCCATGCGTGGGCAGGCACAGACAGGGTTCTCAGGGGTGAGTGGGTCCAACATAGCACTCCCAGCCTTCTGGCACAGCAGGAGCCCTACTGTGCATGGCTCAACACAGCTCTGCATGGACCTGCACAGACTGATCCAAATCAACCCCTCCTAGTCCAAAACCTCTATGCCATGTCCTGTCACAACAGGCCCTGCTGAAGTGKTTGTCCTCACCTTTCTTATAGCCTCCTTCAAGTATTGAAAGGTTCCAAAAAGGTGTCCCTGGAGCCTTCCCTTTTCCAGGCTGAACAACCTCAGCTGTCTCATTCTGTAGTCAAGGGAGAGAGGGGAGATGTGTATGAAAGGAGCCTTGCTTGGGCCACTGGGATCTAATTTGGCAATGTAAATGCTGCCCAGGTCACTGAGACACCAGCCGCCTGTACAGAAAGCCCAGCACCCAAGTGAAGGGCTCATGTCAGAGCCAGGATGGACATTTCAGTAGTTGTCTAAAGATTTGTACAGTTCTGAGTCAGTGTGCAACACCCCTTTCCTGAATGTCTTCAGATGTTTATTTCAGAAATGCAGCTGGGCTGACCCATCTCTCTCCCATGGTATGAGAAATGGAGGATGAGTGCTGGGATAGCTTACATTTTGGCAGAGTTAGTGTTGTGGGGATGGCTGTAAAACCTTTAACCGCTTGTTAATGATTTTGATTGATTGATTTTGCAATGACCAAAAGGACAGTGGTTAGCAGAGGTGCCTCTGTTTAATGATAATGAGGATGATGATAATAAGTGGTCAAAGAATAAGAATAACATGCATAATAATAATTAAAATAATAAATAATATATTACATTTCTTGTCTCAAAGTCATGTTCAGAAATAATAACACAGTGAATTCCAAGTCAGCTCCCCAAAGCCCTTGACTGCAGTGCCAGCATTGCAGGCAGCCAGGCTGGGCCAGTGGCATTTGGGACAGCAAAAGTCAGAGGCTCAGGAAAGGAGGCAAAGTGCCTGCAGCACTTGGGTATCTGGGCACCTCCTTCACAATCRCCCAGTAAAATACAGCTTCCGTTCTCATTTTCAAGCTGCACTGTGTTCAGTGGACAAACTTTGTTCCAAAGGGAAGCTGTGTTTGCTGAGGCCATTTGTGTGCTGGCATGTGTTGCGTCAGCTGAGAACAAATGTGCTGGGTGAGGGCTTGTGATGTGGCTGGTGGGACCACATGTGGGGACTGGGACAGAGGCTAAAGAGCACTCTGGAAGCTAAAGGAAGTCAAAAATCAATTTTGAAGGGACACAAAAATAAAGTTGGCATGTCTGGTTTTAATCTACTTCCCAAGATGAGACTCTGGCTTGTGATTTTGGGTTGCTTTTTTTCTGCTCAGCACATTTTCTGAGGGATTTAAAAAATGGTCAGAAAACAAATTGTTTCACAGTAGTTATTCCTTTTCTTTGTGAGTTAGAGTTTGCTGAGAGTTTATACTCTCCTTTTCATGAGAAGAAAAAAGCTCGAAAATCAAACTCTGTTAGTTATTTTGTGACTGATTATTTTCTAGACAATTCACCTGTATATTACCCAAACTGGTTAAAGAAAACTAAATATCTTCAGGGTTAAAAAAAGGATACTTGATGGAACCATAAATACTTTCCTTATAAGAATATATTTTCTGTAGAAAATATTATTGACAAAAAGAAAACCCTGAAATCCACATTTTTTTTTTAAATAATTTGCTCTTCTTACATATGTGGAGCTGTCTGCTTGCGCGTCAGATATACGTGATCATTTTGGTTGCAGTTGATTCATTTAACATAGGAAACAGAAGGGTTAAGGAATTTTTAAAGCTGGTACCCACATCAATATTTTGGCTTTGAAGCAAGCAGCCTTGCTGTTTGGATGTGCACACATTTTCCACATTTTCTCATCGTGTTTTGTCTTCTGTTAATAGTCAGCTCCTGTTATTGATGGGAGGCAGCATGGGCAGCACCCTGACTGGCTCTTTATTTGGATATGTAACTCCAGGCACTGCAGCTCTGGCTGTCTTTGGCTGTCACCCATGCTACACAGTCAGCAGGAATCCAAAATTATGATGATCGATATTTATCCTTTGTGTTATGACATCTTTTAGGAAACCAGCTGAGTGCTGTTCTGCTCCTTCTAGGCATGGCTTGTACATGGGAGAAATGGGGTTTGCCCTCTGCATCCTCTGGCAGACAAGGGACAGGAGGGAGAGGGGAGTCAGCTGAACTAACCCTGCCCTGGCCATCCTGCACCGATTTTAGGGAATGCGTCAAACACTACTCTTTAAAAGGTGGTGCCCAGGCAGGGAGTTTGGGGAGTTCATTATGGACACAGGGGGAGGAGTTCTGGAGGCTGTCAGGGGTTGCAGCAACTCCCCTTCCTCAGCAGGGATTCCTGCAGGGTCCCCCGGGCATGGGCTGCAGGGTGAGATCTGCCCTGCTCRTGCTGCTGCCTGATAAGCTCCATCCCAGCTGGTTGCTTTCACAAGAGTTATTTTCAACTGAGCAAGAGTATTAGGCAGCCAGATTAGGGTCTAAGGTTTGGCTATTGTATCTAGAGCAATTAAAGCAATTTCCTTCTGCAGATGTTATGGGGGAACGGCTTGTTGGCTTCACTGGGAGCTGTGCCTGTCGAAGGAATTCCAGGCTYTTGTGGGTAAGATTTGCTTATTGCTTCTCTTACTCCTGCTTAGACATCTCTTTGAATCCTGTGTCTGCAATATATTCAGAGCTCCAGTCTTTTGCAGATGTCCTCTGTCCAGAACTGGTGCTGGCTGTAGGCTTTCCAAGGTTTGGAAGCAAACATGAGAGTCTTAGATGGGAGTTACACCCTCCTGTCCAGCCTCTGGAGACAACAGGTTGTCCACCAGCCRTTTGCACATATAATGTTAAAGAATTTCAACCTGGAAGACCATCTCCTGGCTTTTTTCCTTCCATCTTCCCTTTCAATTGCAAGTTCTGCTCTGATGAGCAAATCTAAATCCCACTGTAAGCAGGTGCTTTTCTGTTGGGTTGGCAGCCCTTCTGAGAGATATGGATTCAACATGCAGTCCCTAGTTTTGGAAGGGTTATCCTGGAAGTCCRGGTTATTTCTAATAGTTGGGCAGCTGTGGACCAGGTAGGATGACAGTATCTCCCTGGAAATGTCCCACATTCATGCTTTTATGTGCAGTACTGTTGCAGAAATGCCTGTGGCTGTGGTGAAGAAGGAGCAGGAGGAGTGGTAGGGCACAGACTAAGCCAATGTGCAGTCTTAACAAAGCAGCCTCTGTGGCAAAGCACAGCCCAGGCTTGGTCCTGTGTGCCATCCCCATGGTCCTGTGTGCCATCCTTGGGTCCTGTGTGCCACCCCTTGTGTCCTGTGTGCCATCCTTGCTTGCAGCTGCATGACTGCACCAGGGCTTTTGGAATGCATAAGTGAACACATAGCCATGGAAAACACCTCTCCTTAAAATTGATCTCAGTTTAGGGGTGGTCTCCYTGAACATGCCTTGCACTTTGGATGAAGCCTGGTTTTCCTCCTGTTCTGGAATATTTATACCTTTCAAACTGATGCTGTTTCAACCACCTCCTGAAACGCAGCTTTGGTTTTCAAAAGCCGACTGCTGGGGAGGTTGTTTTGGTTTCCCAGCACACAGTGCTCTGTCTGCCTCTGCTTTGTCTGCCCCTCTGCCCAACCCGGCCATGTGGCTTGGGATTCATGCCCTGGTTGGAGTTCTCTCATTTAATTTTCATGCATCATTTATAGCTTTCTGTGGTGATTTTGTGAAGTGAATGTATGTGGTTAACGCAGGGGGCTGACTGGGAGCCGGTCATGCAGCTGTGACAGAATGGTTGCTCCCTGCCTTTGTTATTATTTTCTGTACTTGGAGTGTGTTGGTGAGAAACTGCTTCTAGACCGAATATTCAGACTTTAAACTTGATTGCTTCCCTGAGGAAAAAAAAAAAAAAAAGGATTGCCTTCCCTTTCCTGGAAATCTGGAGAATTTCCTACACGCGACTTCTGCCCTTCAGACAGATGGGGTGCAACTGAGCAGGGAGACCCTGAGGTGGTTAATTTAAGAGAGTGCAGGGCTCTGCTCCTGTGAAATGATGGTGACTCCTGAAGCCAAGCCAAAAAACAACATCCAACTGCCAGCAGGAGTTTACACAGGAAACYTGCCTTCTGATGTGGGCAGCTGCACTCACAGCCTTTGTGTTGTCCCCTTCTTTGGCCATGCTGTTTGGCCTTTGGTGAGAAAAGGTAGGCTTGGAGGGGAGYTAGTGGAGAGGTCTGGAGGTATAGTTGAGAGCAGCTGTCCTCCTTTCCCCACCCTTTCCCTTTTCTTGGGCCAGCCCATTAATTTCACAGATTTATTTGATCTATTTGCAAGATTTGCTTAGGCTGGGTGACTTCCTGCAGTGTCTGCATTTCTGGTTGCTTGTATTAAGTTGTTTGCTGGACTGATGTGTATAACATCAGCTTAGAAATTACTAACAAGGAGAAGAGAGCAAGAGAACCTTATTGATTTCCATCTGGTTTGACTGGCAGCACTTGGAAATGGTAGAAGAACTGCATCCAGTTTGAAATGCCACATGTTCACAGGCTTGTGCCGCCACTGGAGAGGTGATGGAGCAGATGACCTTGAGCAGGGGTAGCCAACCAACCACCATGGACCTCAGAACAGGGGCTATATATGAGTGGATGAGTTTGATTTGTTATTTTTATTGGGCTGGTTCAGTGCAAGTCATGCCCCTGGGATCCACAGAGGTTGGGCACCTCTTACAAAAAGGATCTTCATGCTTGCTAGGCTGGAGCTCTGACAAGGATATGCAGGGTGTACTGGGATGAAGGATGGAGAGTCTGAGTCCCTGGGAGCCAGAATGGAAACTGGAAGTGATATTTAGAACATGGWTTCCCCCCAGGACAATGCCTGGCTGGAAGGTTTAAACACAGACATGCAGTAATAGCTTTGAAGACAACCCAGAGGTGGTRCTTCATCCATGAGATTTGGGAATGAAAATCCTTTTGGGAAGGCAAGAGGTTAGCAASTACATCCAATCTGTCTGCTGGATGACATGCAGTAAAAGCTGGACTGGGATCCAGAACATAAAGCAGTGATAAGGAGACATGTTATGACCTTGTCTGCTGTTAGCAGCTTACACAGGCTGCCAAGGAAAAACCAGCCTGCATTACAAGAGCCATATGGTATTTTACTAACTCAGTGTATAAATCCCTAATACAATTAGAAAATCCAACTTCCATGCTGAATTAGAGCCTCTGTGTTGCTTTATCTGGAGGAATTTCTGGATCACTCAAGACTGTTGATATCAGGAAGGAATAAAATATATATGAATGGACAAGGGAAGGGGTCTGTCAGCCTCCTGGGTGCAGCAGCCCTTTTTCTGGCATCTGCTGTAAGAGATTCTCTTTCTGGCTTGCATAGGCCCTCAGGAGCTSCCTGGAGCTGCCCTTAGGAGCTGGCTGCCCTCACGGTAGCAGTCATCTGTTTTATCAGGGAGAATTTGTGCAGGATTCCTGAGCGAGGTCAGGATTTCCTTAGGAGGCCATCAGGAGCTATTGCTAGCAGAGTAGGGTGAGGAGGAAGAAAGCCCTGTACTCTCAGCCCTCTCCCACCTGTTGGATTTGTCTGGATCAGACAAAATTGTGGGTGCAGGAGGGAAAGGGGTGCCCATGGTGTCTGAGGAAGGCTCTGAGCATGCCAGCTCCAAAGGTGCTGAGGCCCAGAGCATGGGCTGCCAGTGGTGATGTGCATTGAGAAGAAATACTGGGGGAGGACTGGGCAGATTTGGGACTGTCTGGCTGAAGACAGACTTGTGTGATGCAGCCAGTGGAAGGGCAGAATGTCCAGAGCAGGTTCCACATGCCAGGATCATCCCTCTGAATATAGATCTGTCCTTAGTCTTATCACCTCTTTTCCTGTTTTGGCCTATGCAGGTTTACCCTGAGGTTACCTGAATCTTCTCAAAAAAATTTATGTCTTTAATCCAGTATATGAACCTCTTCAAGAGATACCACTTCATTYGCAGATGAGAAGGGAAATGATCACATTATCAATAAGCCATTGAGTTCTCTGAAGGGATGTGGTATTGAGGGACAACCTTGAAGCAGGCTGAGATATGCTCTCCTTTTCCCTGCAGATATTGCAAGTATTTTCTCACTGCCTCAGTTTCTTCCTCTCACAGAGCTGGCTGGGGACACGTCCTGCCCTGCTTTGTGCATCTCACAGAAAAATTGCATTGCTCTTATTTTCTTTGCTGTAAAATGACAGACAGGCACTCAGTGAAGCAACCCCCCTTTTACCTGTGTTGGAGGGAGCATACCTTTTGTATGGATGGTTGTAGCTGTTTAAGCTGATCAGATGCCTTGTACAACTACACAGAGCCATTTTCTAGCTGTGCCCTCTCCCTTTTCTATGCATGCCTATTTCCAAGTGAGTTGCTCCATGCTGGAGCATGTAATTGCAAAGTGCAGCCCTGGCTCTGCTGGAAGAGACCCCGAGCTGGGAAGGATTCATCCGGGGCTGGGCAGGTGCTGGTTACTGCCAGTTCAGAGCTTGGAGGGGGCAAGTGCCATGGGGCAATGTGTGTGAACGAGAAATGTACTTTTAGCAAGAGCTGGATCCTGCAGGTGGCACAGCCCAGAGCTCAGCCCAGTGAGTGCTGTGCCCCTGTGCCCCACAGCCCTGCTGTGCTGCCAGCAGTGATGGGCTCATCTTGCTGGGGTGTGTCTCCAGGTGTGGCACTCTCCCTTGGCGGCCCACGTTGGGGCGGGGTGAGGGTGATGCTGCACCGCTTTCCCCCACTTCTGCAACTCTGTGCATGGCAGGCACAGGCATTGGATTAGGGGCAGCGACTTCTTTCTTACTGTGACCATCTGGCAGCAGGCTTCTGTGCACAACCTGCATTTGTTTTGAAGGCAGGAACAGCAGTAATGCATGGGTTACCTGAAGTTTTCATCAAGATGRGACTTTCAGAAGCTTTTTTGTTGTAGCTCCTATAGTAACTACTGCTTGCTCAGAGCTTGGCTTCTCTGAGCCCAGAGTCAAACTGTCTCGCTTTTTTATTTTGAAAAACTTGAGAAATTTTTAAGTGCTGTTACAACTCTGGAGCACGAATAAAAGTATATACACATACAATCAGGGATGAAATTGCTGAAAGCTCCTTCAATGAAATGGCCAATATGGTGGCAATAAATTCAGAGGAAATGGACATTATCTGCTGATTGACCTTCTGGAATGTTAAACAGCTTTTGCTTTTGCCTTGAGGCATCTGGCTGCCTGACATGGTCAATTATCCTATGATAACATCAACTTCATTGGGTCTTATTGCTTCATTATGAAACTGCTTTAGCTGATCATTCACTGCGATTAGCAGGCAAATATTCTTGAGAAGGGAGATAACTCCTCGCCCACTGTTTGGCCTTGGAGCTGTGCAGTTTGTCTGCCTGCAGTGCAGAAGGCAATGATATGGGGAAGGTCCTTTCCTGYTCCTGAGATCTTCTCTGGCAGCAGTGATGCTGCTTCCCCTGTTTCCCTCTCTCAGCTTCCCATTTCCTCCCTGGTTGCTTGGATCTCTTCCTTGCCCAAGTGAAATAATTTGCAAATATTTTTATTTATGGCATAGCTGTCTTTGGGGAAACAAAAAWACCAGTGCTTAGTCCTTACTTGCCTGGAGCACTGAACCCTTTTGTGTTGTAATCAGAGCTGTGCATAACTCTTTGTATCACGATCCAGCCTGGCATGTTCCTCCCTTTGTGTCCACATCACTGGAACAAAAGAGGGCCTCGCCACAGAAGCACTTCATCCTTACACCCGTCTTCTCCTGCTGGCCAGTGGTGGATCAGAGCTTATGGCCATGACGGTGACTGGTGGCAGTGCAGATCCAATGCATGGAGCTCTGCTGTGAACCCACTGTGATTCTCTCAGTGCCCTCTTCCTGGAGTCCTGTGGATGYGAGGGACTCCCCACAGCATTGAAAATGGAAGACTTGTCCCTGGGGAGGGTGAAAAAGCATGAAAATACTGCTTATCTTTTGCAAATAYTTTTTTTCCTTGTAATGATCAGAGCAGTGGAGGACTCTGGAAGAGATGCAGCTTCTGTTGCAGAGCAGTGAGGAGCCATCCTCTCTCTGACACCCACTGACGTGCATCACCACATTATGGGTGTCAGCGTCCATGCGGATAAATTACAGGGCCCAAATTCTGCAACCATGTGGTGCTTGTGGGAGTCAGAGATTTTAGGGGCCCAAACACTCTTACATTACATGGTGAATATAGTCCAAGCGTATGTGTCTCCTTGGCATCCTCCTTGTGCCCTGGGACCTGCCCCGGGCACAGTCACCCAAGAGCAGGGACCTGGCCAGCCTGGGGGTCCGGCTGTCCCCCAGTGCTGAGTGCTGCCCAGCTCCTGAGAGCACCCAGCGGCGGGCAGGGCTGGGCAGGGCTGGGCAGGGCTGGGCTGGGCTGGGCTGGGCTGGGCTGGGCTGGGCTGGGCTGGGCTGGGCTGGGCAGGGCTGGGCTGGGCTGGGCTGGGCTGGGCTGTGCCGGGCTGGGCCAGGCTGGGCTGGGCTGTGCCGGGCTGGGCTGTGCCGGGCTGGGCTGGGCTGGGCTGGGCTGGGCTGGGCAGGGCAGGGCTGGGCTGGGCTGGGCTGGGCTGGGCTGGGAAGAGAAGGGCTGGGCTGGGCAGAGCAGAGCCGGGGCTTTGTGCGGGGAGGACAGCGAGGCTCCAGATGGGAGCAGTGGGAAGGGCAGATCAGAGGCTTAAGGAAGCCAGGGGAAATCAGCAGGCCTGGTGCAGCTGAAGAGGGAAGATCAGAGTCCCGGAGCAGCTTGGGGGGAGATTGGATTAGTAGTTGAGAGATCAGAAGCCCGGCCCAAGCGGGGAGGGTGGATCAGACAGGCGAGGAGYGGGAAGATCAGAAACCCCACTCGCCCAGGGAGGGTTCGGGCAGGTCGCTACAGCTCGCAGGGGCGACACCAACGGGGCGAGGGGTTTGCCAGCGCTGCCTGCCTCTGCTAAGCCTTCATGCGCTTTAGTGTGTGCTGGGTTGCATCCCCCGTGAGCGCGCTCTGTCTCCAGCCGGCTCCGCAGCCCCCGCCCGCCGAGCGCTGCCCGGGGATGCCATCTGCGAGCGCCCGGCTGCCGACGGGAGCCCCGCGGAAATTACCCCGTGCTTCAGTGAGAGCTCCCAAGAGCCGCTAAAATGCTGCAATCACTGCTGAGACCCCGACTGCAATGCTGTGAAACGCTTCCTCCCACCTGCAGGCACCATTCACCAAAGGCTSCGTTTGGCGAAATAGAGCCTTGACACCCTGCTCCTGCCCATCCGAGCATGGAAACGCAGCAGTCGTGAGGGGGAAGGAGCTGTTTAACACAGATAACTGATAAAACAGCAGCTGTGCTGTTTCAGCTCATGCGTTACTTCAGAGGTGGCACGCTGGGGTCACCGTGCAGGCCCAGCACCCCRGGGCCCAGCCCAGTTCCATCTCTGCACTGATTCTGGGGGCACCAAGTCCAGGCAAACAGAGCCATCCCCTGCGCTGGCAGCCACCCCCTCCTGCTGCCATCCCGGGGAGCCCCAGCCTGTGGAAAGCAGCCCCAGGAGGGTGGGTTGGGGCACAGGGGGTGACACATGCCTGGCACAGGGGACGGCTCTGGCAGGAGGGGGGSCCCTGCCCTGCTGCCAGCAGTTAGGCAGCACTTTGGAGGCTTCTGCTTCTCTGTCTTTTTCCAAAGGAGAATTTTCTGATTTTCCCAAAGGAGAAACAGAAGTGAAGATGGATGGAAAAGCTTTCTAGAGTAGAGAGCACTGATCACTTCTCTAGGTGTGTGCTGTCCTGACATTAATTGCCTATTAATATTGTCTTTCTTGGGCTTCTTTGCTTCCTACCCTTAAGCAATGTGGCTTTGGTTCCCAGTGCTGCTTTCTATGGTGAGAACACCCGAACACAATGCAGAGGTGTTGTGTCACCCCCAGAGCTGTAGGAATGCCTGGTGGGGAGGTGGTTGGGGGTTACTCAGTGCTGCCCCTAGACCATCTGACCTCAGTTTTGGATTTGGCTGCTCATGCCTCGATCAAAGGGATGGAGCTCTGGCTTCCTGGTGCTCCCACCTGCAGAGATGTCACCTAGGGCTTTTGCCAGGTGGGCCTTGGTCCTGTAAGTGGTGAGGACACTTTGTGCTGGCTCTTTCCAGTGCAGACTTTGGTGTCCTCCAGGTGCTGGGCAGAGCCATGGGTGGCTGGATGGAGGCAGCTTTATGAAGCATGACTAACTGTTTTGTTGTGCTTTTCAGGCCCTGAAGGTGGGCTCAGGCTCTGAGGATGCGGGATCAGAAAGAAAGGGAGTGAAGCAGGACCAATCAGAGCACCCTTGAGTTTGGCTTTGTGGTCACAGGCAGGATATGGATGAACCATTTGTAGAATTTCTGGATGTTTTCCTGTCCCTCACCCACATTCTTCTGTTTCTAGTTTGGGTTTCTTATTTTCTGATGTTTCACTGACAGGGGAGATGTGTCTCTCTGGGATGGAGGGCACTGCAGCCCAAGCTGGGCATTCCTGTGCTGKCTCCAGCCCCGCTGCCGTGAGGTGCACTGGACCCAGGGGGGTTTGGTCCCTCTGGATCTGCTCCAGCCTGGCTCAGCCCAGCTGATCAGGGCCTCCTCTGCACCCTGTGGGAGGGTAAAACCTCTCTGCCCTGTGGGAGGTGTAAAAGGGAATGTGTTGGCACATGGCAAAGTACAGATGAGAGGAATGCTGCAGTTTGGATAATGTCCTTGTTGTTCAGCCAAAACGGTTTGATAGCAGAGATGGGAAAATTATTTATTTATATGCAGCTGATTTGAGAAACACAAATAGAGGGATGGAAGGTGTTTTGCCTGGATGATGACGCCATGATTTTGGCCATACTGGGTCCAGTACACAAAAAGCTGAACTTCAAGCAGCCCACGGGAAGACATTGCCAGCACCATACCTGGCACCTCGCATCCCTGCCATCCCGAGACCCTCGTGTTCAGGACACGGTCTCCCTACACTGGAGGTACGCAGAGCTCCAGTCCTTGGGGTTTCTAAAGCCACAGCAGATCCTGCCCCAGGGAAGCTGCGACTGCTGGGGCTTGGGATGTGCCTGCAAGATGGTTTGAATGGAAAGCTAAGATGAGCTCAAGCAAAAAGGCAACAGCAGAAGAAGAGGAAACCTGTAAAACCTTTGAGCCATGTTATTTGCTAAGCTGATAAAAGATAAAGTGCATAAATTTATGGAAAGGGGAAATCCCTGCTGTATTCATATAGACTGCTTATGGTTTGACAGTTAGGTAAATATAGTTCAGAATAAGACCAGTTTAAAGGGAATCTGAGAACATAATGAGTCTCAGAGAATTGACTGGATAGCTTTCATTTGAGATTACAAAACCACAGTGTAATATAATGTTTAAATACAAATGTGGCTTCGATATTACATAAAATAACTAAACAGAGATAAAACCATTGATCTGTCCTAGCATCAGCTGGTAATCTTATTACTGAGTTAACATATCCACATATGTTATGATCACCCTTTTCCACTAACTTGACAGGCCAAGGAAAGCAATAAGAAAATACTAGAAAGGGAGCACATGTTGCTTTTAAAGCTGACCAAACTGCAAAGCCTGGCGTAAAGCAAAACCTGGCAGCCCAGGCTATACTGTGCTGCCAAAATGTTGTCACCCTGGCATTGGATGGGGCAGGAGGGAGATCTTGATTTTGGGTCTCTGGAAGAGGCTGGGAGGATGATTCACAGCGCTGGTGTCAGCCTTCATGTAGCATGGGAAAGACTTCATGTTCCTGGACAGGGAACATGACATTGAACTCTTGAATTCTGAAGGGAGGAAGGGAGGTGAGAGGGGTGAAGGTGTGTAGTGGCTGCTGGTTTTCAGAAGGAAAGCACAGGTTTTCAGTCTCTTGTGGTACCTGTAGCTCTTGGGCTGAGGCATAGTGAAAAGACTGTGTGTTGGGACATGGTGCATCCCCACAATGGATTAATCTGACACTCTATTGCATCCTTCCACGTGGTTTAAAGGGGAGAAAGTGAAGAATTTGCTGCAGTTTTGTGGCTTAGGTCTGTCAGTGTTGTCATTGGGAGATTGAAAAATCTCCCTTGTTTGGCTGCCAGCTTTGCCCAAGTGATACACTGTTCTAACACAGCCATCCTGGCTGCAGCGTCCTCGGAGGATGCAGAGGAACATGCAGGAGGAGCAAATGCTCCCCAGACCCATCCACAGCATCTCTAAGGGGGCAGATGTCCAGCACCAGGAAGCCAGGAGGAAGCAGTGAGCATCAGGAGGTCAGGGGGAAGCAGTTACAAATGAGTAACAGTAATCTAAATTGACTATGTCCTTTTTCAGTGGAGTTTCTGCCCAAATGGTCACCACTTTTGTCAGTGTTTTGGGGTGAGAACCATGTTTTGTGGTCAGCCCAGGGCTACATCTGGCAACGGGCCCAGCACAAGGGATGCTCGTTCAAGGCACCTGTAGGCGTTGTGCAGTCAGAACTCTGCTGTTGCTCCTCTGGGACCATTTTTTAATGTTTTCATGTGGGAACAGTGGGCAGTGTTTCCAGTGCTTTGGCATCTTCCACATCTCCCACTGGTACAGTCACCTGGCTGCCTCGGCAGAGGCTCAGAGGTGAAGGGTGGGGGACRCCTGGTCCCAACGTGTTGCAGATCTCAGAGTGTTATTTGCAAAACATGCTAAGATGGCTTGGCCCAGGGAAAACAAATACCTTCACATCCGTGTTCACAGCCAAAATGATTTGCTTAGCTTTGAATTGTAGTCCAAATGTTTTGAACTCTGGGATAATGCTGCTCAGCAAACCCAGTACCTGAAAGGCCTCTTTTATGTGACTATTACTTTGGTGACCAAAGTGCCAGGGTTTTACAAGAGCTGCTTATCCTTTGATAAAACAAAATCAGTGAATTTATGCTGACAGCTTCAGATGCTCTGGAAACCTGAGCAACCTTTCACCAGCATATGTTTCTTGCTGGATTCTTCCTCAAGAACAAACCACAGAAGCATCTTTAGTAATTTAATGAGCAATAAAGGAAACTATAAAAAACCAAGGATAATTAAATGCAATGATAGATTTTAGCACCCTAAATAGTTACCAGAAGTGCTTAATCAAAACTAAGGTTTCTGCTAGGCAGAATAAATGGTTCTTTGTTGCCCCATAATAGAAAACAATTAAAAATAAAATGCAGGGAAATATTTAGGATACATTGGAATAACAGAATCATTAAAAACCATCACAGCCTGCCTCCTAATGCCCCTCTGATGCTTGAATAAAACAAATAAARCAAAGCAAAATTAGGGAGCTATTTTGTATATTGCCTTGATCTTTGTTTCACCTTTTGAAAATATTTACGAAGAGTGCTTTAAGAATTTGGCTTCTGATGTTTTGATTTGGAACAAGAAAAAATAGATTGACAATGCTAGAGGTTAGTCAGGGATGTGATTTTTTTTCCTTCAGCCTCCTGATGTGGGAGGAATATCCCAGAGCATGAAACATTGGCTACCTAGGCAGAATGAAGGGTGAYGTGTGTTCGTGTATGGGTGTGTGTGTGTGCTGTCAGGGTGGAGGGTACACATACCCCAGCCTTGCTGCTGCTCTCGTTTCAGCAGGAACCAGAAACTAAGGAAGGCACCAGAATTGCCACAAATTCTTTCTTAATACAATAGTGTTTTGGAAAATCTGTGGATTAATGAAACATTTTCATGCAATAGTGTTATGCTAATTGTTTACACTAAGCCACATTTGCTTCTGTGATTTGCCTTAATTGGTAAATTCTTTAGCTTATAGTTGTCATAGAGTATTAAAGAAGTGAGGAAATATGGAGAATGTCGAGGCAATCCTGTGCAGTTGATGCTCAGGTGTGATTCAGGGTGACCTAATCAGTGAAGTCAGGCACTCATTCCTCAGGTACAAAAGTGCCTGAAATGATGTGTAAGAATTGTGTGAGCTGCAATTCCGACAGCGCATGGCCCGATCGTGCCCTGGCTGCTGCAGGAGCCCTTCCCGAGCCCGGGAGGGGGGCTTGGGAGGGCTGCAGGCAGGGCAGAGCCCGGCCCTGTGCCGGTGGGGCGCGCTTGGGAGGGCTGCAGGCAGGGCAGAGCCCGGCCCTGTGCCG
>JACDOX010000183.1:1074752-1090808 GCA_014549065.1 Cardinalis cardinalis | reverse complement strand
GCGCGCGGGCGGAGCGGCCCCGGCGCCGCCAGAGGTGCGGGCTGGAGCCGGAGCGCCGCGCCTCAAAGCTGCCCCGTGTCCGAGCCGGCCGCAGCTTTTTCAGCAGCGATTAGACACGAAGGTAGGTAGAGGAGCGGAAATGCCGGGCCGTGCCCCCCTCGCCCCCGCAGCCCTTTGTGCTCCCCGCCGCAGCCCCGGCCAGGAGCAGCCCGGCCTTTTTGCTCCTATTATTCTCACCATCTCCCTGACAGGCGTAGTAATATATCAAGCTATCTCAAGCTGGGACTGTTTGAATGAGGAGAGATTAAAAAAAATATTAAGAATGAGATTTAAAGTGTCTCACCAGAGATTGGTACTGCAAACTGCTGCTTCAGGAGGGTGCAGGGATAGAGGAGCCGAAATTGCTCCAGGGAGATGCAGGCTGCCCTCGGGAGCAGGCAGAGCTGGGCTGCATCGCCTTGTACCCATCCTCATTCAATACAAGTCATTTAATACAAGTTGTCCAAGAGTGTGTTTGCAATCAGATAGGACTCTCCTACTGCTGCATTTAAAAAGTACTTTTTTTAGTTTGACTTAGCAACTGTTCTGATGGGAGGAAGAACATCACCCTTTAAGGTCTGAGATCTAGTTAAATGTTTTCAGCATAAAAACCCCAGGCAATATCTTCATATCCTGCTGCAATGATATTTCATGGTCTCATATGCCCAGTGGAGTTGTATCCTGGATCACTAACACTGGTCAGAATCCAGCCATATTTTAGTGACGAGAGGAGGCGGTGCTGGGGGAAAAGGGAGGGAGGGAAAATAATCAAATATTCTCCCTTTTTTTTTAAATTAGGCTTATTTGTTCTTAGTTTTACTTATGGCTATTCACACAATGCTTTCTTAAGAGAATCTATTCTTGATGCTATGTAAAGATTGGCAGTCTGCAGCATCATAAAGAAAACGTATCTGAAACACTTGCTCAATGGAGTCTCAGAGGCACCAGGCTGTCCAAAATTGTTAATGCAGGCAGGCTGCTACTAAAGAGGCTTTTGCAGCTCCATCAGATGTATTAATTTTGAAGGGTGTTTCTTTGAGTATTAAGCTTTTCTCATGCTGCATGCTGTTGGAACTCTTTTGTCTTACAAACCTTTTAAAATTTATCCCAGGACACTTCAAGTTGAGGCTTTCTCCTTTTTGGGGGGAGGATTTTTTTTTTTTTGAACACTGCCTGTTTCTGTCTTAGCTCAATAAACGAAGAGCGGATGAAGGGCTGAGTGAGAATTTCAATCTCCCGGCAGGATAGTTTTGGAAAAGATTATATGGAAAGAGGAAAAACAAAAGCACATGTGTTGAAAAATATGCATATTTTGCCTCACCATTTTGTATGGTAAAAGGGGCTGTTTTGTGTGTATTTTCAAGATGTAGAGGGAATAAAATTATTCAAATATTTTGGCAACTCCTGCACACTTTTTTTTTTTTTGGTATATCATAAAGCACTTGCTTAGCAGCTGGGTAGATAGTAATTAAAAAGTAGTGGGTTTGCCAGTGGTCATAAAAAATTTCCATGGTTACTGAGGTAGTGTACCTAAAGAACTCAAAATACATTCAAAAATTAAGTTTCTTCGAAATGAAAGCAGAGGTATATTGAGTAACTGCTGTTTAAGTTTATTGTTTTAGGAAAATTGGGACTTGATCTGGTGCTGGTGCAAGCAGAACCAGTGACCCTGCAGCACACCTGCTGGTAGCCAGTGGGGAACCTGTTCCTTGTCTCAAACTCTGTTTGAGTAGATTGCTCGGAAGTGTGGCTGCCCCATCTCTGGCAGTGCTCAAAGACAGGCTGGACACCGGGGCTTGGAGCAGCCTGGATTAGTGGAAGGTGTCCCTGCCCATGGCAGGGGCTGGGAATTAGAGGATTCTTAAAGTTGCTTCCAACTCATTCTATTCTTCTATGATATTGGCAATCTTTGAGGTTTCTTGGGGTTACCATAGGGATCTGGGCCATATATTAGAATCTCCACCTTTGGGGTCAAAAATATGATTGGAGAAACAAAAAGTTCTTTTTAATGAACTATATGCATTCTTCAGAAAGAGCTGTGTGTGATTTCCAAGCTTAGCTTATGAATCAGGAGACCTGAAGCCTCCATCCTCCCTGGTGTCTCACGCACATCAGGCAGAGGCTGCTGCAGGTGGGTGGTGAGGGGGTCTGTGCCCATGGGCTGCTCTCCTAGAGGGAAAATCTCAGCCTCGAGTGTGGTGATTCATGTCTGAGAGGAGCTGGAGGAGCTGACATGGAAAGGCTGCCTGCTCAGTGTCTCCTCTACAAATAGTGCTATTAAATCGGACTTTTAAAAGCACTGAAAAGTCCTGGGAGATGAGACATGCAGCCAAGAAGCGCTTATGGCTGGGCTGTGTCTGCCTACCAAGGTGAAATGCTGGAGTATCTGCTGCTCAGCTGCTCTGAGGSTGCTGTGAAGCCCCAAGAATCCACAACCCCCTCACTGCTGTAGCAGGACCTCTCCTGCCTGCCTGCCCAGAACCTGGTGTATCCACACTAATCAACAACACCTTGGTTTAATGTATACTGAAAGAGGTTTGCCATGCTTTACACATGAAGTACTATGTGAACAATGTATTAATGTTCTTGAGCAAAGCTATTTGGGCAGGAAAATGCCAACAAAGTGTGACCAAATCCGTGCAAGAAGGACATAATTCCTTTTTTTCCAACTCAGCAGAGCTGTCCCAATGCCAACATGATGAGAAGCATTGAAGACTCCTAAAATATAAAATGAAACAGTCAATCTTAAATATTCAAGTTCACCAATTAGAAACATTTTTGCATTTCCTGATGGTGAAATAGCAAGCAGAAATTTCTGCTCCTTTCTTCACAGGCTCTGCATTCCCTTGAAGGGATTGAGATTCATGGACTAGAAGGTGACAGATGGGGAATGTAGAGAACTTCAGATGCAAGAGGGRTACCGGTGTGGGATTAAGTTATTAATGGAAATATAAAAACATCAGTACTGCACAAATGTCATATTTCAGCCAGAGACAGCCCTGGCTGTTTGGAGTTGGCAGTTTGCTTTCCAGCTTCTTTACACCTTGATTTTCTCAGACTTATGTTTTGAGTACTTAGAGCTGCAAGACCAAGTACTTTGCTGCTTCTCTAGCAAACACCCCTGCATGAGGTGGCAAAAGATATTAGGAGGAGAGAGATGGCCTCATTCATCTTCATGCCTTCTCCTATAAAACAGGAAAATCTGTGAGTTTCGTCTAAGGAAGATGCTTGTAGACAGAATGATTGTTAATGTACCACTTTCTGAGGGTAAACAGTTTCTTGATGTTCACCTGGAATTCTCATTTATCCTGCTGTTTTGCTTCTCTCTCCCCCCTGGGGAGCATACATGGGTTTCCGTGTTTATCTTCTCTGAGCTGAGCTCCTGAGAGGTTGTTGAAGGCTGCTCCTGCTGCAAAGGCCTGCGGGGATGGGCGTGGGCTGTGGGTGCTGGAGCAGCACCAGCAGAGCTGGAGGCAGCACCAGCCAGAGGCGCTGAGCCTCTGCACTTGTGSGTCCCATGGGCGGATGGAGCTGCAGAGGGGAGAGCTGCATCCTCAGGGAGCACTGGGGTGG
Source organism: Cardinalis cardinalis (assembly GCA_014549065.1). NCBI lineage: Eukaryota > Metazoa > Chordata > Aves > Passeriformes > Cardinalidae > Cardinalis > Cardinalis cardinalis. Next base: position 1,087,196 of record JACDOX010000183.1, on the reverse strand, counting down.
GGGGAGTGCTTGGAMCCACCTCCAAGCCCCCTCACCAGCCCGTGCTGAGGGACACGGTGCCTCATGCTATCCCAGCGTGGCTCTGCAGAAGGGCACCTGTGGGGACAAGGTTTCTCAGGGGGACATCTCAGCAGAGCTGTCCCAGGAGCAGCACGGTGAAAAGCAATGCTGCTGGTACCCTGCTGCTCTCCCGGGGAATCAGGCACATCTTGGGAAGCACAGGCACAGCCTGTGGTGGATTTGGTTGCCCGTGTTGTCATCTCCTGTGCCATCTTTGGTGCAGCTCAGCAGAATGAAGGGATGAGCCTGGGCTGGTCCCAGCRCTGTTGCCAGCTCCTGCCTGGGAGGTGTTTCTGTGCTTGTAGGGTCTCATAAACCGAGGGGGCAAGGCCATTTCTTTCCTTTCCATTCCTGTGCTGCTTCCTGAGGCCCATTTCTCCCACAGTCAGCTCCTCCTGCTCCCATCTTTCCCTGCTCTCTGGCAACTGTGTGGCTTTTGGCAAAAGGAGTCCCCAGATAACTATTTTGTATACACAAACCATGAGGCTCTAATGGAATTACCTCAACCCTGGTAGTAAATAATTTATAGGAGGCAGTAAATAAAATATGTTTCTGTTTTCTAAAAAAAAAAGAAAAAAAAAGAGTTGTCTGACTGCAATGCCTGCTGTGGGGGAATGAACCCAGAACTTGCCCCACTACAGAGATCCTGGCCAGGAATGGGACCTGCTGGGCAAAGCATCCAAGCCCAGAAGAGCTTGGATGGGAAGGGGAGTGCTTCAGAAAAGCTGCGGTCTGGACAGGGGTCTGGAGAGCCGCCTGCTGACTGCCTATGTTGTGTCCGTCTGTCTGCCCGTCCATCCAGTGGGGCATTTCCGAGGTTGCCTCCCGGTAGCCTTGACCGTGAAACCCGAACCCGCGCCGCTTGACCTGAATTTCCGAGGCACCCGCTGCAGCCCTCGTGTCACAGAGCCCCGATTGAAACCCGACCTCTGTCACTAATGGCATTAACGGGAGCTGCGGGCAGGGGCGGCGGCCTGAGGGTGCCCGCAGGGTCTGGGAAGGGATGCTCGGAGCGGGATGCGGGAGGGCGAGGATGGATATTCAGAGGGGGATGGACGGAGGGCGCAGCGCGGGGGATGCCGGGTGCATAGAGGGGAAGATGAAGGGTGTCCGAGGGGATGCGGATGGGAGGGGTGCCTGAAGGGGAGCATCAGGGTGATGTAGGTGCCGGGGATTGAGAATGAAAGGTGCCCAGAGAGGGAGGAAGGGAGGAGGGCCTGAAGGGATGCGTAAGGGGGATGGTGATAAGAGAGGCCTGGGTGGGAAGATGAAGGGTACCCAGAGGGTGATGGATGGAGGGGTGCCCAGAGGGGTATGAGAGATACTGGGTGGGAGGGTGAAGGGTACCCCGAGTACGGAGGGGTGCCTGGAGGGGTACACCAAGAGGGATGAGGGGTGCCTGGGGGCTGCACGGCTGGGGATGCAGGATGCTGGTCGGGGGCGGACGGGGGGTACCCAGAGGGCGACGCACGGAAGRGTGCCCGGGGAGCGGCTCGGGGCCAGCTGCCGCGCCTCCCGCCCTTCCCGGGGACTGCATCCCCCGCTTGCGGGTGCGGCTCCGCGGCGCGGCCGGGGCTCCTCGGGGCCAGCCCGGCCCGGCCCTGCCCGGGGAGCCGCAGCCGGTCTCCCGCTGGCGTGGGGAGCTCGGGCCGGGGAAGGCGGCAGCGGAGATTTACGATGCGGGAGGACAGAGCGTGAAAGCAGTATATCATCATCAGGTTGGGCTGAAAGAAAGAAAACATATCTTCAACAAAAAGAGGGGCTTCGCAATTCAACTGCGTTGTTAGGACAACGCAAACTATCCTTGAAATGATTAGTTCCACTTCAAAGGCATTTACATTCAACAGGGGCAGATGAAGCCTCTTTTTATGTCTCCAGAGGAGGAGGAAAAATAATAATAATAAAAAAATAGCAAGGAGGAGGTGGGGAGGCTTTGTGCTAAGAAGAGTCATATGTTTGCTTCTTCTATTTATTTTTCCTCATTCAGGGGACGCTTGTGTAAGACAAACACAGCGCTGGCAGCCGCGGGGCTCCGCGGMGGTGGCGAGGGGTGGCCAGGCCGGCASCTCGGGGGCTGCACTTGGGCTCCTCCACCCACTCCAAAGGAGAAGTGAAAAGACAACAGGGAAAAACAAAAAGAAGAGAAAAAGGAGGAAAAAATTTCCCTGACCTCAAGAGCTGTCTTTCCTGGGACATCTATTATTAACTTGAGGAAGCATGACGTATGTTCGGTCAGATCACAAAGACTCAGGGTATCCTGACAGAGTTTGGGAAAGATTTGAAGACTGAGATGTCTCCACTTTGTGATGGCCTGGGCTGGAAAGAAGTTTTTGCATCTGAAATCATGTATCAAAACTGCTTCCCAGAGGACTCTGCGTGGGAAAACCCATTTTTTGTGTTCCAGGTTATCCTGAATGGATAAAGAATGTGAAAGAGGAGAAGGGTTCCAACATTAGGCCAGAGGCAACATTTACCATGCCCCTACTGCTTTCTCAAAATCCAACCCATCTCCACTTTCTCTGATCAATTCTCACATCCAGTGAATGGAGACTTCTCTCCTATTTCAAAGCACATCATGTTTTATAACTCCCAAATTACATATTAGTGTTGCTTCCATCATGCTTGGCGTTGGAAGTCAAAAAGCAGCCATTAAAAAAAAATTAAAGTTCAAACTACAGAGCCTATTTGGAGAGTTATCTGTGCTCATGGAAGGATTTCCCATTACCTGAAATGTGTTGCCCCAAAATATGAATATGTGTAGTGGCAGGCAGGAGGCTTGGCTCTCTCCCTCTTTTCCTGTTGCTGGTTTCTGCCTGATGTTTTGCAGCTCATCCTGGGGTTAGACCTCATCATTCTGTTGGAGAAGAAAATTGAAATTGTAAAAGATCCTGGGCAACAGCTTTCTAAAATATTTTGTCTCCCACAGCTATCTCAACCCATATGAACTGAATTAGTCTCAATACTGGTGCTGATCAAAAATCTTTCTTTCAAGTCACTTTTGTGGGGAGGTTAACACTTTGCACATTTGAAACCTAACAACTATATTAGGGTTTTTAAAGACAAAACAAAACAAAATATTTTTAAGGTGTTATGAACATTTTAATGCCTGCACCCATAAATTCTCTGCTCTAGCCTTACTGGGAAGCCAGAGATGATGTTGGCCCCAACTTTATGAAAAAATAACAACATGCAAGTTAGCGTTTGAAAATGAAATCCTTATTCCAGTCAAACTGTAGCAGGAGTCAAGGTTGAACTTATCCATGATCCTTGTTTTAGGCTTTGAACCTGTGTGTAAGTAATTTCTGATCATTCCAAGAAATTTTCTTCCTTTTTTTTTACCTCTTTTCCCATTCTGTCTTATTTTCATCAATCTTCTCCTCACAGGCATGGGGAGGCTCAAACAGGGAGAGCTGGAGATGTCAGCATCCCCTTTCAGTTAATTTCAGAGAGGTTTTGTTAATTTCAGATATTTTGTTTGCTCTGGAGAGCTGTGGTCCAAGGAGAGCCAGTCCAGTTCTGGATCATGTTCGGACCATGTGCGTTGAGGAATTGTGCTGCAGCATTGAGAGACAGAGCACAGAGATCAGAAATGGGCCTTCCTCGGATGGCAGCTCTCATGGTGCTTTTGGTAACCAGCAGAAATGTGGCAGAARTGTGGCAGTGGCTTTAGAGAGAAAAGTGGTAACATTTTTTATTTTAGCAGGTTAATGACATCAGGCTGGTACTCTGGAAAAAGAAAGACATAAAATGACAAAAATCCTAATAAAAATAATATGGTCCTGAAAATTAACAACAACAACAAAAGATGTAATCTTGAAAAGAATATTGGACTGGGGGAGATGGGAGAAGTGCTGGCTGCTGTGCTGTGTGAGGGGCATTGGAGCTCAAAGGTGAAGCTGCCAGAGCTGTCAGCCTGAGCCATGTTAGCCACCAGTGTTAGTTTTCATTCCTGAAGATAAAGATACTTTTTCAGTCAGAAAAATGCATTTTTATTGAATTCTCTGCAAGTTCATACTTTTAAAATGTGTTTTCCATTTCTGACTTTCTTGTTTTATGAAACACTGGAAACATGAGAGCTTTTCAAATATCCTTGAGAATGATGGGAGCTTTACATTTGTTCTGTCATTTACTCTGTCATTTATAGAGGCCTTATCAGGAAACAAAAGCTGATGTGTGTTTTAGCTCTACAGCATCTTCTAATGTGGATCTTTCTCCTCTTCTGGGTTTTATTGTTATTCTGCCACCCTGTCCCTAAAATACCAGTGAGGCTGCTAGGGCTGCTTGGCTGCAGGAAGGAGGGAAGTGCCCCTGGGACTCCCAGGTTTGGTGGGTGCTTGTAAAGGAGAGGAGTGAGGCTGGGTGAGCCATCAGCATCTTACATTCCCTGATTTTGAGAGTAGTCCTTAGAGAGGTAGTTTGTTTACCTCAGTTGATCAATGCCTGTCCCTGACCTGGCATTTACTGGGACCAGCTTTTGGTTTTGCAGGCAGATGCTGATGACTGTGGCATCACCCAAGGTGCATTTTTTGGAATAGGAATGAGGAATATGGCTGTTGGTGAGAAACTCACCCAGTTACTCCAGGTCCCTTCACAGATCTGCTGATCACAGCCTCCCCAGCAGCAAGGCAAAACCTGGGCAAACAGGAAAATCCTCTCGGATAGGGCGTTCAACCCAAAGCTCTGATGCTGTGCTCTGGCGCCCTTGCACGGGGCAAGCAGAGAGTGAGAGGAGCAGTGTGGAGGGAGCGGGCCAGGTGAGGAACGCCCTCCCCCATGTGGTCTCTTCCCCCCTTGTTATCCTCTTGTCGTTCCCTTTCTCTGATTTTTGTGCGTGTGTGCGTCTCCCTCCCCTCCTCCTTGTCCGCGCAGCTCCTCTCCCATTCTTGTCTCGCTCCACCCTCCGTTTCTCTTGTCTGGCTGCCCCCCACCTCTTTTGTGCTGCTCGGCTGCTCGGCGTCGCTTTTGTGTGGCGATAGCAGCGGCTGCCTCGGCTCCAAGGATCCCAGCGCGGCTGCCACCGCCCCTGGCCTTTAACTCAGCTGCTCGGGCCAGGGAGGCTCCCGTGTCCCGGCTCCCGGCGTGGCTGGCGCACTCCCGGGATGTGCCCGTGGGTCCCCTCCGGCTGCTTCCAGCCGTGACTGCCGCGGCCTGGGGGACTGTCCCGGCCAGTGCCCCACGATAGCTTGGGGACCGCATGGACAGGGCGGTGCTGAGCAAACTGGAGCTGCAGTGAGACCTTCCAGGCTGCTCTGGGCCACGCTGAGCTGCTTTCCCGAGGTGCTGGCATCCACATGGCAGGAGCCGGGGAGTAGGACTCGCACCGCCGTAGGGATTTAGGGGCCCCATGTGTTTCCACCCCCACCTGAAATGTTTCTCGGTTTGTGTTACGTTCAACTTAAACAGCCAGGAAAGTTTCTATGGGAACTTTTCTTTTGGACACACGGAATTTGCTGTTTGTTGCAAGGCAGGGGTCGGTGGCTCACCGCGGACTCGGGCAATCGGCCTTTGCTGTCTCCCAGCACATCCCCATGCGGTGTGCGGGCTCCTCGGCGGGCTCCCTGCCGCAGGAGCACTCCGCCCGTTCGGGAGCTGGGTGCGGTGGGGCAGCAGGTGACAGAGGTGACAGACCCCGCGCATCAGCGGCTCCTTCCCGCCGCACGCTTCGCCCCCCGCATTCCCAACTCCCGCCTGGCAGCAGCTCTGCCGGGGGCTGAATCCCACGAACCGCAATTCTCACAGGAGCCGTAGTTGCCCCTTTTCCCCCACAGTGACAGCTTGCCACATGCTTTATTGCTCCTCTCCCTCCTGGGAAGGCTGTGATTGCTCTCGGGAGCCGCCACGCTCGGCCGAGCGCGTCCCCAGCCCCGCGCTGCGGCCGGGCCGCTCCCGGAGCGGGGACAGCGGCGGGGCCCGGCTGGGCACGGCAGCGCTCACGGCTCGGCAATGCTTGCTGCGGCTCCGTGTCACATCTGCTTTCCTAAGAGCCGCATTGCCTGCCCTGGCTTTGTCCCGGGGAGCTCCAGGCTGCGGCCGYGTGTCTGGAGCGAGGCTGGCAGGAGCCTCGCCCGGGAATGCCAGGATGCCGTGCGGGGATGCTGCCCGTCAGCTAGGGCATGCTGAGACCTTTGGTACCGGCTGCGAGGAAAGCAGCAAAAGGTGATGGAACCTGCCTCTGGTAAATGCAAAAGAGTGGCAAAAAATGCTAAGGAGGCTGAAAAAAAAAAAAAAGTGGCCAGTTATCAGATTTTTTTTTCTGAGGAACTAAACTATTTTCYTCTGAAACTCTTTACGGTCATTTGTAAGTGGTCTGTGCATTGCAGCTATGCTTAGATTTAAAGGTGGAAACAGTCGGAGTGAGTGAATGCATTTTTCTTAAACTTCTCTTTTTTGAGACTTGTTTGAAATATTTTTCCCCTGACATGGCTTTTTTCCTCTGAAGGAAACAAGTTAAAAAAATAGCAGAGATAGAAGAAATAAATGCTAATGGGATATTAAATGAAGTATTTATGTTACACACTGATGGGCTTCATTTGTACACCTGAGGTAAACTTTCCCACCGTAAAAATAAAAATATATATGTTTMTAAATGTGTTTATATATATAGACTGAGATATAGGTGTCTKGAGAGCTTGTRGATGTTCAGACACGTGTTTGTGTGTGGTAGGTGGAGAGAGAGAAACAGAAACCCACCTGTGCTACTGTAGTTTTGGTTTGCAGAGTGGTGGACTGGAGTGAGTGAGTCTCTGATACACCCCATGGGTTGCTCTTTGTTTAAAAAATAGATCTYCCTTAAAACCCACTATAGGTTGAGATAAAACAAGGCAGATTCTAATGAACACCAAGAGGTTTGAGCCCCCCGAGGAGGAGCGGGTTTCCACAGCGTGCTGACCTTTTGTGTGAGTGCTTCAGCCTGCCACAGAGTCAGCCTGTGTGACCTTCTGGAGTGTGCAGCAGTTGCAGTGTCCTGGAGAGAAATCCTGTCCCTGCTGAATCCGCTGCAGCATCCCAGTGCCAGCCAGCGCCAGAGCCAGCATCAGTAGCACTCCATTTTCTGGAGATCACACAGCATCACTGCTGTCAGAAAGGAATATAAAAGCCTGTTTTTATTAATCTAGTACAGCCTTCTACGTATTAAAAAATAGTTGTGCTATTAATAATGAATTTGTCACATTTCTCTGTCAGTTCCAATTTGTGTTACTTCCCAGCTGGCAGCAGGTTTGTTAGCAGTGCAGTGGGAGCTGGCAGAGCTCTTGCCTGGCACCTTGGCTTCCCCTCTCTGCCCTGTGTGCAGCTCCCAGCGCACCTGGGTGTTACTTGCCAGGGGCTCCATCCCACCCACTTTCCAGAACAGTGCCCTGGTTCTTAGTGCCATGAGGAAGGGGAGGCTGGCTTAGCTGGCAAGTGTGCATGAGAGGTGTTTTCTATTCCTTGGAATACTAAAAAGAATCAGAATGGTGAATACTCAGGTTTTAAATGAAATAACCTAGTCAGTTTTTTTTTYGCTCTGAGAAGTAGTTGATCATGGATGTCACTGGGTAACTGGTAAGGCAGTAACTTAAACATTCCCAAATGAATGTTTGGGAATGTTTAAGTTACTGCCTTACCAGTTACCCAGCTATATCCAGTCGGTGGCTGCTGTGGCTGTGCTCTGCTGCTGGTGYTCCAGCTGTGCCAATGGCACCTTCCCAGGCACACCCATCCCTGCACTCCAGTGCCAGTCCCTTGGCACTGTGAGGGTACAGCAGCCAGTGTAGACCCCAGCTCAGCAAAAGATGGGAAAAACACTTGAAAGTGATAGTGGAAATACACACCAAGGGCATTTAGCACGATTTAGCAGCAAGGGTTTTGAAGGAAACTTCTGTTATTGGGAGTGTTTGTTTGTTTTCTCAACTCTCATTGCTTGCTTGCTTGTCAAAGTCCATAAGCAAAACATTTGCTTATCCAGAGAACAGGCTCATGAATGCCTCAATGGGGAGCACAGCAGTGGGTGATGCTGGCAGGGTCMTGTGCCCCTCGGTCTGGGGAGCCTGGGGACACCAGTGGGTGCTGCGGGGACTGGCATCTCCACCATCATCCTGGAGCGCTGGCAGAAATCCTGCCGTGAGCCTGGTGGGTTGYGGTTTATCCAGGCATTCAGCCCTGCTCCACTGCTCTTTGCAGGTCTGCTTGGTGAGAGGCTGCGGGTCCTCCCGCAGCRAGGGCAGACAGGGCTGGGGGCTCCACATGAAGCCATAAAGGGGGAATCCTTCCTTTCCCTGAGCCTCCCTAGGGCTGGCAGCACCTGGAACACGCACCCTGCTGGGGTGAGGATGGAAGACCTCCCCTCGGGCAGGAAGGGGTGGGGTGACGTCCTCAGACCTGCTGCTACCGTCTTTTCCAAAGTACTAACTAAWTTCTTCTTGCAATGCTATTCTGTGTATGAGGCTTATTTCTCCTTCTTAGGTGTGAGGTTTCTGAATTTTGCTGCTAATGCCTGTGCCGCATGCTTTTAAATTATTGCTCATGCCCCAGTGTTCATAGCCTTTTCTCTCTGTGCTGTTATAAATCTTCTTTTGTTTAAGACCCCAAATTCTACTTGACAGCACAAGGCATCAGCTGCACCTCCAAACATCTGCCCCACAAATTCAACCCTCAGTGGGCACTACAAGCAGAGGCAACATTTCCCCTTCTCTTCAAAGTTACTGAAAAAGGAAAGGGAGACCAATGAGATGTAATCATCAAGTGTTGGTTGGTGTACCTGTGYGTGAGTGCAGCCAAAAACTGCTCTCACAAAGTTCAGAAAGAGACAGGTAAATTTCGAGTTACTTGAAACTGGCATCATTCAAAAGCTGTGGGACTGAATATAAAGAGCTGGTAGGAAAATACTGGAACTGTTAACCTGAGACCAAGATGGAAATGTGGTAGAGGTGTCTCCAGGCTGTACCACACACAACTCCCAACACCTTTGTTTAACTCTTACAACGGCATGAGAGTTATGGGCACACTGAGGGGGCATCCTGGCAGTGATGCTGCTGCTGCACCTCTGGGCTCACATGATATAAAGAAGAAAAAGTTAGAGAATTATTTTTACTAGATCATCTCTTAAGTGAGACCTTGGTGCTTGTAGCGAGCCCTCTGTGACAAATATCTTCGCAAAGATCTACATGATTAACAAAAGATTCTCCTTGAATGTTGGTTTCAAAGTTACCTTTGTAGGAAAAAAATCTATAATATACATGTGTGTCTGTGTACACGTATTTATTCACAAGAAGTCCAAAGCTTGTCTATAATTTGCTGGAGAAATACAAATGCAGTGGTTGATCTTTCTTTTTAACTGAATTGAATATTGGCATTCTGGGCTTGATTTTCCATCTGTGTCCTGCAAAAAATTATACAGGAATTTTCTCTGACTGTGATGTGAGTGAGCCTTATGAATTGTGCATATTCAGCCTAGTATATTAATGACATTTTATTTTTATAAATAGGTGTTTTTCAAGAGTTTGGACTGAAGCAGTCACATATTCTTATTAACCTATCACWGTTAGCTTTCTAATTAGTGAATGATTGTAGTTTTATGGAAAATTCCAGCTAAGTATTTTGAGTTTTTCCCCAAGAATGACACCTGGGTACCCACAGAAGCTTATTCAGAATGTATAGGACCAAATAGGGGAAGAATTTGTCCCCAAAACACCAATTTTCTGAAAGAAAAAACAAAGAAGCTTCTGAGAAGCAATGCAAGATGCTACTTTCAAATTCAGTTATTGTCTCAGTGATTGACTGCACTAACTGTATCCTGCCAGAAACGACTGGCTTTTAAAATATATATTTGTGATTAGTTTAATTCATGGAGCCTTTTTCCTCTGAATTGATTTGATGAAATGAACTAGACAAATAATAAATTTTTCACTGGAATGAATCTGCTTAATCAATTTAGACAATCAGTTTGTTCTTTGCTTAATAACATTTGCAAAAAGAAAACAAAGTCTTTCATTAACAAGGAARGCCAGACATTTATAATGAGAGGTGGCATCTAACATCAGGTTATGTCTTCTGTTGGAGCAGAAAACAGGATTAAACATCTGGTACAAGTACCTGGCTCTGAAATGCTTCTCCTGCTTTTCAGTATGGGATTCCACATTAAGTAGCAAGGAAGAAAACCCTGGYATGAGTCCCATTTTCCTCCCTGGACATTTTGCCAGGGCAGGAGTTAATGACAGGTACTTGGGTCCAGATCTGAACCTACCTCAAAACCCATGGATGTTCCACTCTGCTTCCAATGGAAGCTCAGGGAGCAATGCAGAGGCCAAACGTGGTGTCAAAACCCTGCGTTCAGTGAAGTTCTCTCATTTGCTATTTAGAGAAGGAGTTTATTATGGGGAGTCATTAAATATCTGCTTCTTACAATGGGCTGCAAAGTAACAGCTCGGCTGGGAAGCCTGGGAGTTCAAAGCATCCCTGTACAGGGAAAACAAACACTGCTAGCCAGAGAGTGATTATGCTGGCACTGCAGTGCAGAGGRCTAGTAATTTTAAAGACATTATCTCATAATGTTTTATTTTCACTGTGTTCTGGATTTTATGTTGATTTTAATTATACCTCTTAGGAATAATATCTGATAAACTAATTTTGGTGAATGGCAGTGAAAAAGCATTATCCACCTACGGTAATTACACATATTTCTTAGTCCCTAGATTAAATAGTTTTACTTAAACTGCACTACAGAATTTATAAACACCTTTTTGCAAAGTCTGCCAGTGGAGTTTCAGATAATAGAAATCTAAAATACTAATCTCAGCATCCCAGATGGCTGCCTCTAGGAGCAACATAAGCTGTTACCCCTGAAAAATTTCCTTTTGCAGCTTTCTCAGAAAAACACAKCAAGCCAAGGCAAAGACATTCAATATTTTCCCTCATGGTTGCTATTAATTTAATAACTTGGGTGTTAATCCTTCTGTCTTTGAAATCAGAGGGGTGGGGTGTTTTTATGCTGAGTTTTGCCTGTCCAGTTGCTCTCCCAGGGRGTGGTAGAAATGCCCAGCTGCCTGATGAGGGGCATTTTCTGGTGCTGYTCAATATATAGGAGAATTTTAATGATCCCATGTTACATCCAATATAATAATAAACTGACACTTTGGGTTCTTTTGATTAAGTAAATATACTATTTACTAAACCAAATGCTAAAAAACATTATTTCTAATATTTTATTGTGACAAACATTGACAAATAGTATATTTTCCCCATGTTTGGAAACAGAAGCTGAGGATGAGCAGTTGATTTCACTTGTGGGTGATGTCTAATCACTGATAGCCTCCTCCTGGGACACTCTCCGCTTCTCTCCACCGTTGCCTTCTCCTTCAAGCCTCTCCTCAAAGCACATCTTTCCCCCAGCACTTTGCATGTGGATGCATATGAAATTCTAGACTAAAATAAATAATAAAATAGAAGTAGGTCCAGGTGTCTGCAGGATGGAACAACTTTTCCTGCTCCTGAATGACTACTGTGTCTCTTTCAGCTCTCACTTGCTCCCAAAAGTATTATGTGCGTCCCTGGGGTGAGAGGTAAGGATTTTGGGACAGTAACCCAACTGTGTGATGTTTCCTGTAGAAGGGTTGCTTGGTGCCAGAGCTTCCTTTTGTTTGTTTGAGTTTGGTTTTTTCTTTTCTTCTCCTGAAATCCGTAAGGAAGGCTGGATCAGGAAGCTTGAGTTGAGAGTCTGGTAGTTCAATGTAAGGATGTTAAAGATGCATAGCAAAAACTAGGGGCAGCCAAAGGCAGCAGCATGTGGAAAGAAAAGAGGGGCTTGTGCCAGCATGGATATCCCAACCAGGGTGGCTGTGTGAGCCCAGCCTGGGGGAGATCCTGCTGGCTCTTTAGCTGCACCCAGATCTGCGCAGCCTGTGCTGCAGGTTAAGGTGCAGTTACACCCCGYCCATCCTGGCATCCTGCAGCTGACACCTCTGCTGTGGATATTCCCTTAGCATTGATTCATGCTAAAGCCAAAATTCCACTAGTGTCTTTGAATTGCTCTGTGCAAATGCACCTTACAGTCAGATTCTGCCCTACTCTTGCAAGCTGTGGCAAATATCTGCAAGCCAGTCTCCTACCCAGGCACGAGCTGTTAAAATCTTCAATTTTATTTGGCATTCTGAGTGTCAGAAAAGTGTAAAGCAGGGACACAACACATCAGAAGCAGCTTCCCTATTTAGTGCTGTAGAGGCACCGTTTATATTTTAGGCCAAACTTGGACTATTATACAGTGGCAACACCTGCTCTTTCACAAGACTGGACTTCTGTAGTCTGGGAGATCAAGCAATGAAAAAGCACCACTCCTAAGCCTAGGCTTGGCTTTAGGGTAGCTTTACTCTGTCTATGAGCAGAAGATATGTGCAAATAACAAAAAAAAAA
>JACDOX010000183.1:1060905-1074682 GCA_014549065.1 Cardinalis cardinalis | reverse complement strand
CCCACATTCTCTTCTGCCTGAAAATTCTTTTCTGCAGAAACTGTCCTCCTGGAAAGCCTATGCCAGCCTGCTTTCCTTTCATCCTCCAGGACTGCCTTCTAAAAAGTATTTAAGCAGCAATTTGGAGTAACATGGGGAGGGGGCTGTTTAATGGCAGCTAATTGAACACTTCTGACTTTCTCTGCTACTGTAACATTTTCCAAAAGCTACTAGAAAAGATATTGAGCCTTTTTATGTTGAATATGTGTCAGGCTACATGTTCTCAGTGGCTTTGCATGAGCCAGTCGTGAAAAAACACCAGAGCTGCAGACTTGCTGTTTTGTGGGGGAAATATAAATTCTGACATCCATAGTTTGCATCTTGGCACTTTGTGGCTGCAGCATTAATCATCTGTTATGGCATTATATCCTTTTTGTGAGGGTGTGAGGTTTTTTGTGGTGGATTTTCTTTTGGTGTTTGTTTAAGCACCTAGAAATCAAATATTAACCTGATTAAGAATTCAGTGTTACATGTAAGGCAGAGAAGAGCTGCAGGTGGTGACAGGCAACTCGGTTGTGTTTGATCTGGCAGTTTTCATCTATGCCACCATTTTATTCCTGCTGTGGGACTGCAGCAAAATGGTGGCTCCCTTGTTCCATGCCTCGAGGATGAGAAGGGTGTGTGAAATGCCAGCTCCTGCATGCCAGGGGCAGCACTCACTGGGAAAGAGCTCACTGAGAGATGTACCCTTGCTAGTGTGTGAGGTACAACAGGATTTCCTTCTGGGGAGCTCCTGGGATTGGTGTGGGGAAAGAGCTACATTAATTCTTCTCGTGGGWTGAGGATTTTAGGAAGTTCATTGTCCAGTGAGTTTTTCCCTCTCACTCTCGTGTTTTCTTTGGGCAGGGGAGAGAGATAATCTCCTTGGAGCACYTGTACAGGGGTGCCTTGTCATCATGTCCTTAAGAGAGCCAAGTGCCATGGTTGGCTCCACACCTTCAAGCAGACCCAGTCTTTCCTCCTGGAGGCTCTRGGAGGAGTTTGACTCAGAGATTTTGCTTGGAAGAGGCTAGGTGTGGAGGAAAACRGCAGGCTGTGCAGAGCTGGCTCACCCAGGGGGTATCACTGGGGTGGCTGTGGTCCAGGCAGGAGGTCAGGGACACCCTGCAGCTAACTGGGACCCCAGTATGGAAAATCTTTTCCAAGCAGAGACTTCTGCAGGTGTCTGCTGACCCAGGAGTGTGTCAGCCTTTTTTTGGCCATTTCTGACATCCCCTGAGAAGGTGCAGCAAGGTTTTTTGTTTCACAGAACCAGAGAATGGGTCAGGTTGGAAGGGACCACAGTGGCTCATCTCCCTGCTCTCATCCCAGAGCACACGGCACACGATTGCATCTGGAGGGTTCTTGAATCTCTCTGTTGAGGGAGACTTTGAACCTCTCTGGTCAATCTGCTCCAGTGCTTGGTCACTGCAGAGGAAAGTTCTTCCTCATGTTCAGGTGGAACTTGCCGTCCATCGGTCTCTGCCTGTTGTCTCCTGTCTCCCTGCTGGGCCCCACTGAGCAGGGCCTGCTCCATCCCCCAGCACCAGAGCTGTGCTCAGTGCTGGCTGCTTTGGCTGACCACAGCCAGCTCCATCTGCCAGAGATCTCCAAAAAAATCACAAAATCATCACCAGTGATCTCTCCAGTGAACTRCCAGACAGAAGTGGGGTGCTTTGGGCCTTTTGGGAAGTTAGGCTGGGCTGTGGGGTCACATAGCCTGAAGGTTCCTGCTATTCTGGAAACCAAAAGCTCAAGTTGGAACTGGCATTTTCTCTGCTGAAGGAAACCTGTCTCCTGGGTGATGACTGCATGTGGTAACCCCCATGCCGAGGGAGGACCACCTATGGCATCTCACAGCCATCACTGGACAGAAAGGGACCTTCTGGCCCAACTGAAGTGTCTCTTGGGGGAACTCTGATTCTTGTTGGGCCCTGAGACAAGTACAACTGTGGGCCAATAGTGTTCAGATCCCCTGTGCCCTGCCCAAGCACTTCTGAAGGAGTTTCTGGGAACGTGTGTGTGTGTCTGTTTGTGCAGGGAGCCAAATGGATTGGGACATGGATTTGCTGCCTTCCAGTCTTACATAGTAACTTGCACAACTCTGGGCTGACTCACATAATAGTAATCCATTGGGGTTGCTTGTTCACTAGTAACTTAAAAATGGAGTTTTGTGCTGGGATGAACTACAAAAGAGAAACTATTTCAGCAAGGATTTTTTTTTTTGCTTCAAGTTTTCTGCATGCTCCAGCCTCACAGTTGTGCTTAAAACTGTTGTGTATCGATAAGAGTTTCCTTCCACTCATAATCTCTTCTCTCCTTCTGTTCCCTGCTGTAAACAAGCCATTAAAAATGTGTTTATGACATCACAGTTGGTGACCATGGAAATGACTTTGATGTTAGAAAGACAAATATAGCATCATGATTTCACGGCAGGATCAAGGCAGGAGAAGACCCTTGTTCTAATGGTGGGTAATTAACAAAGGTGGTGGAGGGGAAGTTTGAAAAAAAAAATGTGACGAGCCAATTGACTGAATATGATACACTTTAAAGTTTTTTTGCAGTGTAAATAAATAAAATAAATTTCAAAAATCTCTTTCAAATGAAAAAATTGCAATGCTCTGGCTGTACTCTTTTAAATAAAAGCCTATAGGGTAAACAGAGAAGTGGAGTCAGGGGGAAGCTTTGGAATAAGAATTGTACATATGCCAAAAACTCCAGAGGGCGTCTTTCAAGCTGTAGTGGTCTGTGCTTAAATCAGGCTTGGAGCGCTGGGGCCAAATGAGACCACGGGGCCAGATCTTCCTCCGGTTTACACCAGTAACAGAGTCCTGAAGGTTTTGAGTACAAATGGATGCAGCTGGGATCCTTATCTTGGAAAATCATCAACCCTTGCCGTGTTATTCTCATGGTCATACCTGCCTGCAGCCAGATGCCTCAAAGGAGCCAGGGGAGCCAAGTCTGGCAGCCAAGCAAAAGTCTTTGGCATCTGATTCTGCTGTGATTCCAACTCCTCCTCAGTCCATTAGGCCAAAGCTTCTGGCATGGATGCATCCATCATTTACACAAGCTGTTGAACATAAGCCCTTGTTTTCACATACATTTTATTAAATCATTAGCATTACATGCTTCAGAGGTAGCAGGACCAAGCCTACTAGGAAAGTATTGTCAGAATCCTTTCTGGGCTCACTTTCTGAGCAGTTGTTCCAACATATGTAATTACAAATCAAATAGCCTCTGAAAAGACCTCCTTGGATTCAGAGAGAAATGAGAGCAATAATGTACAGATTTAAAAAAAGATGTTTTTTCTCAGCTAATTGTTTTTAATAAAATGATAAAAGTTAAAAAAATACCAGGAAACTATAGTTAGGATGATAATGCTCTGTTCTGCAGAAATATGTGCCCTGTTGCCTTTCTTATTACAGAGCAACAAAAGGAATGAAGTGTAAGGGAAGGGAAGCGTGGGGATGAATGGAGGTTGTTAAATACTGCACTGGAAAGGTCAATAATCTTGTCTGGAAGGTAAAGCTGATATAAAGAAAGCCCTGCAGCAAGGCTGCCCTGAGTGCTGCCTAGCTTCTTTAAAGGGTTACTCAAGTGTTGGGGCAGGTGGGTCTCCTTGGCTGCGCCATCCCCTACGGCCGGGCTGGGAGCACGGCTTGGAAATGTTGCCCAGGATTTTCAGGTCCTGATGCTGAAGTCCACACTTCCTCCTGTGCAAGGAAACCCCTAAGGTTTGGGGGACTTGCATATTCCTCMCATCCAACTTCTCGCACTGCTGAGGGCTCAGCCCAGCAGAGAGGAGGRTGCAGCCCCTCCATCTCAGTACTGTCCCCTTTCTCAGCTCTGCCTGGCTCTGTGTGCCCTCTCCAGCGCCCGAAACATTCCTGATCCCATGGCCACAGAGCAATAGCACACACACAGATTAGCCCCTATCCTGGCTTTGAGTGATGTGCAGGCAGACTTGGCTGGTCCAGTGACAGCCCTGAGCTGCCGTCAGCCTCTCCCTGTACCMTTGTTATTGTGAGCAGGTTGGATTCATTCTCCAATCTGCTTGGAAATCGTTTTGCTTATGAAACAAGCTATGGTGCTTGGYTCTTCCTCTGACTGTGGAGATGTTACGGTGGCAAGAACAGGGTTGTTGTGGTGGATGCTTGTGCCTGTGCTCTTTTGGCCGAATTTGCTTGTGTGTGAAAACTGATTTATGTGTAGCTGTTAGAAAGGTTTTTCATGCTAGTGTTTTGCTGGTTTAACTCTTTTACCCCTATGCACTGCCCTTTGGGGTATGAACCTTGCAGTTTTGGGATGGGGGAGAATGGCTTTGCCATTTTAGCGTGGACTGGGAGCACGTGGGTCCTGGCAGTGCTGCAGCCTTTCCCTGGGCAGGTGCCTCACTGGTGACACATTTGTTTTACCTCCATGCTGGGGTGGTAGCAGACTGCCACAGTGCTTCCAACAGTCTGGGTGTGTGTCTGCAGTCCTCACCTGTGGCATGAAAGCTGGGCTTTATTGAGATTCCCAGGGGAGGCTGTGATGCCCCCAGTTAACCCCTTGCATAATTACCCATGGAAACAAACAGCCTGGTCCTGGGATGGGGGGAAGGCACTGCTGGCCAGGAGCTGCCTTTTTCTTTAGATGGACAGGTTGTGCTTCCCTTTGAGGACAGCCACTGTGGTGGGGGTGGCAGGGGAGCTGGGACACCTCTGCTGTGGGGTGACAAGGAGGACACAAGGGCAGGGGATCCCCAGAGCGCTTTATATTCCAGTATCGAGAAATTCAGTTCTCCTTGGSCTAAGGACTCTGTGGTACCTGGGCAGCAGAAATTCATAACGGAGGAAAAACTGTGCTACTGAAGGGGAAAGGAAAGCTTTGGATGTGTCGGGGTCTCTTTTTGTTATGCTTATATCTGGTATCTCATTACTTTGGAGAATGAAAACATTTCTTATCCAACAGTCCCTCTGCTTCATCTCCTCTAGTCAGACCAAATTTTACATCTACGAAATCAGTACAGTAAATCAGAAAACAGCATCTTTCCCTAAAGAACAGTGAATCCTTTCAGCCTTATACCAAGCAGCAAGAAAGGTCATAAAATGGAAACAATCTGAAATACTCCTGGTTCACATTTAGCAACTGTCACAGAGCAGCAGGGAAGTGCAAAGTGTAGTTATTGCTCATTTTAGGTACTTAATTTTGTTTGTTTCATTTCTGCCATACTCTGGAGACAAAATGTTGCAAGTTTGCCTTGTCAGAAAGGAAGAAAATTTATTTTGATGGGTTGCTGAAGTGCACCTGAGAAGCCATGCTGATGGAGCAGAGCTAAAGCCTATTCCTTTCCTTTACTGTCATGTAAGAGTATGAAACCCCCAGTCCTCTGCCAACAAAGTGCTGCTGACTTCAGATATTTTGTTTGAATTCATCCGTGGCAGGAAGGGCAGAGACCCRCAACGCTCTTGCCCCAAACAGCCTTTTTCAAAGGGAAAAATGTTGGTGGAATCTCATCACAGTGATTATAGGGGATTATTCTAGGATTCTCAGAAGAATCTGAAAACCAGTCTTTCTAAGTTATTTCTGAATAGCTATTGAATGGATAATTTCCATACCCATTATCAAAATGATGTGCTGGCGGTGAAATTTAGCTGTATTGTATTTGATCAGTAATTGGTGAAATGTTTTCCTACGGTTAAAAGTAGTGTTGGCAACACCTCTGTGTAGGGATTTACAATGTGTTTAGATACATTTTTTATGTATTCAGTTGCTTTATGCTATCCAAATGCTTTGATGGTGTGGAGAAAGCTAACGGGATTTTTCCAAGTATTTAAAGACAAACTGAAAAGATTTTTACCTTCTGAGACCCGAGTTCAGAGTTGCACTGCCTCTGTGAGCTGTTGATGACAACTAACACTTTAAACAACGTGCAATGTTAAAGTCTTGACCATTAGTGACTTGCAGGTCTGGAGAATAGAGCAGCCTCAAAAGCAATCAATGCAAATGCACCAGAGTAAGTAGTAAAAAAAAAAAATAAAATCAACGATAAAAGAGTGAAAACTTTCCTTGGCTTAGACTTTCTTTCAGTTCATTGTAGTAATAACTAAGATTATGCTGTATCTTTTATTTTATCTTGGATTGTGGGAAATAAGAATTTGGTAAAATGTGCCACACTTTTTCAATTGAAACAAAGAAAATAGATTAAGACTTGGAGATAGTAAGGAAAACAAATATATAAGGGAAGAAAGCAGCCGAATTTCCAGTGAAAGGTGAACTGAAGGCAAAGGTCTCATCTAACTCTGGTTTTCCATTTCAGTAATGTGACAAGCACACGGTGGGTATGAATGCATTGAGGCAGGGACAGACAGGAGACAGGCAGTGCTTCAGTCTGAGCTTTAAAAATGTCTCTGTGCTGCTGTAGGTAGCTGGGGTCAAAAGCAATTTTCTGGAATTACATCTACCCTGTGAGGTGCTGGCAAAGGGGCAGAGCTGAGCTGCTTCATGCCTGAGGAGGGCAACCAGAAAACATCCACACATCCATCACAGTACAGAGATCCCTGTGCACACCCAGTGGAAGTGAAACACCTTTCTCTGCATGGCCAGTGTGTATTGGTTCACTGCTCTTCTCCTCTGCATTTTGGATCCAACCCTGCTGGCTGATGATGTCTAAAGCCATGACRTGTCACCATCATGTGGGGAGGGAAGGTCAAGGTGCTGGCAACATCTGAGCACCCCAAGTTCATCACCTCAGGCATGTCTATGGCTCTGGAAAGAGCTGATTCTTAGATAAATTTTTTAATATTCCAAATTGTCACTACCATCTGACACAAAAAAAACCCCACCCTCTTATTGTTAAATCTGATACATCCTAGACAAATATTTAAGTGATGTTTGGGAAGGATGAAACAAGAAAGCCTTATAAATATGATTGCCTGGCAAAAGATTTTGAGAATATATAAGCAAGATTGAAATGAAAGCGAGCTTTGAGATCCCTCAGTTACTGAACAACTGGAAAACAATGGTGTGGCYGGCTGAAGGTAATCCCCTTCTGATGGAACAACACCCTCTGCYTGCAAGCAAGTCCAAGAGTCAGAGCAGACCCTGCCAGCTTGGCAGAAGGGGTCTAAAGAGTAGGTTTTAGGGTTTAAAATGTAACACAGTATGGTAATGTAGTGATTCTTATAGGTTGTATGGAAATGCTATAGGATTTGTATGTTATTGGATTGTATGTTATAGGATTGGTTAGTGAGAATCAGAATATTCAACACAGAAGATGATTTATTGTATTGTAGCGAGAACTTCGAGCACTTCTCCTTTTCACTYCACTTCACTGCACTTCACTTCTCTTCCCCTTACTCTTACTCTTGCCTCTTAGCTCTTGCCTYCTACTCTCACGCTCTCCCCCTCTCTTCTCTCAGGCCTGCTCTGAGCTGTGGTTGGCAGCTCTCAGCAGGGCCCTGCGCCCACGCCCTTTGTAATAAACCCCARGTTCCTGACCTGGCTGCAGAGATCTCGTCTCCGTTTGTCCCGACCGTGCGGACCTGATCGCTCCTACATTTGATTTTAGGGCAGTCTGTCTGTTCTGGAGTTCTGTGGGCTTCTGCAAGCTCTGGAAGGCTGAGTCTTTTTACAGCTAGGAGGGGATAATGCATGAAGGGAYTATGTGACTTGCCTGAAGCCAGAAAATCAGTAGCTGAGGAAAAAATTGGAACCAGTTCTTAGTCTGGCAAGCTGGATGTGGGACTGTCCTTCCTTTTTTAGCAATGAGACAATCCATTTAAAAATAACCAAATAAAATGGAAGAAAAATATTATTTTAATATTTCTTGTTATAATATACAGCTCTTTGAGCCAGTGTAAGCAATGAAGTCAGATATAGAAGCTTACCTAATTTACCACTGAGGCAGGTAATGTAAAACAAAGCTTTGCAGTAACTAAATAGTGTTTTAAAAAATGTTTCAGACTGATATTAACACTTCACTATTGCATTTTTGAAGTGAACTCCCTTAAATTCAAAGCACTATATCCACCAATTATTCATTCTCTTGTTTTAAGGTGTGTTTAGTGATTCCATTTCCTGTGACAATCATTCCTGGCTTCACTGGTGGCTCTCTCTCATACTGCTCTGCTGGGAGGCATCCCCATGCCAGGGCTGTGCAGATCTGGCCCCTGCAGGAAACAGCTGGAAAGGAGAGGGGAAAGATGCAGCCCATCTATCTTGGATACCTTTAAACACATACAGCTGAGGGGGCCTGCCAAGGGGAAGCATTTCCACACGCTCTCCTTGTCAGAGGGGTAAGCAGGCTGAAAAAGTTGGATGTGCACAGTGAGTGGAAGCTGACCCGGGCAGCCTTGATTTACATAGTGCACACTTGGGACCTGCTCATTACCACAACATCCCCCTAATCATCACCTCGGCATGACGGGCACATGGATGGGAACCTGCCCCGGGATCCCCAGCACTCCATTTTTCCGAGCAGCACCCAGCCCTCTGCAGTTACTGTGATCTGACAGATGCACATATCATCGAAAGCAGGTCTTGCATGGCATTACACAATGTAAATCAATAATGTGAAAATACAGCCGTTAACACAATGTACAGTTTTGCCTATTACTACAATGCCCTGCTTGTTCCAAAGGAAAAGCAATTTTATGCTCCACTGAAGCATGGTTTGCTTAGCCTTCAACTAGCGGCAAATGCCAGATACTGCAAAATGTTATTGTTACGCAAGCAGTGTCCTGGATTTATTTATAAGTATCCATGCAAAGACTAATTTCAACAGGGACTAGGACTGGAGGCCCTCTGAATATGGGGCTGAACTGCTCTGACCCTGCATTTCCAGCTCTGCTGCCTCTTCCCTGCACCCAGGTCCTGATCCAGCAAAACTGCACAGTCCTGTGCACYCACTGTGGCTGTCCTGGTTTTGGCTGGGATTGAATTCTCACAGGTTTTAGGCTATCCTAGCACACAGTGGCRCCTCACAAGCCGAAAGTCAGACACACCCCAAATACTCAGGTCTAGGTGCCTGGCACACATGCTGCTCTGGCTGCTTGCTCCTTACCTCTACCATGACATTCCTTTCCTTGGATATGGGGCATGGTTGCCCCCCTGCATGGCAGGAAAGCCAACACTTCTCGGGCTCTTTTTGTCCCTGTTGGCAGAGATGTAGGGAAACAGAAGCAGGAAGCCTCTGAACCCCTAATTATTGATGTGCACCTCATTGGCTGCTCCCAGTAGAAGTTAATTCCTTTTAGCTGAGGACACAAAAGGAAGAGCTGCTACAACAAAAGRAAAGATCTGCTTGGATCACTGGGGTAGCAGGGAAGAGGAGCAATGCTGCTGTGTGAAGGTAACCCCTCCTGACCCTCTCTCAAGGCAGAAATTGCTCTATGTTCACTTCTGAGCAGGGAAGCCTTGATGTATTTAACCTGCAGTAGAAACAAAGATCTCAGAAAAAACATGTTGTTGAGATAGAAAAGCCATAATTCCCGAGCCTATCAGCTCAGCATAGTGGGTGTGAGAGGGCAGTACCACTTGTTCACTCTGTGTGCAGCCATCCTCGCGTGTGAGGCTGCCCGGTGCTCGCCTGGGCTGGGGCTGGGTTGTGCCTGTGCTCGAGGGGGAGAGCAGGGACAGGGCTGCACCTCACAGCTTGCAGCTCACCTCCCACCTTTCCTGGCAGAATTGGTTTCACTGGAAAGAGTCGGATTTGTCAGACAGGCTGCTTAGTGGAGTCAGATTCAATATCCTGAGAGTGTAAACAGGAAAATGTGAAAAATGAAAACAGGTGGAAATCCTCACAGGCCCCTGCTCTACCAGCTCTTTACACTCTAGGTCTCCTGTGTTGAAGCAGCTGGGCAGTTCTGAGAGAAATTTTCTTATTCATGTTTGGAATAATTTCTGCGTCTTGATTTATCCCTGAGTTGGACAGGAAGCATGTTTCAAAATGCCTAATTGTTTCACAGAAGAGAAATTCCARCATTGTTCCGTTCTGTTTTCTGCCTATGAGGTGAAGCTGGGAAAGGATTAGAAGCTCCTGCCAGTTGTACYGTACTGTGCTGGCCTCCAGCCACTGCAGGTATGGCTCTTAATGAGAGCTTAATTAGGAATCGAGGGGTTTGTGGGTGATGCCAGATGCTAGCTTCTTTCAATAAAGGGGAATTGTGTGCAGAGGGGGAAAACCACAGCTCCACTCCTCCTCTCAGCAGCCTGGTGTGGGAATACCTTGAAAATTAGGAGGTCTTGCATGGGACGTGGCCCTCTGATGGGCAGCTTGGCCTGACCTGCTCAAAGGCCCTGTGGCAAACTCAAGTGGGTTTCATCCAGGACAAACCATGTGTTGGGGTTCATCTCTGGGTTCTTCTAAACCTTCTTCTTTTTCTCACTTGGGCTGATGTCAACTTGAAATGCAAACATGCGAACACAGCATTGAAGTTGGAAGTGGGAGCATTTTGTCTTTGAAATGTCCATGCAAAATATCTCTTTTATTAAAAGACACCCTTTTTTTTTTTTTTTTTTATCTCCAGAAACATTTTCCATGTTTGGCCCAATTTCAGGAGTGTTTTGGTGCCTGTCCCCCTCCTTTTACCATTGCATATTGTTTGCTGGGGGGAAAAACCTGTTCCTTCTATTGTGCCTCCTTGGTCATCCCCTTCCACCATGCTCCCCTGGCTCTTGGCCTCCTCTGCCTGCACCTCTGCTGGCTCCAGCACCCTCTCAGGTGTCTCCAGGTGGGCCTTGCCTGACCAAAATACAAGATGCAGGCCATTGCTATTGATCTTGGAATTTGGTCCAGGCCATGGTGTGGCTTCTGGTGAGCCACAGCTTTGCACACAGAGRGGAGGGGGAATCCTCCTTTCCCCAGTGCTGAAGCTGCCCCTCCATGCCTGGGGGCTCTTGTTCATAGGGAAGAAGGGAACAGATCCCCTCGGCATTCATATTTCTATTATACAGCCTAGATTAATTTTGATTTTCCCTTTTGACTCCTTTGTTGTGTTTATTTCAAGGGATTTCTGTCGCCTCCCTCATGCACTTCAATGTGCCTGAAAAGTTTCTGTCAGRAGTGATTGTGTGTGACTTGAAGAAAGTACAATTTTTAAGACTTGAATTTACTTTAAAATCCCCACTGCTTTCTATTATTTTTTTCCCTCCAAATTAGTGCATCTCCGTGCTGAAGCTTCCCCATCTGACAACACTGWGTGTTACTACTGCCACAAGACCTTCCCACCACTGGGTTTCTCTCTTTTCCTTTTCTTGCTATGAATATGAGATTTGCAGGGAATCAATCTGTGCTGAATATTTGCATCGTGGCCTGGGATGCTTTGAGTAAGACTTCAGGGAGCTGAGACAGCCTTGAGATCAAACCAAAATACTCCAGAGAAAATTCCCCAAAGCCTTAGACAAATATTCCCAAACATGAATATTTGCACCCTGGCAATTTTGTTTAGATATATTATTGCTACAGATAGCTGGAAAGACAGGCAGACACCTACAGACAGCTGACATTAGCATGGAGCCTCTGCTGTCACCCAGAGATGGGCTGCGTGCTGGAATGACGATTTTCCAGTCCTGACTTTGGGGAGTTTCACGTATTAGACAGTACTAAAAGAATTTTTAATTGGACTAATTTTACTTTTTTCTTAATCAGAAATGAGACAATGTGTGTGAACCCCTGTGGTTCCTGTAGTCTCAATCAGCTGCCAAATAATATCATAGAAGTTGTGATTGGATTAATGAAAAGCTTGTAACAAAATTACGATTATGAGGAAATTATCCTATTGGGGGCTTTAATTTAAACTGGTGGGACGAAATTAGTCCTAAATTAAAGAAAACTGCTAATTGTCTAGATATCACTTGGTTGATAAGTGCACCAGTAGGATCCCATTCCCAGSGTTTCACTCAGCTGTTCACAGGTTTTTGAGGAAAAATGCACTTGGCAGCCTTGTTCSTTTCCTTTTTCTCCTTTTTCCATAGGTGTCCTGGGCTGCAGTGGGCTGTGAGCTCCTCCTCAGCCCCATTTCTGAGGTCACTGGTCCCACTGGTCCCTGGAGCACCCTGTGCTTCCTTGGGGATCTGATCCCTCACCTGGGATGAGAAAGCGCCCACATGGATGGGACTCACAGGCAGTACTGAGACATAGGGATGAGGTAAGGACTCATCCCTTGTGTCCCATCCAATGCTTCTCCTTGGTGCTTGTGAAGGAGTCATCTAAGCCATGTCCTCCATTAGCTGCTGCTTCCTTCCCTGCCATGGGCTTGGAAGCTGCCTGCAGGGTGCTGGTCCCATCCCTTGGTGCTGCACTCTCCCAGCAGCCCCACAGAGCAGGACCCCCAGCTCACAGCCGTTCCTCATTTCAGGGCAGGAAAAGGTATTGAAACCCTGTGTTCTACAGAAAGAGCTGTTTTCTTCTGCTGGAGTCAAAAACCAGCCACAGATCTGTAAATGCAGAGCCACAGCTGCACCTCGTGCTGGGAAAGGGATGTATTGGTGGATAACTGTATTTGATTCAGGAGCAGAGCTCAGTTTTCCCCATAGCTGACACACTCTGGGTTTTCCTTTAAATAACCACAGAGGTGCTGGAGGCAGTGAAGCTCAGAGGATGCCCCCAAAGGAGAACCTGGGATGGCTTTTATCCCACTTTGTACTGCTGATCTGGACCTGGCAAAAAGATTTTGTGGGCCATAGCATTAACCTGTTGCWTACAGCTCCCTTGCTGTAATACTACTGGGGAATGATATAGTGGGATGTGGCAGGGTTTTGGGGCAGCAATTTCATCCTATTAGAAAAATCCCATACAGGAGGGCTGAGAACAGATCCCCCTCTCAATGCAGCTGTCCTACAAAAACTGAGTCACTTTGAGACAGGGCTCCTGGTGACTATAAAGGGTGTTGTTAAGAAAATATTAACTTGCGGGCTGTACAGGCTAAGTTTTCCCTCTGTTTTTGAGCCCTTGTTAGATCCCAATGTTTTGTCTTGGGTCAGGCTGCATTGCTGGATCAGTTGTCTAGGAAAAAAGAAGCTCCATTTCCTTTGGAAATTTTTTCTTTCCCTTAGGAAAATATTTCTGTTGCTTGCCTCTGTCATTGGCCTTCAATCGGTAAATCCCAAGCAAATAAGTCTGTATTTAAACAAAAATATTCAGTGCCTTTCCTCCAGAGGCTTTATTTTCTCATTTAGTGACCTCTTGTTCCCCATGTCTTTGACACTTCTCCGATGTGCATTAAGCAAATATGCAATCATCCTTTCATTCTCTATCTTTGCTTTCATTATGATTTTTTACACTTCATTACATTTCCCTCTATAATTGCAACTCTTTGTTGTCCCAAAGTTTTATGGCTCTTTTCTCTCTTCTCTCACTTCTTGTGTTTCTTTGTTGTTCACGTTAGCTTTTCTTGACACTGTGTTCCTAGTACATTTTCTAGATGTCAAGCAAACTCTTAGGCCTAAACTCATTTATCTTTGAACACTTTCCATTTCCACTTCAGTGCTCTACCCCAATGAATTCCATCCAGAACTTCCTTTTCTTCTAAAATTGGCTGTGCTGCTTTTATTCAGCGTTCTTCCCTTTTTAGGCCTAATTATAAATCCAATTGTTCGGTCCTGAATGCTTCCACGAGCTCCATTCATTTCCGAGCACGGTTCTGCCATAACTGCCGGGGGAAGTTGCGTGACTGCCCTTTCAAAATCCTAATATGATCTAGATGAGAAAGAGATGTTATTTCTAACTTAAATTAAACCCTAGCGCAAGACCAGGCTGTTAAGTCTCTCCGCCTGC
>JACDOX010000183.1:1043568-1055244 GCA_014549065.1 Cardinalis cardinalis | reverse complement strand
CCCTTCCCTTCCCTTCCCTTCCCTTCCCGCAGGGTCCCGCATCAGCACGAACCCCAGCGCGGGCAGGACTGAGCTCGGGGCTGCCCGAGGGTTTGTGTTTTCCCATATTTGAGGGGCCTGCTCTGCAGTTTTGAAGATGTATCCACAACCTCAGAGCACATCGTGATTTGGCTGCAAGTTGAGCCGAGTGTGTATTATCTCRGCAGAGTCATGGTGTGCATCTCCTCCCCATCTAATATATCCGAACATACAGTGAGGGTTTTACAGACAAGATAATGTGTTTTGGCTGCATGAAATAGTTGTGCTATTCCTATAGGAGAAAAATTTAATTTTGCTCTGAATTCCTTTATAACCAGACAGCTCCCCATTTATATCCTGGGTAATAAATCAAAGCAACATGAAGTCTTGTGCATGGAACTGAAGTGGTTTCTTAAAGCAAATTTGGCAGGAAATAAGTCATCATCATAAAAAGCCAGTTCATTCCTAATACACAATACACCACTAACTCTTTGCTAAAATCTCCAACCAGGCACATGATTGTGTGARAGATAGAGAGAAATACACAAACCCTAGCAATGCTGTCTGAGATAGGCCATTTGATTCTCTTATCAAAATCACCCATATCTTTGTCAGAGAAATCACCCTGTGAGTTCCCTGGCTCACAGGTTTGCAGCACCCAGGTACTCAAACATCACAAGGGTCATTAGTTTGACTTCATATAAAAATAAGGTCATGCTGGTATCACATCTTCCCTCTGTGTTTTTCCTCTTTCTTCTTGCCTCCTCAACCGATTTTTTTTCTCTCATTTTTTTCTACCSACTTTCCTTTCTAGTTTCTATTTCTATCGTGCAAACATGCCACGGCAAAGAGATGTAAGCAATGCATAATAT
Source organism: Cardinalis cardinalis (assembly GCA_014549065.1). NCBI lineage: Eukaryota > Metazoa > Chordata > Aves > Passeriformes > Cardinalidae > Cardinalis > Cardinalis cardinalis. Next base: position 1,054,354 of record JACDOX010000183.1, on the reverse strand, counting down.
ATTTGCAGTAATGTATGATTCATTTACTAGCTTTCATAATTAATGTGGCTGTGTTTTACATACACAGTACTTCCTGCATGCATTTCATGATGTGAACGCTCTTCAAAAATCTAATAAAATGTAATCCGTTAAAAACAATAGCACTCGTCCTGCGGTGAGATATGTGTGCAGTTTTGCAGCAGCTGCAGAAAGAACTTGGTGCCAAGTTTCTATTCTAAACACCATTTTTTTTTGCTGCTGTTTCATGCAGCTCCTAATTCTCAAGGTGGAAATTATTATAATTATATATATTATTATAGTGATACCACAGTTGCTCTGAGTATAATTTGCTTTCATACCCTGAAAACTTTCCAACCCAAATAATCTTTCTGTCTGCTCTCTGGAGTTCAATAAAAAATACAAAATGATGCTAAATTTATGAAGAAACATATCAGAACTATACAACAGCATCTGTAAAATGTTGGCTAAATAATGCCAACATCTGCACCTCCAAAAAGTTCATTCTTGCCTGGGATTTAGTGAGGCTGAAAGAACACTCAGCTTCATCCTCTGGTCCCCAGAACCTTGTTTCCAAAGGTATTTATACATCTAATTGCCAACCATATCAGCATAAGTTGGGAACAGCTGGAGAGCTCAGGCCATGCCCTCTATTTAAACATTATTATCTTCCTGATGAGGATTTGAGGACCCCAAATTAATTTTCACCCCACAAAAAAGAAATCCAACATGGCCATTTGTACACTGTTCCTTGACAGGTGGACGGATTTGGAAGGTTTTGGTTTCCTATCTTCACACTAAAAGTGTGTGTAAAATGATTTGCAGCAAGAAAATCTACGCTTTTGAAGAAGGTAATCTAACATGAATGTATTGAAAATTCAAAATTTATATGAGAAATTGATATAGTTTCCAATGTAAAGCTAGAAATCCTGTTTCCATCTCTCCAGATACCAGTCCGATGTTTTGCCTGCTTTCCTCCAGCTGAATCCTCATTAAAGACAACAGGCACAAATCATCCCAGCTCCATGGCAGTGTGGGGTTGGGGGATTTACTCTTGTTTAAGCTCTGACCCCCAGCCTGGGTGAGAGCAGCCAAATCAGGCCCATGCTGCTCCTACCTTAGCGCTTCACACCTGCACAGCACCTCAGCGCTGCCTCAGCTGCCAGCAGGTGAGGGGCACCACTGGCTTGAGGAAATTAAACCTGGGYGTGGAACTGATGGGATGAGCTTTGCAGGGGATGGTTGTGTATGGTAGGAAAGTGCAGCATTTTCTGACTGCTGCTGGTTGGAACAGCAAAGGGACAGCTGCACTTCCAGCATGACTCCAGTCCACTGGTTTTGCTGCACTCGCATCGTCAGGCTTTCTCTGAAGTATTTGACACGGAGATTTCTTTCAAAATTATTTAAACTTTGCTTTTGGGCTGTCCTGTGTCCCTCCTGGTGAAAGTTTCCCTGCTGGAGCAGCTGCCTGTGCTGTATGGGGAGCTTTGGGTAACCTACAGATAACTCGTGCAGGGGCTGATGCTGCTCCAAGATGGAGAGTGTGCGTTCCTGGCAGGAGCTGGGCTGGGAAAGCTGCCGTGCTGTGAGCTGCTTCTCTTCACAAACCTGGCACTAGGGAAAAGGTGGAAAACTGYTCACCTGGAAAAATGAGCTAAAGACCTCACTGCCCAAATCCTACCTTTTAGAGGAATCAATACTTCTGCTGCTGTTGGGAAGCGAAACGCTGCACTGCAGCAGCAGAATGTGATGTGCTGTGTCTCTGTCTAGGGTGAGCATCCTGCACTTTGCATAGCTGGGGGACACCCAGGGGGACACCCAGGAGGACACCCAGAGGGACACCCAGGGGGACACCCAGGGGGACACCCAGGGGGACACCCAGGAGGGCACCCAGAGGGACACCCAGAGGGACACCCAGGGGGACACCCAGAGGGACACCCAGAGGGACACCCAGAGGGACACCCAGGGGGACACCCAGAGGGACACCCAGGGGGACACCCAGGGGGACACCCAGGGGGACACCCAGAGGGACACCCAGGGGGACACCCAGGGGGACACCCAGGGGGACACCCAGGGGGACACCCAGGAGGACGCCCAGAGGGACACCCAGGGGGACACCGAGGGGGACACCCAGGAGGACACCCAGGGGGACACCCACCCCAGTGCACTCTGTCTCCCACTTGGCCACCTCTCACCTTGCATGCTGCAGGAAGGGGGTCACAGCAGAAGCAAAGGACATTTGTACAGTGCCCTACTGGCCATGTGGGAGGAAGCTGTTAAAGTGGTTGTTTGTAACGTTTTCCAGTTCTGACTATGAGCTGGATTTTATTCCCCCCACCTCTCCAAATTTGAGGAGGTTCATTTTAGTGTTGTGTTTACTGCTTGGATCTTTGGGCTGAAGGTTATCTTGTGTTATTTCTTGCCACATCTTGGGTTAGTTTTGCATGYTTATTTTTACCTTTGGGGTTTAGGTGTTCTTTTGGTGGTTGCCTTTTTTTAAAAAAAAGCATTTGCTAAATTAATTATTTAGAGAAGAAAAGCCAGGTAAAGCCAAGTAAGTGTATCTCTGTCCTGTGAAGGTTCAGGAAATGCAAAGCTATGGAGGGATGAGGGATCAAACATTTTGAAACAGCAATATTTGAAAACTGGTTYAAAGTGAATCTTTTCAGCATTGGAGACCCAATAACAACTTCTTTGGCAGGCTTGTGCAAGTGATGCTAAAGCTTTCCTGGCACCTGCCTCTGTACCTGTTCTGCTGTGATTCCATCAGGTGCTTTTGCTGCAGGGTGCCTTCTCCTTCTGCCAAAAAAGCTGYGGTAGGGTTGCCCCCCTGGGCAGGCAAAGCACCCCTGTCCTGTCTGTGCCGAGCCCCTGGCAGTGGCAGCAATGGCAATATTTCTGATTCAGGGCATGTGCCAACAGAGTCTGTGCTGGGACTTACGCTGGCCCACGAGCGGGGCCGGTGCTCAGCGTGGGGAGCTGCCCCTCAGCCCCAGCCTGCCGAGTGCCACATCAGTGCACTGCTCTTCACTTCCAGGGCCTTTGGTGTCCTAAATGGGCGAGACATGTGCCGATCCAGGTGGCCTCCTGTCCCCAAAACTGCCCTCCAGCCGGGAAGTCTCTGCCCCTGCAGCCCCCTCCTCTCAGAGCGGCTCCTACCTACACCCCCAGAGAGCCCCGGCTCCAATTCTGCCCTCTGGCAGGTGGATGAAGGGGCACAAGGTCCCCTTTGGCAGAGATTTGGGGAGGGAGGAACAGTGTGAGTCTCCCAGAAAAGCAACGGCAGCTCTGGCACACGTGTGGGGCTCTGCGTGGTCCCATCTCATGACCCTGAGGGCTGCTCAAAGCATCGGTTTTGGGGAGGGTCAAAGAGATGAATTTTGGGGGGAAGGCGGAAATGCAGGACAAAAGGGAGACCTTTCCTCTGCCTGATGAGGAGGAAATAAAACAGAAAAATGCTAATTAGGGGGGAACACGACACGACGGGTGAGGCTGGAAGCCACAGACCCCTTTGCGGGATAAGGAAGGGCTGCGGCATTGCCGGCAGCGTTCCCTGCTCGCCCCCCACTTCCAGCCAGCGCCGTTCCGGGGCTCCTGGGGTGGGGTGACTCTGGGTTATGGGGTTCTCCGGCCCTGCTGCGGGCGAGCGGGGTGGGCGCAGGGGCTTCCCACGGATGCGGAGCAACAACGCGGATGCCCGACAGCTTCTTCCTGCAGGGCAAATGGGAGGGCATGGGGTGGCTCCCGGCATCGAATTGGTAGGTACTGAAAGAATATAAAATATATGTTATATATATTTAGTGGTTTTCCTCTGCACCAGTAAGCCACAGGTCCATTTGCACCTGTAATTCTCTTTTCAGGATGGGTGTGACGCAGCAGCCGCTACCGCCTCAGAGTTAAACGAGAAATAAAATAGGAATAAATGCTCGCATCTGTCCTGTTTTTAAGGCAAATGACAAAATAATTTCGTGTCTCCCGGTACAGCCAAACCAGCACAATGACCATGGGAGACCCCAAAGTCTGGGGAGAAGGTGCAGACTTTTCCCGCAAACGAGCGGTGCGAAATCTTGTGAGATAAAATGATGGAGGAACGTGGGGGATCTCTGTAAATACGTTAAGCATCGACAGTCTTTATGTTCAGGTCGCCTTGGAAGGCGGAGGGGCGTCGGGCACGGCCGTCCCTCCCGACTCCCCGTTCTGTGCTCTCTGACATGGTCACATCAAAGGACCCGCCGGGGCGATCTGTGCATAACCGAGYCCCTGAAATTTGAGCCTGGAAAGAGATACAAAAGCAGATGATATATTACTGAACAGAGAAATATTGGATGTGTCTGTACGTGCGCGATGCCAGAGGTTTGCACAGTTTGTCTGGAAACGCCCGGAACTGGAGGCGGGTTTTAATAAAAACCATTTGCCACTTGTCTTCAATTAGGGTCTAGAAATTCAGCAAAAAGAAGAAATGTCTATTTTTTTCCCTCACTTGCTGTTGGGATCAAGAGGTAAACGCGGCGCCCCTGCAACGATTTCGGGGCTGCGCGTTACAGGAGAGAGGAAATACAGGCGGTATTGTCGCGATCCGTGCCGGYGCGGCTCCTGTCCCGACACACAGCTCGCCGTGCTCTGCCCTTCCCGGGCCCGGAGCAGGACCCCGCGCAGCTCCCGCGGGGGCTCACGAGCGGCGGGACGGGGACAGCGGCTCCGGGGGCCCGGGCATTGCACCGGGGCTCTCCTCGGCCGGGCGCGGAAAGGTCGAGCGCGTTACAAGGTGGGGCGTCCTTATTATTTCCCAGYGCTATGAGGAGAGCCCCGAGCCGCGGGGCTTCTCCCTCCCCGCGGCTGGGCGGCCACGAAACATCCTGTCACCCCTTCCCAGGCAGGTGATGGGCACGTCGGCAAGCCAACCCCCACCGCCACCCCCGGCCCCATATTCCCTGCATCTTCGTGTCCCTGACAAATAGAGGCAACGTGAGACAGGAAAAAGGGAGGAGGGAGAGAAAGACAAGCACACAATAGCCAGGCAAATTGTTAATAACTCCGGCGTTTGGGGAAGCCGGTACTGTAACTGTGCTCTCATCAGTCACCGCTCCTGAAGTGATAGTAAAAATGCATCTAAACATGCTGCGGTGTGATATATAAAAGCACAGCGGGATGAGCTGCTTTCCAAAAAGGGACTTGGTGATTGGTTATGCCTTGGCATGATTGACAAGAGCTTAGTTTGGTAAAGAGAAGACACGCAAGCTTTCACAGCGGGATTTCTTTTCTAAAATATATCACACTAGCCTTTGAAAAGCGCCGCACACTATAAGGGAAATAAGGTTGCTTTATAGTGCGCTGACATTTCTTTAAAACACAACTAAGATCAAAAAAAGAAATAAAATGTGTTCCAAACACAATGTTTTAATTAGTTTATTCTGTGCATTTGCTTTTATCTGGTGTATATATCACGGATCCCCACCCTTTAATTAAAACAACTGGCTGCCCATACAACAACATAGACAAATGCTTAACTTTCTCCTTTGTAGCTACAAGCAAACTCAATTTACTACGGCTCTCAGAAGAGTTTTCAAAATAAACGTGGACTCCTTGAAAGCTATTGGGGAACGGGCGAAGGTAGCGGGAAATGGCTGTTTCCTGGCTTTGAAAACTTGAGAGGATGTGGAGTGTCGCGGGCAGCCCTGCCCGCAGCCTGCCCGCAGCGCTCACCGCCGGCCCCGCGGGCTCGCAGCCCCGCCGAGAGAACTGAAACGTAGCGAGGGCACAGAGCTGCCTTCATCTGGGCTGCGATGGGGCTTTCCGTTTGCTTGGTTGCGTTTTGGATTTATCTTGGTTTCTCTCTTGATCTCTTTCTTTCTTCCTTTTCTTTTTTTTTTTTTTAAATTTAAATTTTGGTGCAGTCCTCACCGAAGCCCAGATTGCCGCGAGCCCTCTCTCCCGCCGGCACTGCCCGCTCCGGGCTTGGTCGCTCGAGGCACATCTTCCACCGCCGTCTGCCCCGCCTCTGCCCGACAAGGTTCTCGTTACGGAACTAATTCTCCGCGTAGGGGAATAAAAGTCCTTTAAAAGGCTTCGACTCCTTCACCCCGTGGCAAGCACATCGTTTACAGGCGGGTTAACCGTCCCGCGGGGGCCGTCGCTGCCCCCAGCGCCCGGGGTGCGCTCCCGCGTCCCGCAGAGCGGGGCCTGGCGGTATTCCATATCGAAAATACAGAAGGGAGGGAGTCAGACCCGAGGGGACGTCTGTGCGGGGACATCGGCAGCAAGAATAGAGCCGGCTGTCCCCGAAGCCCCGCGGGCACAGGCAGGGGATGAACCACCCCGGTGCCAACCCGGAGCCGCGCACAGGGGGACACTGGGGCAGAAGCCCTCGCCCCACCCGCACCGCTGCGATTCACCCGCCTTGGCCCCAAAGCTTCGAGCGGGTTTTGCCGGTGAAAGCGGCTCTTATTGCAGGGTTACTCAACCCAGGGAACCGCGCGAGGGCTGAGCCCGGTTCCCCCGGGCGCCACGGCCGCCCAGCCCCGCTGACCCACGGCGCCCGGGGCGGCCGGAGCCCGTCGGGGCTGCGGGCTGGAGGGGCGCCGGAGCGCTGCCCTCGTTGGCCAAACGAGTGGGGCAGGGGCGAAAGGAGGAGCGGGTCAGACCCACAGCTGTGCGGGGGCACCGCCTGTCCCGGGGAGGAAAAGAACACAAGAGAAAAAGGGATGAGCAGATCACCCAAGGGGGGCGTCGGGGATGTGTCCCGGGCCGGAGAGCGAAGGGGAGCTTGGTTTTTTCCCCGACACCTTGGGGAAACCCCCCGGCCTTTGGGGGAGAGTCTCTGGGCGATGCGGCCGGAGACAGGATGGCAAAAGACGAGCTGTGGAAAACTGTCGTTTTAATTGCTTAAAATACTTTAAACCGTTCAACACCTTGTTCCAACACATCGTCGGGGCTGGCGAAATCGTGTCCCCGTCTTAATGGAATGCCGGCTGCAGGAGACGCCCACGGTGCCCGCTGCCGGCGTGCCCGCCGATGCGCGGGGCCGCGCTTGAGGGCGTGAGCCGAGTCCCGGTCTCGGGCCCACCCGAGACCCCCTCAGATCCCACCTGAGCCCTGAACGGCTCCGCTCCGGGCAGTCCCGGCCGTGGCAGCTCCCCACGCAGGGCCASACGGAGCGGCGAGTCCCGCTGCCCACCCGGCAGCTCCGGCCGCGGCTGTGCCCAGTGCTGGGGGAGAAGAGCTGGGAGCGAGAGGAAACCCCACGTTCTGCCTTGGGACCCCCGGCAAGGAGAAGAGCGCTGGAGCCCCGGCACCCCCGGGCTGTCCCCGCAGCCGCCTCAGGGACCCGCAGCAGGCTGAAGAGGGTGCCCAGGATGGGCTGGAATCTGCTTCCTCGGAGCTCGGCAGCTCCCTGGGGGTGACCCTCGGCAGCTAGAGACCGCTGTTTAGAGCCCCTGGGGGTGCCGGCTCAAACGGGGCGGCTTGCCCCCGGGAAGCGGGTTTGGTGCCGGTGTTTACACCTGCTGTGAGGCCCCGGGGAGAGGGCGGCAGCGGGGCTGGAGCCCCGCGCCTGCCCGCCCCAAATCCTCCGCGCGCGGGCAGGGCCGCGGGGCAGCGCGGGGCTCTCGGCGGCCGTCGGGGCCGGCCCGGCCGCTCCGCAGCGCCGCCCCGCGCCCGGCCCCGCCGCGGCCGCTGCGCTCACGGGGCCGGCCGGCTGAACAGCCGGGGCGAGGGGACAACCCTCATTTTTCCTCCCGCTTTATCCCCTTCGGCTCCTCGGAGAATCTCTGCATGTCAAACCCCAACTCGGCACGATCAGGGTCACCCGTCGGGGCCTCTCCGTCCCACCGGTGCTCGCCATTGGGAGGGGAGGGTCTGCCCAGCCTCGCCCGGCTCCCGGAGARAGGCCCAGGGCAGGAGGGGGCTGCGTCTTCCGGGCGCGGCTCGGAAACAGCCGGGGCGAAAAGGCAGCGGCCTCGGCACGCCGGGGAAGGGGCGGCTCTGCCCCGGTAGCTGGTGCCGGCCCGGAGACTCCCGAGGCCGGGATGCCTCCCCGGAGCCCTGGGCTTGCGGTTGCCCCTCAGGGCTCAGTCACGCAGAAAGGCTGCCTAAAGTCTGTGTCCCCCGCAACAGCGGGACAATAGAGCCACCCTTCGGGTCACAGGTCACCTCCTCGCTGATTGAGATATTCGCCGCTTCCCCCCCAGCCTCTCTGCTCCTCGGAGGCGTGGGGGCGTTCTCAAGGGGGCGGCCGGAGGRTGCGGATGCTCTCGGCCGGGCCGGGGTGCCGAGGCCCCGGCTGCCCCCGCTGCTCGCTCGCGGGTCTGCACTGTTCCTCCCACTGATTGCTTAGCGAGCGGTAGGGCATGGGGGAGATGAGGAGTTGGTGTTTTCCCCTTCCAGAGGGTGGCCTTTCCTGGGGTGACTCCGGTGTGTGGGCACCCCAAGGAGCAGGAGCTGCCTCAGCTCCCCGCAGGGCTGCGACACCCGTTGTTCCCTACTCCTAGGTTTGCCTCGGCCCCATTTGGGCGACAGGACACAATTTATCCTGCAGCACTTGAACCGGTCCTTGTGGTTTTCCCACTTTTTTCCGAGCCCGATGCGTATTTCCCGCGCAGCTGAACGGTTATCTTCATTTTAGGGGTGAAACTTCTCCCATCACAACAACATGAGCAACAAACCCTGTGCCCGGGTGAGGGCTCCCCGGGGTGCAGGATGGAGCCCGCTGGCACCTACGTTTCCTCGCCACTCCAGTCTTTCTGCCTGCCTTCGTCTGGCCTTTGATATTCCTCGCCCCCTCCCCTTGCCGAAGTTCAGACCTGTTTACTCCAGCCCGGATCTCTGAAGTTCAAATGTACATGTGCTTCCCTCTCCGCTGAGTGACAGCTACAATGGAAATGTCTCGTTCGCTCCTGGTTTGCATATAATTACACCGGAGATGCAATATGTTTATGGCAGGAGAAAAACTACTTGTCTTTACGCTTGTTAAGGATATTCATTTAACCGCGATACAGCGCGGTTTAAAAGCTCTTTAGGGCTGGATGGAATATTCCCCTCGCCGCCGGCTCGCAGCTCAGCGCGAGGGGACTTTTGTTGCTGTTATCCCGAGTTTGTTCTGCCTTTTCCTCGCATCCTCGGTGTGAGGGACGAGGGAAATCCACGGACCCACAGACCTGAGACTCCCGGGGCCGTTGCTGAAACTTCACCTGCCCCGGCCCCGCTGAAAATCTGCCATAACGAGTGGGCACCCGCTGGGCACCGCGTTTTGCTCCTGCGCGGGAGGGCCCAGAGCTCGCGGTCTCCTCCCTGGCAATGCTCTCCGGACCGTGCCAGCGCTCAGCCCGCGCTCCCCGGGCCAGCGCAGCCCCGCGGGAAGCCTGGCAGGGGGGTCCCGGCGGGCTCTGGGCACCCAGGGACCCGCAACGCTTTCCAGGGGATTTTACATTTTCGTAGTTCTTAAGTTCCAAAACCACTCAAAAGCAAAAGCAAAACAAAACGGTGGGAGAACTGCACAATATTTGTTCTTGACGTAAAGCAGGGGATCTTCCTCTGCTTTCCCCTCGCGTTGGGAGCACGGAGGGAAAAGGGAGCCTGGAGACTACTTTTCCGGTTGCTGCTGTTTTCACGTTTGCAATTGAGATAGATTTTAAATAAAAGAGATGAGAGGTACCCCGACTTCTGGAAAATGAATTGAGTTTAGCCAGAAATACCGCTGAATAAAAATGGAAATTACTGAATTGATAAAATAAAGTACAAAATATATTTTATATATTTATATATATACACACATATATTCCGAAAGCTCAGCAAGGGAAAAACAATCATAGGCTATACGGACAATGATTAAAAAAAACCAAAACAACCCCCCAAAAAAMCCCACATCGTTTTACACAATTTTTGCTCCCCAAATTGGCAAATTCCAGCCAGGAAAAGATGGGCTGTAAATAGTGATAGAACGCCAGTGTGGATGCTGCCGGGTGAACACACCCAGGCAAAGTTGGCAGAGTAGAAGTGGGAAACGTATAAAAAGAGATTTATAGGTTAATTGATGTAGCCCGATCCGCAAGCACACAGCTGCTAGGCAGGCTGTGGCCACCAAACCGTCCTGAAACTGAGAGTTCTCGTCCAAAGCTACAATCTCTTCGTTTTTCTTCCCAATCCTAAGCCCTCGGGATGTTTTTCTCGAAGCCCCGTGTTCGCGCCGTTGCCGACGCGGCGAGATTTTTTTTTGGCGAAGAACAACTTAAGTTTAATTTTTTAAAAGCTTCTGCGGCCGTGGAGCCACACTCACTCCTTCTCTGCGAGCCGGAGGGTTTCCCAGCCCACCCCCACGCCGCCGGTCGGGGCAGCCGCAGCCTCGCGTGCGCGGGCACCTGGGCGGGCAGCGCCGCTCGGCCACCGGCACCGGCACCGGCACCGGCCCGGCCCGGCCCCGGCGCGTCCCCCCCACTGGGGACACAATGCCACACGTGAGGCCTCTGCACAAGCAGGGGTCAGTCGCCCTCGGTCGCTCCAGGTCGGCGACTTCAGAGGCGCTGCCCTCCCCGACACTCAGCTGACGGGAATAATTGAATTTGCACCCCCTCCCCAGGCCTTTTTTTTCCTTTCTTTCTTTGTTTTTGGTTTGTGGTTTTTTGTTTGGTTGTTTTTTGTTGTTTTTTTTTTTTTTTTTTTTTTTTTTTTTTTTATGTGGGGTTGGTGTTGTCGAGAAAGCCCTACATGTGCCAGAGGTAACGAACGACCTGCCACAGCCTTTCGGAGAAAGGCAGGTAGAGCTCAGGGAAGCAGCCAGGGGGGTGCGGGCCTCGCC
>JACDOX010000183.1:1011446-1043232 GCA_014549065.1 Cardinalis cardinalis | reverse complement strand
TGCCCCGGCTGCCCGGCGCCCGGGCTCCCGGCCGAGCTGCGGGCAGGGCTGCGGTCCTGCCGGCCCTCTCGGCTCCCGCGGAACGGCCGCGGGTGCGGGGCAGAGCAAAAGGCGGCCCCCACCGCCCCCGGTGGGTGCCCCCAGGGCGCGTCCCCGCGCTCCCGCCTCCTGCTCTGCTGCGACCGTGCACCAACGGCAGCGGCGGACTCACCTTCCAACTTTAGGACTGTTCTTGGCGGCTGTGGCCTGGGAAATTTGAGTGTTTGACGGGTATCGGTGCTATCTCTCAGGGAGATTTTATATCGGTGGCTTTTTTTTTTAATTTTTTCTTCTACTCGCTCCCTACAAACCTTAAAATAAAGAAGACGAAGCCTTTCCCGGGGCTGATTGGGGGAAGAATGTGAAAGGGCCGCGGTTATAAAGCGCGGCTTGAAGCGGGCTCTCAATGCGCCTCTGAACTTGATCAGATTTTACGTTTCCTGCAGAGAGCCGGCGGCGAGCCTGAGACCTGCCCAATAGCCAGACTTGGGGGCTCAGCAAACCTCAGGATATTACAATTACAGCCATCTTTCTTTYTGCCTTTTATTTCCACTCTTGCTCCCCATAGTTCTTTGCAAATGCTTTCCAGAACAGAAAATGAGTGGATTTATAGCGCTGTCTGCAACCGATAATTATTCCAAGGCAGAACGTTTCCCTTGCAAAATAAAATTTTAAAAATTAAAAAAAAATAAAGGGGGAAAATAGAGAAAGAAAGAAGGAAAAAATAAGAGAGAGAAAGAAAGAAGGAAAAAATGAGAAAGCGGGAAAGAAAGAAGGAATAAATGAGAAAGAGAAAGACAGAAAGAGAGAGAAAGAAAGAGAGAAAAAAAGAAAAAAGAAAAGAAAGAAAAGAAAGAAAAGAAAGAAAGAAAGGAAAAGAAAATACGGGAGTAGGAAAAGCCAGCCAGGAGCCGCCGTGTCGGGCGCTGCTGGCCGCGCTCCGCGGGCCGGCAGGAGGTGGGGGACGGAGCGAGGGGGGCAGGGGGCTGGACTCGGCCGGCGGGGTGAGCCCCGGCGCGGTCCCGCTGCGCACCGAGGCTGAGCGGCAGGAGCGGGCTCTGCTCGCGCACTGCGGGCGGTTCTGCTCCCGCGTTTAATCAGTAAAGATAAAAATGGAAAGAAAAATAAAACAAATATATAAAGTATATATTATTATATAAAAATGTGCATATATATATACATAAATAAACTCTAAACAGCCTCGACTTTAGCTTTTTTTTAAATTAAATTTTATTTTTGAATCAACGMGGCGGCTTTGCAGCGGCTTTACGCCTCCCCGCCGCGCCGCCTAGGGCGAGCATCCCGCACGGTGTGGGGCGGCGCTGGCAGGGCACGGGCGGCGGAACGCGGCGGAACACGGCAGGACGGCGGCGGGGTAGCAGCGGGACAGGGCAGGACACGGCGGGGCCCGGCCGGACGCGCGGTGCCGCCCCACGCGCGGGGCTCCCGCCGCCCCGGGCCCCCCCGGCCGGCCCCGCTCTACCTGCGGGGCGCGCGCGCCCAATCAGCGGCCGCGGCGGCGCGGGGCGCGTGCCAATCAAGCGCGGTGCCTCCAATGGGGCGGCGGGCGGCGGGTCAGGTGACCGGCGGCGCGCGGCTCCCCATTGGCGCGGCACGGCCTGGCCCGGGGTTGGTTTATGTGCGAGGCGCGGACGGGCGCCCCGTCAGTGCCCCGACGGCGCGGAGCGGGAGCGCGGCCGCCCCGCGCCTCGTCGCCCTGCTGCGCCGCCCTGTCTGGCCCGGCGCGGGGGGCGGGTGGCTGTTTCGGGTTTTGTGGTTTTGTTTCTGCGATTTTTGGGGTTTTCTTTTTGTTTGGTTTTTTGTTGTTGTTGTTTGTTTGTTTTGGTTTTGGTGCCGGCCGGGGGGTGCTCGCCTCGCTGCCCGCCCGCGGCCGGGACCGCGCCTGCCCGCAGCAGGGGGCGGAGTGGGGGTGCATTTTGCGGTGGTTTTGTACTTTTTTGGGGGCAGGCGGGAGGAGGGGGGGGGCGGGCAGGCTGCTGCCGCGCCGACGGCCCCGCGCCCATGACGATGCTGCTGGACGGAGGGCCGCAGTTCCCGGCGCTGGGGGTGGGCGGCTTTGCGGCGCCCCGCCACCACGAGATGCCGGGTCGCGACGCCGGCGGCGGCGGCATGGGGCTGGGCCCCTTCGGGGACTCTTCGCACGCCGCCGCCTTCAAGCTGAACGCGGCCCCGCACGACCTCGCCGCCGGGCAGAGCTCGGCATTCACGCCGCAGGCGCCGGGCTACGCCAGCGCCCTGGGCCACCACCACCATCACCACCACCACGCCGGCCAGGTGTCCTCCTACGGCGGGGCCGCCGCCTTCAACTCCACCCGCGACTTTCTGTTCCGCAACCGCGGCTCCGGCATCGCGGACGCCGCCTCCGGCACAGCGCAACACGGGCTCTTCGGCGGCTCCCCCGGCGGCTTGCACGGCCCCGGCGGCATCCCGGACGCCCCGGGCTACCTGCTGTTCCCGGGGCTGCACGAGCAGAGCCCCAGCCACACGTCCCCCAACGGGCATGTGGACAACGGGCAGATGCACCTGGGGCTGCGCGGGGACCTCTTCGGGCGGCCGGATCCCTACCGGGCCGTCTCCAGCCCCCGCACGGACCCTTACGCCGGCGCCCAGTTCCACAACTACAACCACATGAATATGAATATGGGCATGAACGTGGCGGCCCACCATCACCACCACCACCACCACGGCCCCGGCGCTTTCTTTCGGTATATGCGCCAGCCCATCAAGCAAGAATTGTCCTGCAAGTGGCTCGACGAGAGCCAGCTCAGCCGGCCCAAGAAGAGCTGCGACAGGACTTTCAGCACCATGCACGAGCTGGTGACCCATGTCACCATGGAGCACGTTGGGGGGCCGGAGCAGAACAACCACATCTGCTACTGGGACGAGTGTCCGCGGGAAGGCAAGTCCTTCAAGGCGAAATACAAACTGGTGAACCACATTCGGGTGCACACGGGGGAAAAGCCCTTCCCCTGCCCCTTCCCGGGCTGCGGCAAGATCTTTGCCCGCTCCGAGAACCTCAAGATTCACAAGCGGACGCACACAGGTAAGGCCCGTGTGCGTGTGTCTCCCCGCCGGGACGGGGGCTCCGGGGGGCTGCGGGGACCGGCTGGGCCGGCGGCCGCCGGCTGCGCGCTGCCTCCGCGCTCGGCCTCCGCAGCGGAGGGAACCATAGAAATGCTAATGAAATCTCATTTTCGGTGACTTCCGTTCCTGTTTTATTTTTATTTTTAGGCCTGATTGGCGTCTCTTCTAATTAAATCGGCGATACTTTTGTCAAAGTATTTTTAGTTGCATCCCCGACTTTCCTTCAGCCCTCCTGCATGGGTGGAGGGAAGAGAGGGGGAAGGCTGGAAGCCAACGTACTTTGGCTTGTATCCTCGAGTAGGTCTTGTAAAGCTGTCCGAGCCGCTGAATTTATCTCGGGTCTTCTCCTTTCCCAAGCTCGCCCAGCCGCCTTCCCTGCTGGAGCCCAGCGTGGGCCTGGCGGGAGGTGAGTTGAAAGTCATAAAGGCTGATCCAAATTTATCCGACACGTAACAAATCTTGCCGTCCATCTTCCCCTTCATTTGTTGTGGTGCTTGTGCATCCATAAGGTGGGGCGAGCAGGGCAGATGCTGTCCTGGGAGGAGGCGGGTGGGGATGGAGAGGRGAACGGCCCTCCTTCACCCTCTCTAAATTTCACAGGTGAGAAGCCTTTCAAGTGCGAGTTTGAGGGCTGCGACAGGCGCTTCGCCAACAGCAGTGACAGGAAGAAACACATGCACGTCCACACCTCGGACAAGCCCTACATCTGCAAGGTGTGCGACAAATCCTACACCCACCCCAGCTCACTTAGGAAACACATGAAGGTAAATCACCGCAGTGCTCCAGCCCTTTCCTTCCTGAGCAGTGGTGCTCAGTCGCTGGTGTGCTCAGGGCTCATTCCCCCAGAGCAGGGCAGAGCTGAGCTCCGTGTTCCCCGCGCGGCCCGAGCCGTCCCCGCTGTGTGGGCTGTGGCTGGAGCACAGCCCGGGGAAATGGCGTAGTTTCTTTCCGTGCTGCCCCTGGTGCAAGCGCTGCCCGGGCTGCACAGCGGGCAGGCTGTGCAAGCGCAGGCTCGCCAGTGGCTGCAGCCCCTCGTGCTGGGATGCTGCAGCCGTGTCCGGGGGCCACGGCCGGCGCTCGTCGCGGGGCACGGGCTGCCTGACGGCCGGGCAGGGCCGCGCCGCTGCTCACAGTGCCCCTCCTGCACGGAGGAGCAGCCCAGCGGGGCGGCGGAGGCCCCGAGCTCGCTCCCATCTCTGCCTCTTGGTTTTAGGTGCACGAATCCCAGGGGTCGGACTCTTCCCCTGCGGCCAGCTCGGGGTACGAGTCCTCCACCCCCCCTGCGGTGGGCTCCGCCGGCAGTAAGGACTCCACTAAAACGCCGCCGGCCGCCCTGCAGAGTAACCCCGGCCATAACCCTGGACTGCCCCCCAATTTTAATGAGTGGTATGTGTGAAGGCAGCTGCTGCCCGGCCACAGACTGGACCAAATGCACAGGGAACGAGGGAAAAAAAAGGACWAACCAAGCCAACTGCAACTCGCTCCCACGGAAATGGAGTTTCCACACCGACGACCGCATAGGGCTACACCTACTTAACTGCCAGGATGCGGAGGGGGGGTGTCTTATGATATTATTACTATTTTTTTGCAAGCCCAGACGCTGGACTAGCCATGTCCTTTTCTCAGGATTAGATTTCTTTTTTTTTTGTTGTCATTTTTTTCAGTCTCAGTAGTTCCTTTTTCACCCCCCCCCCACCTTGCCTGAGTCTCTGTTCCTCCAATTCCCAACTTACTTTATTTTTCTTAATTTTTTCTTTTTTTTTTCTTTCTTTCGGTGGGATGTTGACAAGAGGATGAAAATTCTCCTTCGCCTTAGTGGTGATTGTTTAAACTTACAGTCTTAAACCGTGCCAAAGTCCTGTTATGTCTTGAACTTTCCTTTCTAGCTCTCCTGCTGCTTCTTTCTCTGCTCTTCTCTTTCTCCTTCTCTCTCCAAGCATTACACTTGTGAATGTATTCTCGTCTGATGGGGTCGGTCAGTATTTTTCAGGATGAGGATGTGGTGTTTATTCTGCCCAGATTGTGACGTTTAGTATAACAGTTGCCTTTTTGTAATAACTTTTTTTGTAAATACATACCCATGATGCCATATTTATCGTTCGTAATTTAATTATTGATACTAAGTGCCGGGAACTGAACAATATTTATGGGGGAGAACAAATTGTTTTCTAACAAAAAAATACAAACAAACAAAAAATTCCAACTCTGTACAGCTTTTGGTTATAACTGCTTTAGCATTAAAAGTTTATTGTTTTGGAAAGAGCCGTTTTTGACCTCCTCCGGGGCACGGGGCAGCCGCGGGTCCTGTGGCGGGCCCGGCCGGCGCTGCCACCGGGGCCGGGCCGTTGTTTCCGAGCCGGCGATGCCGGKGGAAGCCCCCTCCTCGCCGCCGCTCTCCGCTGTCCCTTTGTCCCCGCCCTCCACCGCCCAGCGGCTTCGCTGCCCCGCAGCTTCCCGAGCGGGCCGAGGTCGGGGCACAGCGCCGGCGAGATGGAGCAGCCACGGGGGCAGCGGGGCCGCCTCGACGGGGCGGTCCCGACGGTGAGTAGCGGGTGAGTACCCGGTGAGTACCGGGCCGGGCGGCGCCGCGCCCTGGGCAGCGCGGGGTGTGGGGCCGGGCAACCGTGCCGACACCGGGCTGCTTGCCGGGGGGTGCCCCGGAGGACCRAGCGGCGGGCAAGACTGTCTCCGTTATCGTCTGGTTTGTTTTGTTCTGTTTTTATTTCTGACTAGGATGCGGAAAAGCCTTTCCCGTCTTCAGGAGAGGAGAGGGATCGAGATCAAACATCTCCCCTGAGAAACTTACCGGCGTCGCGCAGGAGCCCCAAGCAAGCAGAGCGACGGTGGAAATCGCGGTGSTCTCGTGGGCCGGAGGGCGCCGGCCGTCCGGCGGGCCGGCCGGGGCTGCGGCGGGAGCGCCGATGGCTGGCCCGGCCGCTCGGCTCCGCATCCCCGTCCGGCAGTAGGGACTTGCCGCGGGCTCAGCGCAGCCCCGGGGGCAGGCAGGGACCCGCGCTACGGCCGCCGCACCTTCGCTGACCGGGGAGATCCCAGACCGGCCCGTCTTGAACTTGACGGGGGGCACGGTGGAAGGACGAGGGGGGGTRGCCCATCCTCTCCTCTTGCCGCCGGGGCCGCTCGGGCGAGCAACCCGCGGAACCTTGCATGCTTTGAAATTTACATTGAGCAAATTTACCCTCTCCTTCCTCCAAAGGTAGAAAAAAAAATGGAAGAAAGGTTTCTCGGGCAGAAAAGGACAGGAGAAAAGTGGATTGCAGCCTCTGCAGCTGCACAGCTAAAAAAAAAAATGTCCCCGAGATCCCCACTGGCCCCTTAAAATAGCTCCCTTCGAGGTGTCCCGGCTAGACATGGATGTCTGCTTCTCTYTTGCTGTGAAGTCTTTCTCTCGCTGCGCGCAGAGCCCGGCCCGTGGCTGGACGCGCAGCGCTGCCGGCCCGGGTCCGGCCCGGGGGGCGAGCGGGACCGCCCTGCACCGCGGCGGGCGAGGAGCAGCGAAGCCACCGGGGGCCGCCGGGTTTTCCTCGGACACCTACCTGGGTCGTGTCTGCGTTGCTCCGGACCGCGCCAGGCTCGGAAAAGGTGCCGGTAGGCTCGGTTTCGTTACTGCTTTGCTCGGAGCCGGGGAGGCGCGGGGCGCGCAGGGCTCCGCGGGAGTGCCTGGGGACGGGCCCTGCTGCTGTCGGGCCCGGAACGCAGTCTCAGGGTGGGGCCTCTGCTGTGACTGGGGTTGTCCAGCCTGGGCAGCCGTGGCTGGGAGGATATAGCGTCTCCGACCCGGGAGTAGCGGCCTCACTGGAGGATCAGTGCAGGGGCCGTTCCTGGCCCCACAGTGTCTCTGGCTGGTCCCCGGGGCTTTGGGCCATGCTGGCAAAGCTGCGCTCCTGCCTGCCTCCGCAGGTGCTTCCTTCAACTGGCAGCACTGCCCCTGCCATTTTTATAGCCAGGACTAAAAGCAGCGTCCTGGCTCAGTTGGCTTCCCTGGTGTCACAGCCGCTCCCCCACCCTCGGGCCTCCCCATCCAGACGGCTTGCAGCCAGTTTGCAGAGGAGTGGAGCAAACTGTTGACTGCACCCCACTGAGGTCCTGCGTCCCCCTGGGCCGTTCTGCAGCCCTCCAGAAATGGGGCATGGATTGGGCAGGTGCAGCTCCATGTGTGTGTGTGATACGAGATGAAGCAATGGATTTGGGGCGACTTCAGAAAGAGCAGGGGACCTGCTTGGCTCCGAAGCGCTTTCACAGCACAGGGTGCAGCACCGTGAGGTGGGGCAGGACAGTAGGGCCGTGCCTTACGAACGTGGAGCGGTGTGTGGTGGGTGCTGGTACCAGCGCCTCTGCCCCACCGTCTGCTGCTGGCTCAGACTGGGGGGTGACGCCAGAGAAGGGCTGTCTCTCCCTGCAGCCTAGTCCTCGGCTTTCATGGGCAAGTAAAAAGGRTTTTTTTTGTAAAAAGAGTTAAAAAGTTCCTGTTCCTTACCCTTGCTAGTTGCAGGGAGAAACTGAGAGTTCTGGAATGRGAAATACCTTCTTTCCTGGATGTCTTAGGCTGGTTGTGTGAGTTAAGGAGAGACCGCTCATGACCTTCAAAGCCAGGGCCTGGCAGTGGAGACCTGTGCTCCCAACTTGGACAAAAACATTACAAAGCTGACCAGGGCAGGACAGTACTGACAGGGCAGGTGCCCTGTCAGCTCAGCTTCTAGTGTGTCGCGAAAATGGGACTTGTGTCACACCCCAGAAGAGTCCCAGGACTGTTCCTAAACAGGGGACATACTCTGCTGGCCTCTCCCAGCTAGCAGCTCTCTTGAAGTTGCAGTGCTTGCTTGTATGAGCGGGATTACGTGGATTTGTTCCCAGATAAACACAACTCAGGATGGTTTTCTTAAAGGGGTAATGTTGATTCATTTGCCATAAGGAATCTAAGCAGGGGCAGGCGATGARCTGGAGCCATTCCATCTCTACCATGCTTTATGAGCCATGAACATTTTGATTCCTTTGGTGTCATTGTTTTTGCATATCTGTCTCTGTGTCTGGTGTAATCCTCTGAAAAAAAATTTTTGTTTCCAAGCATTGTGCCTGCCATTAGCATGTAGTGGTTGCACACTGTGTGAAGGCAGAGTCCTGAAGGCATTTTGATCAGGTTGTTTTCAAGTGTCTCAGCCTTACAGCATCAGGAATTAAGTTTCTATTACAAATCTGTTTGCTGTAAAGCTCCAAAGTGGTGGATAGGGTGTAGTATTGTGTGTTTGCATTTTATTTTTTTAATACAATGTTCTCAGATTAAAAGCATCATATACTAACACTWGCTTTTTTAACTGAGCGTAACTTTGACAATTGTTTGCTAAACCATCCTTGTTATTTATGCTTGTTACTGTGATCACCTGTAAGGAAAATATTTCTGTGGAGATGCACTCCTGGTTTGGAGAGGTTAAATTCCAGAGAAAGCCTGTATTCTTTGAGAAATCTAATTTTATAATGGAGCTTGCAGAATGAAATGGTTTGTATTGTAGTGACTAATCTGTGCATCCCCTGAACTAAGACATTTAGTTAACCTTTCTATGCTGTTTGTATGAGATAAAAGTATAATCTGTCTTGCTAATGCCTGCTCACCTGAACATAACTGCAGGCAGTAAAAATGCTTTTGTAAGAGCTTGCAATGGTGAGTAAGAATGGCAAAGCAAGGACCTGCCTTGCAGACCTGATAGGAGGTGGTTTAGAATGGCTTTACAGACATCTGTTCTGTTCTAGTCATGGAAAAACCCCCTGCAGAATCTGGAGGAGGCAGTTGTCAAAAGAGGCACAGATATATTTTAATATTTAGATGCTAATTTTATTGTCAGTAAAGAAGGTTGTGTGCTGCTTAGGTTTTCTTTTAGCTGATACTTTGGTAATGTTTCTCCATTTCAAATGTTTGTGTGAAAGGAAACTTTAATAAAAAGAGCTGGGGAAAAAAAGAGTTTAGCTGAATGATTTTGTTTTGGCAACTTGTTCAATAGTGGCAGCTTTGAAATTGTCAAGGCTCGACTTTGAAATGAGCGATACGTGGAGTTTCTTTTGAGGGAGATGCAGCCTGCACGTTGGGGATTCATTCCTGTGCACGCTGGGCAAGGTGTCCTGGCCTGGGACAGGGAGACTCAGCGAGGGGAAGAGTCACTGGCCGTGCTGCTGGCCGAGCAGAGGCTGGGGAAGCTGCAGAGCCTGATGTCCGAGCGTCGTAAAGGATACCTGCAGAATAGGGCTGTTTCCTTGCTTTTATTGTTTTTCAGAGCACCGTCTAATGCAGTCTAGGCCTGTGGGGTTCTGCGGGCACAAAATGGCTCCTGGCAGGGCTGTGGGCAGAGCCCCCGGCCCTCCTGGGCCCCGCTGTGCCCCCTGGCTCCCAGCGCCCTGGCCCGGTGTGCCCCAGGTTGGTGTGGGAGGGGAGCCTTGCCGGGGTTCGGCAGGGGGAAGGTGTTAAGGTGATTGCTGTGCCGCCCGTGTGGGCCTGTGCCCGGGCCGGTGCGGGATGGCCGTGCTGCCTGCGCTGCACAGGGCCTTGGAGCAGAAGGGGCCCTGGTGCTTTATGCACAGCCTGCTGGGCAGCCTCGGCAGGGTCACAGCAGGGGAGAAAACAGCAGCATTTGGTTTCTTCTGGCCGTGGGCTTGCTGCATCTGTGTGCCACACAGAACAACCRCTTTAGAAAATGCGGCTCTGTCCGGAATGGCTCGAGAGGCAGGGCATTAACATACAGTCTTTACCTGACATAAAATTAATTACTAATCTATACCTTCTTTAAATTCGTCTCAGCTTTGCTCAGACATTATTTTAGTGCAAAATCTGGTGTTTGTTATTTTTTAAAGTATTTTTGCCATTTTCTGTAATTTACATAGCATAATTCTTGTTCTGAGAAAGATGATGTTCTTTTTATTWGCTTTTGTCCTTATTTTGATTTTTTTTCTGTTTGTTTTTTTTTACCTGTGTAAGTAGAATGCTGTTGGATTTAGGGTTTCCACTACTTCAGCATATTCTTACTGAAAATCAACTTTTTTTTTTTGTTTGCATTTATTAAATCCATGGACTTGAGCTTTTCAGGGATTATTACTAAATTCAAGAAAAAATGTAAAGCTTGTGTTGAGATTGGTGAAACGCAGTCTTAACTATCAGAAACATTTTAATTCAGAGTCAGATACTATCTTTGATTTAAAGAAAAAGCTTCATGCAGCAGGTGATGTGACTAAAGTTTCTCTGAGTCATGCAGAGTGCAGAGTTTGCAAGGAGTGGTCTCTAGTTGCTCACTGGTCCAAGGACTCCTGGTGAGGAAGGCAGATGTTCCCCAGAATACTCCTTTCCCTGCAATATTTTTTATTTTTACTAGAAAGAAGATGCTGCAAGAACTTTCTGTGAATCATAAATATTTTAAAATCATGTGCCAGGCACACTTGGAATGGATTTGCTCAATTTTACAAGATTATAAAAGAAAAGAAAATGGACCATTTTTTTCCCTTTGTCTCCTATTTTTCAGAGCCTCACTGTGCAGAATTTATTTTGCTGCTGTTTTCCCACCCCACCCCCAGTGACAACTTCAAGGCCAAAGGGGCACTTAACTTGCTTTAAAAAACATGTTTTAAGTCTTTTAAAGTGAGCTTGAGATTTTGTGTAAATTTCATTATTCTAGGGCTTGACTTTAAAATGAGGCTATTGCCAACACTGTAAAAATTGGCAAAATTGCCATGGTAAAATATATATTTAATTTTTAATCTTGACCCACAGGAGTATTTTAAAATAATACAGCAAGTAGAATGTTTTACTTTAATGGCTTTGCAGCACTCATTTTGTTTTCAAAATGAGATACCAATGTGTCATTGCAATCTACTACTTTTTTTCTGTTTCTTTTTTGTTCTTTGCTGATGCAGAAGAAGGCAGACAAAGACCAAAGGAGTCAAAAATGTGCCTTGAAGACACTCCCGTACCTTCGGGAGGATGCTGAGCTGAGGTTAAAAAAAAAACCCTTTCTGTTGCTGCTCACTGTATGTTGCTGAGGACTTGATTTCAGAGGAGTTCCCTTTAAAAAATCTCTGTTTGGAAATATTTTTTAAAAAAAGAAGAAGAACATTTWAAAAAAATTTAAACGTTAGCTCCTTTTTGTAAACTATGAGACTCCATGGGGCATTTTTAGAATTATGATTTGATAAAGAACTTCCTGGGTCCTGCACAGGGAGCTGCTGTGGGGCTGAGCTGTGGCAGTCTTGTCTCACAGCCGTGGTCTCTCTGTACGTTTAACATGAAACCAGAATGGAYGCTGTAAGCTACGTCATGATGTCTGCAGTCAGAGGACAGAGGAGAAGACCACAGAGGGCTCTTCGAAAAGTCCCAATTTCAGACCACGTCTATTTGATCAGCTTTATAAAAATTTATAACTCAAAACTTCAGAAACTTGTAACACAGACTTGAGCAATTGTAGTATTAAAGCAAAGTTCTTTGTTGTTATTTAATTTTCATCCAAGCTAGGGAAAAAAAATTATAGAACAATAGTTTATATCAGCACCTTAGTTGTATCACACTTATATGTCTAGATTTTGTAATTTCGCTGTAGAGTAAGAAATAGTTCCCTTCTAGATTGACAATAAATTGCACTGAAAAAATTAAACTGGCATAAATGCCCCCTACAAAGTATAAAATTACATATGTATCAGTGAAACATTAATGCCCTRAAAATGTATTTTCTTCTTTTTGTTGGTTTTCTGTTCTTCATCTTGGCCAGTCTTTTACAGAAAAGCTGGTTGTCAGTACAGCAACGGGACTAAATCACGCTCCGTGGAGAGGCTGACGCGAGGAAGGGGCATTGGAGAAATACTGCATTTCATAAACAAAATCACTAGAGCATTAGGAGAGCAAACATGTGGTTTTATGAACATAGTTATAAATATTTAAGCATGCAAAATGAAAATGTTACTAAATATCTGTTTTTCATTATCTTTCGATGAACATTTTCATTCTTGGAAGCGTTGCTGGCTGTCTGCACAGAGCGATCACCACCCCCTCCCCAGAATGAATGATGTGTAATGTGAAAACGTGTTAAAATGCACAGTTGTTTGTAATATCTTCTACCAAAGTGGAAGACATTCTACCAAATTTGGTATTCTACTGAATCACAAAATACTCTTGCCCAACAAACAGGCAGCCATCCTGATCTGTCAGCAGCTTGCTTGCTGGATGTTATGAAAAATCTGAGGATGGTTTAGAAAATATAGGATGTCACTCAACGAGCTTGGAGTCATGGTCTACCATCCTTTCTGCAGCAAAATTCCTACAGAAGTCAAGAAAAGATGGAGCTGCTGATTTCATCACTAGCAACGTATTATTTTGACGTGTCAACAAGCGTGGAACAGTTCTGTGTGTCCCGGTGGAAGGCTGCAGCAGGAAGTTTGGGGTGGGCGCCTGGGCTCTGCCCCTTGGCAGGGCTCTCAGGCTGAGGCTGCACCTTTCAGTGGGGTGAGGCAGGCAGCGGGGCACGCAGGGTGTGCAGCTTGGCTTGCGTGCGGGGAGGCCTGTGAGCAAGCGGAGGCCACACTGTGCTTCCTGTGCGTGGCATGGCCGGCGTCTGATTCCTCAGACTCAGCGTAGGCAGCCGTCTCTTGGCTTCAGTTCTCCATCCCTGCCTCCCCACCGAGCTCTCGCTGTGCTGGGGATGTCATGAAATCAGGTGCCAAATGAGATGTTCCTTTATGTACCAGAGAGCCCATTTTATATTAGTCCCATACCTAATGTTGGCTGTGCTGAGTTTCTAGTGCAGGCACGGCCCCGGTGCGCTGGCGCATCCACACGCACGCGCACGCTGTTTACTATTCCTCCTGCAATTGCTCCCACCAATAAATCTGCGCTTGCTGTAGCCAGGATGGAAATCTTTGAGACAAAGGACTTGAATGGACAGTTTTTTATTGCTGTTATAGAGTAGAAGGCCCCAAGCTGGGGGCTACTGCATGCATGAATGCTGCCCCCCTTGGCTTGGTACTGTCTTCTGTGAGCTCTATACCAGTACCAGAGACTGTTAAGGGGAGAGGGCCCCAAGGCTGGTATTTCCCCATTTCAATTCGTGCTCCTCTGACTGCAGCAAATCCCAAAGAAATGATGGCTGAGAAGTAAACTTGGAGAAGAGTGTAGAAGGGCAGGCTGTTGGGTAGTGCAGGGGATGCGTGGGAGGGCAGCACAGAAACGTGGGAATGAGGAACGGAGGAACAAAAGAGATGCGGGTTGGCGAAGGAGGAATAGTGGAGTGAAAAGCGGCCCGGCTGGTGCAGCAGTGAGGAACTGCTCCTTGTCCCTGTGTGTGAATACATCCAGCTGAGCCTTTTGCATTTGCAGGCTGTTCAGGCAGAGCCCCCACAGAAGTGTGTGAGTCTCTGGAGACGTGCACAGGGTTTTGCCCTGCGGGAAGCAGCGTGTGGTGCTTGGTGTGAGGGACACTGCAGGCTCCACGCTGCTGGCTCCCACGCTGCAGCCATGCAGGGCTGCCGTGGGTGCAGTGTGTGGGCACCGCTTGGGATGAGGGACACTGCTGGCTCCCGTGCTGCAGCCGTGCAGGGCTGTTGTGGGTGGGTGCAGTGCATGGGCACCCACGATGCCATTCCCATGCCAGGTGTCTGGAGTGGGGATGGGGTCCCTTGGCGAGCCGGGCCCGAGCTGCAAGAGGGGAAGAATGGGCTGCCGTCCTGCCGGCAGCTTTGTGCCCAGCAGGCTCGGGGGAGAAGGGCCCTCAGGGAGCTGTCGTTGCCTTCCTGCTCCCCCGTGGCTCCCACTAGCCCCCATTCTTGCAGGCCACAAGCGGGTGCTGCCCTGGTGGAGGGACTGGGCTTGACTTCTCAGCAGCAGGAGCGGTGGTGCTGTGCTCCATCCACTTGCGTCAATGCAGACCTTTCCACGGACTCCAGTCGGGGTTGGATCAAGCCTTGCATGATTGTGGCCCTTGTGCATTTCAAAACTGTGTTAATCTATATCTGGATCCCAGTGGGGGCACTCGGGATGAGCTGAGCTCAAACAATCCTTGGCACGAGGGACAGACTGGAGTTGGCAAGGATTTTTGTCCCATTATTGGTTACTCAGAGGAAGGAATTTACGCATCATTTTAATATATGACAACTTGAGGTCTGTCATCTTTAGCCTATTAGAAAAGCCTCATTTTTAACAAATCCCAGAGCGTTTACCAGGCATGGTGCTGCAGCTGGGGTGAGACTGCATGCTGGTCCTGGGCAGAGGCATAGGACTGCTCTCTGTCTCTTTAGACACAGAGCCACTTCTGCTGTCGGGTCAGCCCTGTGGGTGCCAGCCTCAGCCCCCCGGGCTGCTGACCTCTCACTCCCGTTTGACCCTGCCAGCAGGGGAGGTGGGAATTTTGGGGCAGAAAAAAGCAGTCGCAGTGCAGCCTGTGGAGCAAGCCCTGCTGAAAGCTCTTCCCAACTAGTTAAATCTGCCTGCATGTGCTCAGCAAGTTTAGCCAGGGCTCTTTACCAAGCTCAGAGGAGACTTGCCTATCTGCACTAAAATCTTCAAAGTATGTCCCAAAGACCCAGAGAGAGATGTTACACTCTTTCAGTCAGTTTGCTCTTTTCTCTAGTGAAAAATCCAGATGGGTGCTTGTCTTGAAAACTGGTTTGTATGAAGTCACACTTTCTGCTTTATATTTCTGGATTTCTAAAGTAGAAAAATTCAACTTGTAAAGATTTTCCAAGATTATTTAGGCTTGTTGTATCAAGACCAAGAAATTAATCCATATAACCAGAAAATGTCTAGAAAGGATGGAAGAAATACGTTTGGGGTTTTGTGTTGTTTGAATGTTTTGGGGTTTTTTTTGGAGGGAGGGGAGTTGTTTTGTTTTGGGTTTTGTTTTTTTTTTGGTTTATTCTGTGTTTGGGTTTTTTGTTTTGGTTTCGTTTGGTTTTTGTTTTGGAGGAGGAAAGAATTTTAAAATAGTTTCTTTGTTTTACAAGCATTAGTTGTATTTTTATCAACCAGCAAAGCACCCGAGTACTTAGCAAACCATTTCCTTCAAAAACATCCCCATACAGAGAGTGCTGAAATAATCAACCAAAAGCATTGGTGTCAGCCTTAGACAAACAACTGTATTTCTTGGTAATCTAATGCCATTTCAATATCTTGCTTTTAATGCAGCTGAGAGAATGGTTTGATGGACAAGGCACTGATGCTCACAAGCCTGAGTTCAGTTGTTAGGGCTATGTCAGAAATTATTTTTCAGAGGCAAGTGAAGTTGGAGTGTCAGCTCCCATTAAGTATATTAGGGCTTCTGAGGTTCAGTGCTAGCACACTATGTTTTGTAGCCTTTAGTTTGCTTCTGTGGCAGCAAAACCAGAAGGTCTTTGGTTAACTTCTGACCACTGACATATTAAATGAAGATGAGCATTTGAGCAACATCAGTGATTTCAATTGACTCATCAATTGCCATTGCATAGCAGTCCTCATGTTTCACTTTGGTAACAAGCTCATCTGCCACATCTGATGCCAGCAATTCAGTCCTTCAAACAAATGACATGTTTGATAAAGAAATCTTTTAAAATTCATTATGCACTTTGGCTTTTGTCTTTCCTTTTAATACAGCATCTGTTGCAGCCAGGATACATTCCTTGATCGTTTCTGAGTCTGCAATTATTTTTATGCCTGCCCAGTGTCCCAGAGATGTGAAACGAAGCTGCCATGCTACGCTGCTGAGCCCTGAAACTCTACACAGACATTCAATTTAATCTCTTGGCACAGACTGCATTAAAGTAGTGTCATCAGTGCACACTTGTGATAAAAAGACGACATGAAGAAAGACAGTGAACTAAAAGGCCCTGCTTCTTTTCTGGGAAGAAAATAGGATATCTGTCCCTTCATTTGTTTCATAGCTTCCTTCCAACAGCCATTTAAATTCAGCAGAAGGCTCCAAGTGTCTAAACTTTATCCTTAGCATTTTCTTCAGTGCTGGAAAGGAATACAGTTTAGTGTCCCAGGGGGATTTTTATAGAAAATGCTATGTGCAATGTTAATGACTTGGGATGGAGTTGTACATTTTTCCATAGAGAGCCAGTAGGGAAACAAATACAGGACTGGAGGAGAAGTGTTCTGCAGGAATCCACTGCTCTGTAGCTCCAAAGACAGGCAGAAGGATAATGAGGGCTTTAACCCAAAGTGCCACCTTGTGCCTCCGTCCTGCTCCATGCCAGAGCCTTGTGAATATCTGGAGCTGGAAGAAATGACAAACTTCTTGGGTGCCACAAGAGATTGCATCAGCATTACTGATCCCTACTCGGCTCGTTACTGAAAATGCATCAAGCAGCTATTTGGGTCAGACTGCTAAATTTGTAGACACGGAGTGTCAAGAAGCCTTTTTGTCAACTTGGTACCGTTTAGTGTTATTTGTCTTCAAGTTCAAAGCAATCGTGGCCTCAGACTTGTGATATTTTCTGCCCTTTCCCCTTTCTGTTGCCTCAGACCTCTTCCCTTTGAGGTCAACATCAAAATAAAGATGTATGTTTCCTCAGCCTGACCATGGCTCTGACTCTTTAGATCAGCAATCCTATAGTCCATATGTCTTCCCATCTGTCAACTGGCATTTGAAGCCAGCTTGCTCCTCTATTCTTTCAGACAAGTGTGAGAATCAGGAGTTTCTTTAATGACGGTTTCAGGCCTTAAAGCATTTGCTAAGATAGTACCTATTAAGATCCCTTGATGGCACCTTGAATAGAGATCAAAAGCAACTGAGTTCACTCCACAAATCTGATTCCGTCAGTCAGTTTAGGGCATTGAGAGAGGGGTGGGGAGGGCTCCGGAGGGCACCGCGCTCCCGCAGTTAGGAGACAGGCTTGGGAAGCCTGAGGCTTCTGGGAGGGACAGAACGCAGCAAACAAGCACTCCTGAATCCCTCCAGTGGTGGCTGTGCTCCAGCTGCCGGGGCTCCTTGGGTTCGAGAAGCAGATCTGTGCAGCAGGGCCTGGTGGCTTTGCCAGGGCCCTTCTGGGTCTGAGCTGTGCCTGGTTTGAACAAGCGCTTTTTGGGGCTGCATTAGTACCCGTGTCCTGAGAGATTATTCAAAACCTGTTAGTCACATAAACAAAAATCTGATAGTACAAAATATTCTTCTCATTAATAATTACTACCAGGCTGCAATTTGTCTCTTATACTTTGGAGAGCTGCTAATAATGGGAATCTGTTTGCTGCTTCACCACTGGGACTGCATGAAAGGCGATGTGGAGAGATGCTGCCTGCACTGCATGATCGCAGCAAGGTGGTCACTCTTTCTGGGGGCACAGTTTGACTTTCAAACTCCCCTATTCTTAATGCTTGTCAGGAGATGATGCAAAGCCCTTGGAATATTTGTGAAAGTGTTTGCTCTGGTGGTGCATTTCTCCAAGTGACTGTCATAGAGAAATTAGTGGGAAGCTGTGGACATTATTTCAAGGCCAAAGCCTTAACCTCAAGGCCTTGTTGGATAGGGGGGCTGGAAAATGCAGGGTGCTCACCGTGGGAAGGGTGGTGGAAGGCATTCCCCAGGGACCTTTCCTAGCCAGTGCTAACAAAAGTTGCTGTTTGTTTATGGGACCCAAATGTCTGAGAAGAGCTGAAAAGTGCCAGGATATGGCTGAATGCTGGAGGATGGTGTCACAGTACTGACTGTCAAGTAAAACTTGACTTGCTGGAGTCAAGGACACCATATGTCCTTCGACTTGTGTTGAAGCCTGTTGAAGTGTGAGCATGAACCTGAAGTCCAGACACAGACTTTCTTTGGCCTCAGTGTCTTTAACTGCAGTCATAATGTAATTTCTGCTCCCTGAGCGAAAACAGCTGCTCTGGCTCCCTGCTCTGGAGCCTCGCTGCCTTCAAATCAGGTGGTTAGTCAAAACTTGGGGCATGTAGATTGTTTCTTTTTAAGATGGAAAGCAGAAATTACTTTAATGCAATTATGTGTCTTCCCCCAGAAGATGCACCAGCTCCTGGACACTGCAGTCAGCAAAACATCATTTTGCGTTCCCCCTCCAAGCCAGCTCAAAAGTGATCTCTGTCTGAGACTGTCATTGGACTTATTTAAATGCATTTGGCTTTCTGCTCTTATTCTCTGCCTGTACTCTTGGTGACCCACTGTTTTTCTTTTACAACCCCCACTCACTCTATTTTGTCTCTTTTACATGACGATACTTAGCCAAATTTGTCTTCAACACAGTAATTTTTAGTGTGAATCCCTATCTGCCTTTTTAGGGGGTTGTAGTGAGGGTGACGTATACTTGTGGTTGCAGCAGAAGCTGCTATTGAGTTGGATAAAATAGGATGAATGCTGTATAAAAGCCTTCAGAGAGCTGTGAAATCTCCATGCTCTCTTCCTTGTTCTCCTGGGAACACTTGCACAAAGAGTATTTTTAATGTGAAGCAAAAAGGATTCTGACGAATACTCATTAACATTTTGTTTCTGCAAAGATACATGATTATCACAAGGCTGCAAGGGACATGTATTCAGTAAAGCTCTTAGATGTATGCTTAGTTTTATGTATATGCTTAAATCTTCCTGATGGCCCCTGCTTTGCTGAATAGACTTATTAACCAAGACAAAACCAGGTATTTGATGGAGCTGATTTGTACTGCTCAGGTATGATGCAGGTCTCCAACCTCACTGCATAATAATACTCTGTGAGCAGTGAATCCTCTCAAACAAGTGTTGCAGTGGACTGATTGAATTACACACCAAAATAATTTGTGTCAAAATTGTGAACAAAAAACCATAAGAGCAGCATTCAGCCAGAGAGGTTGGAAGGGGAAGAAACATCAGAGCTGTAGCTTGTTTGCTTCATGTGCCTTTGCGGTGGGAGCCCAGATGGAAAACATCCGGCGAAGGCATTGCTTCTCCATTACCACTGTGGAAGCTCCAGTGCCATGAATAAAGATCTGATATGGGCTGCAGTCTTTGTCAGACACTGGCTATCCCTCAGGGCGTACGCAGGCAGCCCCATTTCCTGCTGCCTCTTCCGAGCTGGTTAAACCCAGAGCAGCCTTTGTCAGGAGGAGTCAATGCAGTAGCATGGTGGTGAGTGTCCGCTACTTATCTCGCCTGAAGGCGGGAGAAAGCCTGTCTGTCTGCCGCCTCCTGCAGACGTGCCGCGGGTACGCTGGCTGCTGCTCCGAACGCCCTGTGGAAGGTGCCGGGCTGGGCTTGCTTGGCTGTGCCATTAGATACTGCCCTAGATTCACTTCAGAGTAAAGATTTCCCATTTGTGCGGAAGAGGAACATGTTTTGGCGGGCACAGGACACAGTGGAAGTAAGCAGACATGACAGAAGGGTTTCCAGGCTTGCTGGAGTTCTCATATCTTGTCACAGGGGGAACCATACACTCATTTTTCATGAGGTCCCCATTCTTCTAGTGGTTGTAATCCACTTTTTGTGCCACTTTCCATATGAAACATTTGGTTCCTTTTAGCAGTTGTTTGGGTGGAATAATGAAGTCTAAGAGTTGGAAACAAGTAAACAAAAAAAGTTCCCCCCAAAAGATCGCATGGTCCTAGCTATTTCTTTTATGAAAATGAAATGTTCTGAAGATGTTTTGTATAGCTGAGTATCATTTGAGTCACTTGAAGCACACTGAAGCTTTGACACGATGTCACTGGGAACTGCAGTTTCTGTCACTGTGCAATGGATGGTTTGCTAAGACCTTCATTAATGTAACRCCTGTAAATACTGCCTAAGCCTCAGGGTGTGATCCAGGGCAGACCAAAAGCCCAAGTGACTCTCCTGGGAATGAGGAGCTCTGGGTTCTTGTTCTAAATTACAGGATTTTCTGTTTTACATCCGAAGAACACTGAGGAGCAGAGGTGTGGCTCAAGGACGTCCGTGGCTGCAGTGTTCAGGTGCTGCAGCCTAACGAGCTCTTAGGGGTGATGATGGTTCGGTACTGGTTCTGTGCCTCGGGCCAGGAGGGCAACAGTCAGTCCCCCTGCTCGGACACAAATACCAATTCAAGTGGGCCTCTTTTCCCTGCAGGGCACGGTGAACAGCTTCAGAATATGACAAGTACTTAGTAATTGTCACTAAAGATCAGTCACCCAAGACGAGCTCTGTTTTCTTTAGACTAACTGGCCAGAAGCATCCTGGTTTGATTTCAGGAGGGACAGGGTTGTTACACTGCTGTTTTTTACATCACCGTTCATTTTGACTGTGTTGCAACAACAGGTTACTTATTATGTGTGTGTAATTGGGGGTATTTTTATTAGTTGATGGAAAGATAGCTGTAATTAATGGACTGGGTAATTTGTTCTAACAATAAGCCATATTATGACATGACTGTTAACAATTCTACCTTAGCAGAAAAAGAAACATTGCAGAATAGAACTCAGGGTTTCTAAGAAAGCTGTGCTTGACCTTTGGTGAAGACTGGAGACGGTAGCACCTGTTAGCATGAAGCAAATGAAGATGGTGTATCACTGCTATTTATGTGGCAGGAGTTGAGCATTATAAACATGTCACTTCTTGCATTAACATATCTTCCAAGTGCACAGAGCTGGTGTAAAAAATATGGAACTACAAATGGTTAAACTCCACCCAGCATTTGACATAAGTACTCTTTCTCAGCACGTAAGTAATGTGAATGTTATGTTGCACAAATACTTAGAGCTTCATTTACCCTCATCTTCTTTTCATTATTTGCAGGAGGTCTTGTTCTCTGATGGTGTCCTGAAAAATACAAAGTGGATATTATCTTTATCTCCGCTGCTGATATTTACTGCTGATAAATAGACTCAGTAAAATGGGAACAAATGTTTGTTTCATAATCCTCCTGCAACTGCTGCTTTCATTATATATGAAGAACACAGAGATTAAGTCTGCCATTTGCCAACAGCATGTTTCCAGTTTCTGTTTATATAGTACTCACAAGCAACTGTATATTAATATTAACCTGTACCTGGACTGAAATATATTTTTTTTCCTTCTTGAGTAAGATATGAGGATTAATTATTGACGTACTCACTCTAGCCTTTCAACCTGGCTGGGATGGCAATTTTTTCCCCCATGCTGCACTATTTGAAGTATGTTTTCTCCTTGGTGGCGGTGAAGTTTGTACTGCAGTGAATTGATCTTTGCCTCCTTAGAAGTTTTATATTTTTAAAATATTTTTGTGCACGTGGGTAAAGTCCATTTTCTGAAAATGAATTTCTTTTTATCACAATGTGTTATTAGACCACATCTTAAGAGTTAAAGTTTTATCATAGTCAGATTCTATTTGCAGATAGCATCATGTGGAGACTGTTTTCAAAAGCATTAACTCAAACCACACGGATGCACAACTATTTTAGAAGATGACAATTCACACATGCTTTTTATTATAATGCACATAAAACTGAAGTATAATACAGTAGGCTTGGCAATAAAACAGAGTAGTTGATATATAAATTTTATGCCTGGTTCTTTAGATTAATGAACTGCTTTTCTTGATGAATTGAGGATGAATGAGTAAAACCACAATGATCTGATTAGATACGAAATCAAATTTTTCTGGCAATTCAGAAATTGTGCACCTAGTTCAGTTTGGGGGTTTTTTTGTGTTTTTTTTTTGTTTTGTTTTGGTTTTTTTTTTTCCCCCGGGACAACTTGATAACCTTCTTGTGCTAGCCAAACCACTAAAGAGGCATTGTCAGTCTCTTCAAGTTCCCTATTGTTCTCAGAAAATCACTTCCTTAAGACATATCCATATGTTGAGGGTCTCAGTAGTACTTTGTGGGAAACAAAGTTATGGATTAAATTCATTTAGTCTGTAACACCACTGAAGCTGGATTCAGCTGGCACAAATACCTCTTGATGCTGTTATAGCAGGGGGGAGTCTGCCTTTGCCTTCTCTTTTTTGGCACAAGAAATGGGGAGAGGCCAATAGTCAATAAGGACAGCTGCCAGTGAGGGAGATTCCTCAGGGCTGAGATTTCAAGTTGATCCACTTCATACGTTTGGAAGCTCAGATTTGAATTTAGGAATATAAATGAGGTCAGTGATTTTCCAAATGAGGTGAACAGCCAGACGACCTCCTTCTGCAGAACGGACCCCATATGTGTTTGTGGCAGAGAGACTGTTTCAATTTTAGAAGTACTGGGAAGAAAAAATACAGATGGGAAGCTGCCACAAGCCAGACAAGCCTCTAGAGGCTGGCAGGGAAGGAGTTAATCAGCCCCTTGACAGCAGGTAGAGCAAGGCCTGTGCAGCAGGTAGTGATTTGTAGGAGGGTTGGGATGGGCCAGCTGGGAGAAATGATCTGATTGCTTTGGGATGGGTCTCTATAAAATACTGTCTCAGCAGAAGGGTCTGTTGGAGAGGCAGCTTTGCTCTTTGGCTGTAAGGAGTTGTGGCTCAGCCGGTTGTTACAGATTTAGGTGAGAGAAACTCTGTTTTGCTGAAACTTTTCTTCTGAGTCCTGCTAGTGGTTCCCAAAGACGTGCTGCTTTTGCAGTGAAGGCCTCCCTTCTCTACAGTGAGAGCAGAATGGTGGTGAGCCTTGAGCTTGGTGGCATCTCCTTTTGGTGCTGCAGGTCCCAGCTGGGAGGGCAGATTGGCTACCGTGGGAATGGAGCCATGCCAGAAGCTAGCTGAGATAAACTCTCCTATGGGAAAAGATGCTTGTCCTGATTCTCCCTTCCCTTACCATCTTCTGTAGTTGCTGGTCCAGAGCAAAAGTGGTGTGGATTACTCCAGGAATGAGTGGCTCCTGGAGGGTGGAGTGCTATGGCATCCTGTGTCCACAGGGCAGCTCTGGGGTGGTGGTAGAGCCCCTCCATACAAAGGGTGAGTGCTGTGAAGAATGGGAATGCCTGCTTTTAAGGCAGTAAGGGTTAAACCTGATGGTGATGGTGAACCCTCCAAGGTGGAAGGAGCAGCTGCTGTAGAGGTGGTTGGAAAATGCAGAGTGTTGAGACTTTTGCCAGGGCTCTGGGACAGTTCTTGTGGCTGGAAGGACAGGACCACTAGGACAGCCCAGGGGGTTTCAGTGTGTGCAGCTGTGCTGTGGCTCGCATTGCAGAGGGCTGAAATGGAGGGAGAAAGAAAACAAGTGGTGGAAAACGTGGCAGCACTGACACGGTGATGAGTTGGTGAGTGCAAGCTGCAGGCGTCTCTCAGATGGGCTGTAAGAAAGGGAAGGAGAAATGTGGCATGCAGAAAAAAAAAGAATTAATAATAATAATAAAAATATTTAAAAGCTGGAACAGAGCTTGAAATGAGCCTGCCAGGAGTGGGGGTCCTGTCCCAGGGATCCAGAAGCGGCCCTGGCATGCACAGGCTTCTGTCTGGTCCCTTTTCTTCCTTGGTAGCGTCTTCCCCCTCCCCCTCCTCCTTTGTCAGGCAACTCGTTAACACTTATTAGCAAGCATCTTCAAAAGGCCAGGAGGGGGGAAAGGATGGGAGAGGAGCTGAGATGGCTAAAGGAAATGATTAGGAGATTCCTTTTCCTTTCTGCCTATTGAAGCTTTAATGACCAGCCCTTGCTGTCTGTGCCCTCCTGCATTGTTATCCAGCCCTGCCCTGGGACTGCAGCACCCCAGCTACCCCCGGCGCTGATCCGCTCTGACATCTGGGGCACTGAAGTGCCCACAGCCGCTAACCTTTCTCATGCTGGGGTGCTCGCTGGGGTTTACTCTTCTTGCTGCCCTTGGCATTGATGGCAGTGCTGTGCCAGCGCTGGTTCCCCCTCCGAGGGTACCCTCTGAACCGGTGTCATCAGTGCTGGGCCGCCTTGCTGGATGTGCCCCTGTGTGATCCTGCCTGGGACT
The DNA here is from genome assembly GCA_014549065.1 of Cardinalis cardinalis. Lineage (NCBI taxonomy): Eukaryota > Metazoa > Chordata > Aves > Passeriformes > Cardinalidae > Cardinalis > Cardinalis cardinalis. The sequence continues at coordinate 1,019,312 of JACDOX010000183.1, read as the reverse complement.
GGTCTCTATTTCTCTCTAAGCATGGCTGGTAAATCCTGGGTGTCCAGTGCCAAGGAGCTGCTGGGCAGCACCCAGGCTGGCTTTGTGGGCAGGATTGTGCTTGCCTGAGGTGGAGGAGAGAGGGTGGAATAAAGGTAACGGAATTTGACCCATAGCTTTCCATTTCTGCCTTATAGTTCCAGCGGCAATGCATGTTCAGTTGTTTCCTCTTGAGCTAGTTATCTAAAGCTGAGACCTAATCCCATTGGCGAGGATGGCAGAGCTCCCATTTGGGAGGAGTGTGCTGGAGCAGCAGAGGCTGTTCTGTGCTCTCTGTTGTGGAGTGTGGGTTATATTTGTTTTGCTCTGTCCATCAGAGTCTTCACCCTTTCCACGTTACAGTGCAGGAACAGATCCTGGGATAGTTTTTATGCATTAGTGAACTCCACAGAGAAGGACTGGTCTGTCAAAAAACTCCTCTAACTTGGTAATGAGAACCATCCCTGCCTCCCTTCCCATCCAACAGACACAGATTGAGCAATTTCCAGAAGCTGCTGAAGTTCTGCATCTAGCAAGGACTCTGTACACATAAAATGCCAGTGTATGTTGTCCTTTCACAAGGCTTCTGCCTTTTCCTGCAGGAACATCGCCTTGGTGTCTAGAGAGTTGGGTGCCAGCAGCAYGTGCTTGAGCAAGCAGGTGACCTTCAGTGCAAAGTTCCTGCTTTGCAGAGGGGAAGAAAGGTTTCATAGATTTCCTGCCTCTATTTGATGATCTTTAAGTGGGGGTGTATATGTGTAACTGCATGCAAAGGCAAAGCCCTTCTCCCAGGAATGGGTCCTTTGGGAGGGAAACTTAAAGTAACTATCAGAATATCTGTGTGTGGCTTGGGGCTGGAGTTAAAGGTCTAGGGTGCTTCCTGAAGTCAGATCTAACTCTGAAAGGCAGTGCTGCATTTGCTCTGGGCCTTGCTGCAGACCTGGCATCTCTGCTGGGCTTCTTCAGTGTCTTCTGCTGACCTACTGGTGCAGATACGTGTTTAATATGACTCTGTGCCCACCTACGAATACCTGGAAAGAGGCTTTGACCTTGGTTAGGGCTTGATTATACAGAAGATAAATGTGATTCTTAGTAATATAAAGTCATTCGCTCCAGAAGATGTTTTGAGGGCTCACTCCTTGGGGATGTAAAGTCTTTGGGGCAGTGACTCTGTGTAGAGACAAATAGAGCCTTGCTAAATCAGGGGATGTTTTACTATTGAGCCCAAGCTGCAAAGGAAATTTACTCAGTTTGTTGACAGTTGTGTCAGCATCAAAGATGAGTATTAATTTGAAATGAAAGTGAGTGATTTAGTTTGTTCTGTTTTTTAGCTTGTAGAACATACCATGGGTAATGTGGAGAAAAAACAGACCAAAGAGCTGCTGGTGGCTGACTGGAGTATTCCTGCTCATATTCCTGCTCCAAGTGCCGGGAGCCTGAGTTCACACCAGCTCCTAGAAGGCTCCTTCTTTCAACAACTTATTATTACAGTCTGCTGAGAGTGTGAGCCAAACTCTTCTGTGTCAATAGCTGAGGGTTTAATTTTAAACAAGGGGAAAAGTGGATTTTCAGATGAATACTGGAAAATTTGAACTATGCATGGAAAAAAAGCACAGAAGAATTGATGAGAAGGAAAAAAACTAGAAAAATATTATTTTTTGTGTTTTTCAGAGTATATTCTTTATCTGGCACATATTCCATGCAGCATTTTGGAAAGCATTTGGCAAATGCATAGAAGTAATCTGTAGGATACTTTGTAGTCAGATGACATAACTTAGATTAATTTACTGCCTTCAGAAATAGGTGCAAACAAATGCAGTGATTAATGTGTCAGTTTAAAATTTGTGTGGGGAAAGAATTATAACTGTAGAATACAGCAAATATTTAGGACAGACACTTCAAAAATGTTATAGCTTCTTAGTAAGAGAAGAGGGAAAACTTTCAATTATGCATTTTATTAACATCTTTTTAGCTCGATAAAATGGTAACAATGTTAAAATCCCCTCCTGGGAAATACTGTCACATGGCTTGCCACTGATAGAACTGGAGGAGGTTAGGAGATGCTGGTGGAGTTAACCAGTTGTTAATCAGTTGCTCACTTGCAGCCTAGTCTTGCTCTAGCTGGACTGGAGATAATCAGATGGTAATTTTGACTTGGAGGCGGGTTTGTTGTGAACTTGGTGTCTTAACAAGATCTGTAAGGAATGGCTTTATTCCCATGGTAAAATCAGGTCAGCTATTGCACTTTGTGGTGCTGGCAGGTCAGCAGGTGTTGGTGCTGAGGTGTCTGTGTGGGGTGGAGCAGCAGGACCAGTCTCTGCTGGGCACTGGTGGCTTCCTGACAGCCCTGCAGCTGCTGGCTTTGCTGGAGGGCACTGTCCTGAGCCCAGCTCTCTGGAGAGCATCTGGAGCAGGTCCAGAGGGGCTGGTGGGAGCAAGATGCTTCTGTAGGTTGTGGGGTCTGGAYTTGGACTTGCCCTGCTGGGCTGGGAGAGTGGCCCTGCTGTGACACACCTGATGGTGGGGTCTGGGCCAAGTCCCCTCAGAGAGGTGTGGGGAATATGGGAGGGCTGTGGGACGCAGCCACTGAGATCCCAAAGGCTCTGAGGTTCAGCATTTCTGTGACAGGCTGTTGGTAACGCACCTGGGAAATACCAGGAGCACCAGGGCTGGATATAAAGCTGCTGTGGGCCTGCTCCTGACGGGATAGTCCTTCAGAAGTGAGGGAGTCCCACAGGATTTGCTGTGAAACCTCTTCACTGCGGATCAGTAACTAAGAGTTGGTTCATTACACTCCTGTCTCCTGCTGCTTATGGTGTTGGTTCTCTTTGCCTCCTTATCCTTGAAGCATGAACTCCATGTAGCAACTGGCAGCTGTAGTGACTAACTCAGCTCCTTGTCTTCCTGTAAATACTAGTTTTCTTCGCCCCCAGAAAAGGAGTTTTGGTGATATAATCCCAATGAATGAAGGGGTTTTCTTAATTAAAGTAATAATCTGAAAGTTGTCGTTGATAAGTATGTAAACAAGCTGATTGCAGCAGGCACATGAATAGCTCTAATGAGCATGTATGTGTACTGAATTAACCATGGTTCACAAGCCATGCATGCCTATATGGTTGTTCACAAATAACCACTTTCCCCTTTTGCTTGACTTTGCCTGCCACCCCAAAAATCTTGTCTTTACACAGCGAAAAGGAACCTGCATCTCTCACAGGAGGAGAGCTTTGAAGGCAATCACTGCTCTCACGGTGGCTGGGCTACCAAGAGCAGTCCGTGCTCTTGGTATTTTTTTCCCCGAAGTGAAGTGCAGGCTGGTGGGTACAGCATGTGTGTTCAGCATTGGCCTCTCCTGCTGGTGGGTTGTTCCTTGGCTCTGAAGGTATTTGTGTTTACCAATGTCTGATTTTATGTGCAAAAACTTGGGGAGGAGATTTCTGTGGGCCTCCATGTGTTCCCCTCCACAGCTAGCACTGTCTGATATGGGCATATCCCATGTGCACTCCCTTTCTCCTGTCCCTTGGGGTTGGATAGCCATTCTCTGGTGAGTGCTTAAAGCAGCACTCTGGTGCTGCTGGAAATCATTACAGGATGGGTTCTGCTCTTCTTCCTACTAAACTCTCCTGAAGAAGACCAAAACAGCAACACAAATTCAAGCTCTGGTCAGGTTGTTACAGCAGAGTGTCCTGTGCACACACAGTCACTTCCATACACATTTGAGTTAAAATGGAAACTCCCAGGTGGAATTTCTGCACTGGTGTGTGATCTGTCTGGCTCACTTCCCTTTCCTGCCAAAGGGAAGCTAATGCTGCCCTGCTCCCTGGGAAGCTCTGTCTGGTACCTGTTCAATGGACATGAGTCCAAGCTGGCTTTAGGGAGCAAGATGTGTGCTAAGCTGTTGTTCACTGCCCTGCAGGAATTGGACTACAGGAACTGTGGGGAATTACAGCCTTCAGGTGTATTTCTTCTGTCAAGCAGGCTGAGCTTTGCTGGAGATTTCTGCTTTCAAGGTTTGGCAGAAATCGTCATTTCACGTTGCTAGCAAAGAGTCTGAATATATGCCATATAATTAACACCAGGAAATTCTGACTCCTGAGGCTATAGGGTTAAACAAATATATGTCCCCATTAAACTTGAATAATAAGAGGTTAACTCATTAGGAAAAGAACACTCTTKATGTGCTTAATGGAGGGAGAGAGTATTAACTCTTACAGTTCCTTGTGAACCCTTATGTTAGTTACACTTCCATTTTTGGGTATTGAGTTTTTCTGCTGCTTTACACCTCCAAATTGACCTGTTTTTTCTGTATGAGTTGTCTTTTGTTTCCTGGATTATTGCTATGCCTGGATCCTTTGGAGTCTTAAAAATTATGCTTTGTTGATGGTTGGTGCATACTTTAAAATACTATGCAGCACAGAACAAAGACAAATCTTTAAAACCCCTTATTTGAAAATAGGTGAAGTATAGATAAATTAATATAGCCAAGGCAAAAACCTGCAAGCCTAATAGTTCTTTGATTGTGGTGTAAGCAAGCCTTATCCAGGCTGTGGCTCTGGAACACCTTTGGTGTTCCCCAAATGCTGTTGTACTCTGGAGAGCAGGTATTGTCTGAAATCATAATCTGGCAGAGCTGATTGCTCCCTTCATGCTGGACACTGGTGGAAGTAAGTCAGCTCCAGCTCCTCCAGCTGTTTCCTCCGTGTCCTCTTCCTTGCTGAGCGCTGACCGTGCACTCGAGGTTGCAGCTGCTGGTAGAATGGGAGATACATTACTTTCATGTTTGAGATTCTCCTGGACAATTCCTCCTCAATCCACACATATTTAACTGTTGTTATTTTGAGTAGTTTTAGTCTGGCTTCTTGGGAACTTCTGGCACTATGAAGCCAATAACCCTATTGCTGATCATGCTGTTCTCAAAATAATTCTTCTAAGTGTTGGCTTCATATGATGCAATTAAATTATTGATTAGTACAGTTTGGTCCAACCAAGGAAAAAAATGTGGTCCTTTGCACAGATTTCCTAGAACTGAGAGACTGATTTTTCTTTGTGGTTGCCCTATTAAAAAAAAGGAACAGATTTAATTCAATACTTGACTTTGGTAAATGGAGCACAGAGATCATTTGATTCTGGTGTAAGCAAATAGGAAATTTTTCTTCATTGTTACTCTCATTCTGTATCCTTTATAACATCTGGATGTTTCTGGCTGTGCATTCCTTCTACTTGGCAGTTAAAAAATTCTAGAGAGGATTAGAAGTTAGGGGCCCATGAGGTGAGAAGGGGAACCCAAAGTATTGATGATCCACTTAAGAAATGAGATTTGCTTATGAAAAAGCAACATGTGTGAAGCAGCTCTAGCTGGGAACAGTTCTAGGCATGGAAAAGACTAAGAGTAGTCTCAGACTATGTAATAATACTTTTCAAGGCAGAAATAATAATTTATAATTCATGCAGCTGTGTAAGCTCTTAGCAGAGTCAATTATGGAACATTTTATTTTGTGGATCACCTGAGAATAGTCTATTTTCCCAAGTTTTGCAGAGAAGAGATGCAAGAAGTCTGGGAAATGCTTCTAAGCAAGGAGGTTTCCAATAGCAAATAGTACACCAATGATGTCAGCCCAAGACAGGAAATCAGCATTTTGGCTCCTGCATCCTCCATGGCTCAGCCTCTTTCCTGTATGTAGGAGTGTGCGTGTGGGTGGAACTGTATAAATAATCACACACCAACGTGTTTCATGTGGTGAGGGACTGCCTTGGAGCGACTGGCTCCTGGGATGAGTAGGTGCTTAGCATAAACATATTTTATGTGCTCTTAAAAAAGCTGAGGAACCTGTTTTTCACCTGTGTCCTGTGGAATGATCCTGAGATCCAAGATGCTCTATATGCTGCAGCAGGGTAGAAGAAATAACACATCTTTTCCTTTTTTTTTAAAGTAACATGTTTTTGTTGAATTTACTGTCTCTTACATGGGCAAACTAATCTCTGGTTTTGTCAGGTGTTTCATACAAGACTTCTGTTGCAGCAGCCCAAGCATTTAGATTTCTGTCTTTATTTTTATTGGCCTGGTTTCCACTTTAGCAAATTCACAGCTTGTGAGCTATTGCTGGAAAATTCAAATGTGCAAAACATTAGGGAAGCACTAAGCACAGCCGTCCTCTTAATTTGTACTCTGTCCTTGCTCCTAATAGTGTGTAAGATGTGAGTGCAGCAATGCCCAGAGCAGCAGCTCCATCAGCCCCGCTGTGCCGTGCCCTGGGGCGGGAGGGGAATTCCTCCCTTTGGGCTCTGCAGTGGGAACCGAAGGAGATGGGCCAGGGAAGTCACCACAGCGGGGAAGGGAGCAACTGCCTTGGTCACACAGCCGATCACTGGCAGAACAAGGAACAGAATTAGGTTTCTGCTAGGATATTTAGTCACATCTAAACTAATTTTTCACGGTGCCTCGAGGCACACTAGGTGACTTCTTACAGTACTTTTTTTGTCCCATTTTATTATGAGCCTATGGATGAATTAACTGTTACCTGCTAATTAGTGAAAGCAGATGAGGACAAATCCTGCTCAGGCTCACCTCAGCTTGCCTCAGGTAAACTTAATGCTGACCATGACTCTTCCTTGTTTCCTGGCCAGTTAGCTGTTGTGCCAATCTTGATTAACTTGGTAGTTTAAAAACTGAATTCAATTAATTTCATCGCAGAGACAAGCCCTCTGGCCATGCAACTTTGCAGGGAGAGGCACAGAAATTAGACTCGGATCAGTACCTGCATTTCTCTGGAATCATTGAAATCCTACCAGTAGTTCATAACTGGAAAGTACAAAAATAAAGCTAATAGTTACGGCAAAAGAAATCTCACTGCTGTGTTTCACAGAATGCTACGACAGGCAAAGCCTGCTTTGAAGGGAAATATTGTGTTCTTGATATGGTAGAGCCTCTTCTACACATGCAGCACATTAGTAATGGCAAAGAGATTTTCCAATGGATGTCAATTTAGGCAAAATAAGATGGATTGATACAGGCATTCACCTTCCCTGTCAGTTTAATATCAAGATAATTTTATTTGATAGTTCAATGTAGTAAACTCCCTTTTTCCTTAATACATATTTGCAAAAAGTAGGCAATATTGTAATACAGTAATTAGCCATATTTGCCTTTACTACGTGTGAATAAGATTAATATACTAGAGTGTTCAACCTAATTGATCTATTATGTGATAGGGACTCACAACCAGACTGCAAATTACAGTTTAACCCCCCAAAGGGCTAGACTTGTTTAGAAAATGTGTGAGTCTTTAAGAGATAAAATTAATAGAACTGACGTTGACCTAAATATTCAGTATTATTAATTGTATCAGTGGATTGTGCTGCTTTTATGTGCAACTAGGAAGGCAGTCTTTGGAAAGGAGAGGGTTTATGACAGCAGTGGGAAGGGTGGCTAACAGAAAACATGACAATTATTGCAAGCCAGGTTTTCTGGTTAAAAAAGTGATTGTCACAGGCCCTTAAAATTGCTGTTCCATGTGGTTGTGATTAAATAAATCATCCATGCAGTGCATTTGGAACATAATGGCTCTGTGGGAAAAAAATGTAAATCAGGTTTTTGTATTAATGAAAACAGTTTAATATGGTTTTAATGACCCATTTTTCAGTCTTCACCAGAAAGTAATTACCAGTTAGATAGTTAGTGCTCTGGGCTTTGTTCTGGCTCTCAGAACTCCTTCAGCCAGTCACCCAGGGGAGTCCTGCCACGCTCCGCGGGCAGCCCTGGGCCAGTGCCCCGGCAGGGCCGGGCTGTGCCCCGGCAGGGCCGGGCTCTGCTCCTTGGGCGGCCCTGGGCCAGTGCCCCGGCAGGGCCGGGCT
>JACDOX010000183.1:995422-1007566 GCA_014549065.1 Cardinalis cardinalis | reverse complement strand
AGTGTCGCTCTGTGCCTTGGCCTGCTGAGGCTCTCTGTCCTCTGCCACGGCAGGCACCCAGCCCAGCTGGTTACGGTGCTGCTGCGGAAGGGCTCTGGGACTGTCACCCTTGCTCGTGCCGGCTGGGCTGGTACTCAAAAGGGAGTCTGCTGTCCTATCTCAACCCTGGGAACTGCTGCATGTTCTGTCTTTGGAAGTGCTTTTTAATTTGGACCTTTTTTTGCCTCAAACAGAATGACTTCTGCTGTCGTRTTGTGTGAGTGTTATGGCAGCTCCCTACTGAATGTTGGATTGTGATGGGAGCCTTAGGATGTAACACACATGAAGCAGAAACTGTAAAAGGAAGTTTTGGGGGAGGATCTTTCACATGGTTAGTAACAGTACTTGGTGAGATCCCAGCTGACTGACCCTTACCAGGCATCAATACTGCCAGCTAAGATTCCCTGTGAAATCCCTCAAAGGACAGAAAGTTCACCAAGGGTAGAAAACTTGCTTCCTTTTTCTCCTGTGTAAGGCTCAGGATGAAGCAGGGACATGCCAATGAGTGGCCCTTGATGTAACATAGGAGCAATGAGGGCTGGAGCCCAGGGTGGCATGGTGTTGTTACAGGGTGAAGAATTCCTGCTGGTGCCCAGTGGAACGTAATGCCGGATTGATCTGGGAGCCCTATCCTGATCAGGACAAAATAGTTAAGAGTTGGTTCTGTGTATCACAGCTTGTGCTGCCTGTCCATTTTAACTAGACAATCATTTTGTCTTCTTGTCCCTAAGGAATCTCTGGGCTTCAAGAAAGTCACAGAGAGAGTCATAAAATCTGACTTATATGAGGGACACGAATGCTCGGGTCGAGGGCTGGCTTTTCCCTCTGGAAGTGTAAGACTATGCAGTGTTTAGTGGCTCCAGCTTCTGACTGAAACCTCTCTAGACTTGACTGCACCATGAGTAAAAAGTAATGAGATTGGTCAGAAACAAAGAAGTCCCAGGAATTCTGGTGCCAGACTGAGCTGCATAGAGTCCCTCATCCCTGGAGGAAGGCTGGAGAGGGAGTATTTCCATAGCCATAGGGTGTCTGTGCATGAAAAACATGGCATGTCTTTGCCATGAGGGTTTAGCTCCTCCATGACTGCCTGCTAACACTGTGTTTGCTGCTTGAACAAGCTGATCTCTGCTATAACCAGTGCAGTGTCTGTCATGTTATACCAGATGTGGCACCACTTTGTCAGGCTGGGTTGTTCCTGCTGCTGGTGCTGTGCCCATGACCCCTGATATGCCAGTCATTCACACGGCTGGGACTACCAGATTTTGTCGAAGGATCCTCAAAGTCTATGGATGGCTGATGGATATTGATATTTTTAAGCTCCGAGTTTGAAAACATCCCTGAGCTTTTAAATTGCTTTCTCCTTCCAATCACAGTGACGCTTCATTCTGAAAAGGCTGCATTCATCCCTCTATTTGCCCTGTTAAAGGCTGCTTTGTGGCTCTCTGACATCTATCCTTCCGTTAGGCTGTTGCTGTCTTGTCTCCATGTTTGCTGGTCAGATGGCTGGGATAAGCTCTGTATGTGGGAGACACCTGKGGACACCAAAAAGGAGGGTTCTTAATTTTTTGGCTGAACAATACTTGACATATCTTGTTTCTGTCACTGCAGTTTTTAATGTCTGCTTTTTAAAAAAAAAACAAACACTGGGGGAGGATCAGGCTCCAAGTTAGACCTCAGTGCTGTGTCTTTGTGGGACTATTGCAGATTCTTGAGTCTGGTGCTGTGTCCTTTTGCTTTGCCCCAGACTCTGGCCCATGCTTCCATATCTTGTTAGTCCTGCTTGTGCCAGGGCTGTGCTCCCTTCACTGAACTGCAGGGAAAGCCAGGAGTGAGTGCTGTGGGCAGTGATACRCAGAGCTTGAGGGGAAAGGCCAAGCTCAGGAGGTGTCTCTCAATCAGTTTGAAGATTTTTACAGATGGGGCTTTCTGGAGCTGAAAGATGCTGGGAGGACATGGGGATCTCCTGCAAGCAAAGCCCTGTGTCTTCCTGAGGAGGTTTGCTCTGCTGCTGCCTAGAGGAGCTTGGGGAGTTCCAGTGCAGCTGTGTGGGAGGAGAAGAGGGATTTGTGGTTGAGCTTCTGGGTATTAAAAAGAGTTGAAATCTTGCCAGCCAAAAATGAGAACCCTTCCAAAACTAGTGTGAAATCCAGGCTCCACTGAAGTCAGTGGCACACAGTTTTGTACTGGACTTGAGCAGCATTTTATCCCAGCTGTGTGTGGGAAGTTGGAGTTATGTCCCTTGCAGTTTTTGCTGCTGAAGCTCTACAGCACATAAAGGTTTCCTTTATAGAAAATAAGTGTCACAGCTGCAGTAACAGAGCTCTGAAACTCACATCTATGTCCAGACAGCAGAAGGAGAACCTGTGGATATTTGTAGGGTTAAACTCTCTATGCTCCTTTGTATAGTCAGGAGAGAGTGTGCTCCAGTATGGACCATTCCTTAATTTTAAATGTGTCTTTTCCTCTGGAGGGAAGCATCTGCTTCATGTTTCCAGGACTGTGTGACCTGCCTGATATGTTGAAGTGAAGGGTATTATAAATACTTCTTACCCATACAGAGAAATCAAATCATTAAAAAGAATCAACTAAAAATGCATTTATTAATTCTATTAGACTAACAAGAACTTGCAGAAATGGGGTATGTATGCAGTTAATATGTGAGTACACACATGGTAATTTGTCTTTTTTTTTGTAATCCATGATTTTTTAAATTGGGTGCTTTGGTCAGAAGATGGTGCTGTAAATATGTCCAGTTGTCTTTTACACTTCTCTAAGCATCCCTAGTGCAATGTGATGTTGAACTCTGAAAGCAGAYTGCCCTGAAGATCTGTTGTGCTGTGAGATCTGCCCTGTGTAGCTCTGAGAAGAGGAATGAATTACATGGTTGAGGAGCTGTCAGGCAGCTTCTGTACCTCAGATGAGGTCTCCTGGCAGTTTGCTATCGCCTGATCTTCCCCAGCAATGAGGATTTGTCCTATCCTTTGCCCTTAAATGCCCCTACTCCCCCTCAAAGGGTGTGTTATTTGGGCATAACCCAGAAAACTGGTATCAAGCCTCAAGCACTAAGTTCTTTTACCACCTGAAACAGAGTTCAGTGAAGCTCCTTTTAATAGTGTGAATTCCTGCTGACCTTAGCAGTAAAATATTATGTCTTGCATGCTTGAGGTGACTTGGATGTGTACCCAGTAGGGAAAGCTGTCTGTTGGCATGTCTTCACAAAGCTTTGTCTCAAACCTGAGACTCAAACACAGAATCTAATAGGAGCTGGTGAGTCCGGTAATGATTGCTGGAGAGTTAACAAACCACTAATGGCTTGCTCTTGGTTGTCTCCAACTGGTGTAGTCTTCACTTAACAGATGTTTTCTTGTATTTGCTTAACAGAAAAAAAAATATTATGCAGTTTAAATGCTTGGAGAGCAAAATAAGCTCCAAAGAAATTGCAGCTAAATGGCGATGCATTTGTGACAGTAGATAAAATACATGCGCTAAAAGAGCACTGCCAGGCCATGTCATAATCGTGCTTTGCAATGCCAAGAAATAGATCTGGCTTTGAGGCCAGGCTGCCGGCTGTGTTTTCAGGTGCTGACTGCAGGGCTCTCTCAGCACACCTGTGAACTGCCCTGGCTGAACTGGCATGGTGTCACCTCTGGCACCTTGGGGAATGGGAAACCCGTCCTGGCCCAGGCAGCCCGCAGAGCAAGCATCATCCATGAGGTGTGGGCTGCCCGGGCTGTGGGGTGCGGGCACCCCAGTGCCAGACCCTGCTGTCCCCGGGGAGCAGCGCTGGGGCTCGCAGACCCCTGGTGTGTGTGGCAGTGCTGCTGCCCGGGCTTGTGCCTTCCGCAGAAGAGATAATTTTGCTTAACAGTTCTGCTGTCTTTTTGCAAATAAAACCTTAATGACTAGAGTAGAAAATACTTTAAATTCTTTTTGATAACTTCAAAAATGTTTTCGGTAGCAGCCGAGTTGTCAGAAAATATTTACATAACTGCATCTGTGAACCTACCATATCTTAAGATCTGCAGCAGCTTTGTCACTTCCTTACAAATAGCTGTGAGCGATCTATTATGTAAAAAGGTTCAGTTTAATTTACAGGAAGCCTTACATTTTTCTCTAAGTACTGTGTTTAGTTTATCTTGTTGGATTTTTTAAAAYCACTGTGGCTCTTTTTAATGCTTCTCTGCAGAGGTCTGAATGATCTGTAGGGCAATGTAATACTTTTTTTTGGGCAGGCTGGCTGGGGAGGGGGGAAGTGAGCGGTCCTTGTGGAGGTGAGCTGTTCTCCAGGCATCCCTTGGCACTCCTGGCCCAGCACCGAGGTGATGCTGGCTGGTTATCTCCAGGGTAAAGCTTCCCTGCTGGTGGCTCTGAGTGATGCCATCAGCAATCCAGGGGTGCATGTTCACCCCCTTGCAGAGCTCAGGGAAGCCTTTGGGACTGAGGATGACTGTGCCTTCACACCTGGAATGGGCAATTCTGGCTTCTCTGTTGGAAAGACCACCAACCTGGCAAATTCCTGCTAACTTCAGTGCAGTTATTTTTCAGGTAGTTTATTTGATCCAAAAATATTCAGGTCTGTGTGGTGACTTTTAAAAAAAGTAATAGGCAGTATTTTTGTTTCAAGGCCTGATGTTCACGCTGGTTTAATGCAGTTTTCCAAAACTGCTGGAACTAGTTGAAGTCTGTGTGGTTTGATTCCAAAACAAGTGGATGGTGTTAATGTAAATTAGCTTTTTACATTAGAACTGACTTTTAATCTCTCCCCTACATATTCAACTTGAATGATAAAGCTGTCCCTTGGTTGAACTGGTCTGAAACAAGTAAATTGTCTTAAACTTGTACCTTACATTGTTCTGGATGTGAGTTTTATATGGACCGAAACAACTTGATATCTTTAATTGTGTTATGTAAATTTGACCTCCTCAAGTTGCAAAGCTTCCCTCAGCAACTCGAGGCTTGTTGGCATATGTCCTTAATCAGCSGAAAACAATCAGGGACACTTCCTGAGGCTGCTTTGTTCTTCTCCGCTGCCATGTGTATTGTGTGTGGTCACGTTCTCTAAGTGTGTGAAGACTTACTCACACTGTGGGAATTTCTCCTCTATCTGCATTGCTGATGGAACCAGCTATTGAGACATATTTCTCCCTTAAGTGTAAAGCTAGACACAATGATAATAATGGGACCAATTATTTTTTCCTCGCAGTGTCCCAGATCTGACTTTCCCTAGGGACAGTACAATGTCTCTCTCTTATTTTATTTCTTTTCCCTCCTAAACACTGGATGATATATTACCATGGAGAAGATTGAGAGATGAGTGCTCTTTCTCTCAAACATGGTAATGAAAGAATTACATGTTGCTATCCAAATAATAACTGAAGCATTGCAGCAGTGAAGGCAGATTTTGAGCTGTTGCAGCATTTCCTGGAGAAAGGGAACATGTTGGCAGAAATGTCTGTTAATTTCCATGTGTACTTTCATTCAGCGGAGGATACAGATATAGGATTGCTGATACTGGAGAGAAATTTGCATGGGAAGGGTGATTTTCCTAGTTCTACTATCTAGAGTTGAAATTTCTCTAGTTTGCTAGGCCTTGAAACTATTTAACAAGAAAATGGTATATTTTTTTGAGGAGGAGAAAACAAACTTTGTGGGTTTGGTTGTTTGGGGTTTTCGTGTTGTTGGGGTGGTTTTTTTTTTTGTTTGTTTGGGGTTTTTTGCTATTGTTTTGGCTTGGGTTCTTAAAATTATTTTTAAAGAAGGCCTCTCCCAAGAAAAACTCTGCATAGTCCATTTTCTTGAGGTAGTGTTTGAAAATATTTGGTTTAGGGTTTCTTGCTGAAAAGCCAGAAACCTGTCAGAACAGACCAAGTTGAAATGTTGGACAAAGACAGGGACATTTTTCTGAGCAGATTCAGTAATCCAACAGTTTTACTATTCCCAGTTTGCCAAATACAGCATCTGGCAACATTAGATAGCCCTATGTACTTTTTTCTTTGTAAAAATGAGGAAATAAATGCACTGTTGAGGCAAAGAAAAGAATAGGAACAAATAGAGTTCAGTAAGTTAAAACTTGGGTTAGGAGAATTGCTTGGCGCTGCCAGTGAAAAGAGCRGTCCACTTCCATGCACTCCCAAGATTTTGACTGTTATCTCAGTTTCTGGTATTGATTTAACTCTTTTATATCCCAAGAGCTGCAGCAGGAGGCACTTCCCAGTCTCTCTTCCAGAGGGATGAATAACAGTTCCCTAAAGAGCTGAATTTAATGTTTTCTCAGACATGGTGAGAGTTCTGCTCTGGTCACTGTGGTGACCCAGGTGAATGCAGCAGCAGTCTCCTCTGCTGCTGCTCTGCCCTTTTCTGACCAGCTCCCTCACACATGGCCAAACCCCAGTCTCTCATTGCATACTGAGAACAAACCAAATCTGATTGCTGTCTCACGAAGGTATGCTAAGCCCACCGATGGGAATAGAATTCACTTTGCCAGTAGTTTCTTTAAAATAATTGGAAGAAGTTGCTGCACTTCAYGCAACCCTTGGGTTATAAGAAAGGACATTTTCCAGCCTAGCAGAGCCATCCAGCTTGGCGAGACTATCGCTCTTCCCCCATCCCAAACTGCTGGAACTTCATTATGAGTTTTCTTCACCCTGCACAAACTTCATGGTTCCCCAGGGTGCAGCTTCTTGACTAGCCTTGTTGCTTTATAAATGTGTTCTCCTACCTCAGCTCTTGTGTAAGACCGAGGGTTAACTCTTCTAAAGTTCCACAGTGTGCATCTCTTCAGCTTCACTAGACTAGTGAGTTTGCTCTCACATTATTTTTAAATTTAGAATTTCTAATATTGTTCTGTGCACCTCCAAAAAACTTACATCCCTCTTCACTCTATTTTAAGGCTTAAAGTTCTTTTTTCTCTTATTTCCCAAGAAAAGAAAACATATTCAAGATTTTAGGTTCAGATATTAAAAGGACGAACATTTAGGTAACTTAGTGTGTGATTTCACCAGTTATTTAATATATGAAATTAGGCAGGAATTTGAAGCCATTGGCTTGGCTAGCTGCTAGGTTGGGTTTTTTTAGGTGCCCAACTCCTGGTTTGTACTACCTTGGTTTTTTTAGAAAGTTTTGAGCACCTCAGTTCTTAATGTTGCACTCATGGGCAGCATAATGATGGCTCTTCTATTATTGTAATGGAACAAAATTGTGATCACCTGTGAAGCACAGTACTGTTACCGTGTGTGCTTCCATGTAATGGGCGTTTTTTGTGCATGTTTTCARAGTGCCTGTTTAAAGATAGATGTTGGTACTCTCTGAATGTGAATGTGGAAGTAATCTGCTTGTAGAAGTGTTCTGTTTTGTGGCTGTGTTGTATCTTTTGGACATATATTTAAAGATGAGTTTTACAGGAATCTAAAATGAATGAGGGAGTGAACAATGAATCAAATTTTTTGTAGAAGTAGAAATAATCATGGGTGCCAATTGGAAGCTTAGATGCTGCTTAACTAAAATTGATTTTGAACACTGTGAGGATTAAATAATGAGATGGAGACTTGGATGTGGGTTCAGTTCTCAGATCTGCTATTTCATTGAGTAACTTGTTCAAGTCACTGAATCTTCTGGTGTCCCACTTCCCCTTCATAAAAAGGAGGCAACAGTACTGCTTTTCTCTTGGGTTACGAGGCCTCTGGGACAGGAAGCCTGTTAGTTTGAGCATGTGTAGTACTTAGCACAATGGGGTCCTCCTCTTAGAGATAATAACAACAACATGTGTGGCATTCACAGAACACAATTTATCTTTCATCTTCTAATGCACTGGAGTTCCCAGATTGCCATAGTGTTTTCTTTTTTAGATGTGAGAGATCTTTTTTTGTCTTGTGAAAATGCAGACTGCTTTTTGTCTTTCTATCCTCTTGCCATCTGAGAGGAGGGAGGTGTGTGGGATAAGTACAGTGATATAGTGCTCAATTTTCTGAAGGGTCTCCTTGTGTAGGTTGTCAAGATGACTTCCTAGTTTCAAAAAAATCCACCCTGGCAAGGGAAAGTACTTGTGATATACAGAGAGAATTGCTTCTATATTCATGGTTTATGGTGCACCACATGCTAAAGACCAAATAGGACCATCTTGAGCATTGCTGTACTCCAAGGTAAATTACTTGGGTTATATGTAATATTTTACAGTGTTGGGGACAGCCTCAGAAAATATAAGGCTTTACAATGTGGGGAAAGAAATTACTGCCAAAAATCAGTTAAATCCATGAGACCAGTATCTACAGTGTTAAGGGTGTGCAGAGATGCAATGGGGAAAATGCCTATTTATTGTAAATAGCAGCAGGTGGACTGTCAGAAGAAAAACCAAATTTTTAAAAAAAGGTATTTAAAGGTAAAAATATCTCTTATGCTCACAAGAAATGGGAAGTGTCTTGTGACACAGCTGACTTTAAAAAATAAATATTTGGGATCCTAAGTATCTCAAAGTGGGGAATAGAATTGAGCTGGAGAGATCGTGTCATTAAAGAGTGGGACATTCAGCTGGTCTGTAGATGTACAAACTTCTTCCCACATCCAAGTTATGGACGAGCACATCTTAAAGGTGTCGATGGGCCAACTTCCCATTCAGCAGATCTATTCCTTGTGCTGTTATAAAGAGTTGTGCTTTGAGATGGAACTCAGCAGACTGTGGAAACATCAGTGGCTTTGTTCTGCATCTCTGCAGCTCAATGGAAAATCGCTGGCTTCTCCTTAAAGCTAAAAAGCTGCTCTGAGCAAATGCAAGCAAAGTTTTTGTAAATTCYGTGTGTTGAACTATTTTAGCAAATTTTTCCAAATAGCGTTAACACAGGAGGCTTCTGTTCTTCTGAGTCAAGAGTTGTAGGATGGCTTCAGAAGAGAARAATGCCTATTGGGTTAAGGAGAGCTTATTCTTAAAAATTCTTTACAGGGAACCGAGTGGGAAATGCTTAATTGTCGATACAGTGCACAAGTAAGCAAATTTACTTCCTGTAACTTCTCTGACTGTTGTCAGAAGCTGCTGCTCCCAAAGAAGGGTGCTGGACTCCAGAAGCCCAGAGTAGCAAGTACAAATGGAGATGCTCTGTAGCTGGCAGCGGTGTGGCCTCAGCCCGTGATGAACCACRATGTGCCCCTGTTGGGCAGCAGCTGCCCTGAGAGCTGTGCCTTCATGCAGAACTGCTGGAAAAGGCTGAGCAGACACAGCAGTGAGAAAGCACCATGGCAGAGCAGTGTTTTTCTGAAGACAGCCAGCTTTCATCAGCCCCAGACTGCAGTCAGCAGTGCTGAGACACTGGGTTGGGATGGGTAGAGTGTTCCAGCCAAGAGGCAAGATTTAGCAGATGTTTAGCAAAAGGTTCCATTCTTCTTGCCACAGACAYGTATGGAGCTGTCTTGAGTCTAGTAAGAATTTTACAAGTTTTATAAGTCATAGTTTATTGAGCTTGGGAAAGAATTTAATATGGCATTGTGATCTTGGAAACTGTTTTTCTCTGAAATAATTTTTTTAAGTAAGCTCTGATTTTTGTGATAACAAGTGAAAGAGAAGCTAAGTAGTTTTTTGGGGTTTTTGTTCTGTTTTTGGTTTTTTTTGTTATTTCTTTTATACTGCTTCTCTTCTTTGGAGTGTCCTCCTGTACTACTCTCTTCAGTTGCACAGTGGTGTTTTCCTCTGAGTGATAAACAACCAGAAAGCTGAATCAGCACTTTGGAGCAGCATGGATCTGGCTTAACTTTGCTTTGGAGAAAGTTCTTTACCAGTTTTCATAATGGCTATGGAATGGAACAAATAAAGGGAACACCATTTATGAACCACGTTGGYCATGGAAAGTGATATATTTAGATGACCAGTTTACGTAAGTGAAGGACTCCTTAGGACACGAGGCAGTGCTGCACATCACAGCAGGCATTCAGAGGGAGGGGTTTGCTTTGGGCAGCCCTGCATTTGGGAGATGCAGCCCCGGAAATCAGTGTTATTTCTATCTGCTGAGCACTGGGTCTACTGATAAAAATGGAAAATTGTGATAATTTTAYAACAGTTTGTGAGGTTCAGCCTGTAACTTATGCTACTATTTAAAGTGTCCCATTGGAATTCTGTTGATTTGGTTAAACTCAATGAATTTTACTGCTGGACTTGATTGCTGAGGGGAGAGTGCTCTRTATCAGCCCTACTGGTGTGAGCTAAAGTCGAAGCATGAGTGTGAAACAAAAGCAGGGATCTGGAGAGACATTGGAAGGGATATGACAGAAGGCCTAGTGTAGACACACAAGGCTAACAAGCATTTCTGCTTTTAAAATGCCTTTCAGAAAGAATGACTGCTTTCTCAGCATTCCTTCAGAGGGTTAAGAAGAAGTGCAGTCACTGGAGGCTGAAACCTAAGTTCATTCCCAACAGGAAAACTGGATATAGAGCTCAAAGCCCCCAATGACCAGTCCTCTATTCAACAGTGACACCTCCATCTTCTCTTGGACCTTCTGCTGAATTATAAGCAGAAATAAAGCTTGTACAGCATGTGGAAATGCACCTTCCTCATGGGCATAGCTGAGAAGCAGTTTGATCAGAACTCTACAGGTGTGACAGGGTTGAGGAGGAGAAGAAGGGGTTAAACACCTGCTGGTACAGTCTCAGTATGAAGGGTCTGCCACACTTGTGTGATTCACACTTCTGCTCTCTTTTGCATATGTCAGTTCTCAAGGCACCAACACCACAGAGGAGGATGATGTTGATTGACACAGCCCTAACAGAAGCTGCCAGCAAAATCAGCTGGCTGCTGTGCTGTACTTGTTAGTGGGCACAACATTTGGAAAAGCCCAAAGAAAAAAAAAACACCATCTGAAAATCTGCATCTGATCCACGAATGTGARTTTGAGAAACAGGATTGGCAGAAAGTGATTCTCACTCATTGCTAATGTGGGTTTGCCTGGTGGTGTAGACTAGAGCAAGAGCAGCTCTGGGGAGAGTTTGAGACAGGTGTGCTGCTCTGGAGCACAGTGAGTAACATCCCAGTAACATTTCCTGAGGAGCTGGGGGAGCAATCACTGATGAGAAATGCTGAGAATCAGTCATGGCAGGTCAGTGTCTGACTCCTCCTCGACTTAGGGTCTGCCTTTGTTACGTTTCTGTTGTTTCCCCAGATGAGGTATGACAAATGCAGAGGTTCCCAAGGGAGGCACTGTCCATCCTGAATATGTGAGTAGCTCTCATTATTTTTAATGGGAGTTGCATGTGCTCAAAAAGCTAAGACTCCCTTGTGATGCCTTGAGATACAAGACTAATATCTAAATGATGTGTAATTATTTGAGCAAATGGTGTAACATGTGATGTCTTTGTTAGGGCATTGTTGTTCAGAAAATCGTCCCAATATAATTTTTCCCTAGGAAAATGAMCGCACACACAAAGTAACACACTGTTAATTTCTGCTTTGTTTTATTTAAACACTCTGTACTCCCTTCTTGTTTTCTAAAACTTTGTTTCTAGCTTCTAAAACTTATAAAAGATGGGAGTCTGGCCCTCCAGAAATAATGTGGTAACACACTGGTRACTATGCTCTGTACAAGAATGGAGCTGGATTAGTGAAGAATCTCTACATGGCAATCAACTCTGCAGAACTCCTCCTCATGCAGTCAGGTTCAACAGCGAGGTTAAAGTATCACAGGGGAACTGTCCCTAATGAAAATGAAGTTTTCTAAAGAATAAAATTTTCCCTCTCTTTCCATGGCAATGATGCTGATTTTTGGTGATCTTTAACTCCATATAAGCTCTGACTGAGCTCAGGGTGCTGTTAGGCATGTGCAACACAAGACCAATGTGACCAGAAGGTACAACACACTTTGCAAAGGAGAAACTTCTTGGTTGCAGTGTAGCTGTTTGAGGACAGCAGAGAGCACAGTGGAAGGGCTACTCACTCTCCTCCTTGAGTACAGAAGCAAAAATATAATTAAGGATCATAGGGTGGAAGCTTGTTTGGCAGTGGAGTTCCTGGCACCTGCGCATTGGATTCTGATTCGTTTCAGAGATGGGATGCCAAGTAAACCTAATATGAGCGATGGCAAATGCTATACCCTGTGCCTAAATAGGCAGGACAAATGAAGCTGTCATGCTTT
>JACDOX010000183.1:977447-995217 GCA_014549065.1 Cardinalis cardinalis | reverse complement strand
TCCTTCCTTTCCCTCCTTCCTTTCCCTCCTTCCTTTCCCTCCTTTCCTTCCTTCTTCTCCGTGGGGCAGAGAGGTCTTTAGAGATCAGCCTTTCCTTCCCGCAGTGGTTTTGGCTGGTGTTGTCACTTGCTGCTGATGCCCCTTGGCCAATCATGCATTGCTGATCACCATTCAGGTGAGGGACAAAGGAGGGAGCTTAGCAGTCAAGAGGATACTGATGAGAGGGGAAATTGCTTATTTCAAAGGCTTTTTAAGCGTTCTTCTCCATCTCGACAACAACAGACTTACCGCTCTCCTTCCATCCCCCCGTACAGAGTCAGGCACTGACCATTATGAGGAGCTCTGAAGGAGCCCTCCTCTCCTCTTTGTTAGTCTCTCTTGGCTGGTGCGTGCCAGCGAGAGGGGACCAGGGCATCTGCATGGCCGAGGAGGGAGTGCTGGCCAGYGCCAGTCCCTTGAGAGGCTGTCAGCCGTGTGGGCTTGAAACTTTCATGAAATGGACATGAGGGAGAAAGAAGGCAATAAAGGCAAAGTGCCACAGAAAGCTCACCACTGTGTTTTGAAATATGTTGACTGCCTACAGTATTGACTTTCTATTATTGCATAATCCAGCCTGGACTGCTCAGTTTTACAGTGCATGGTTAGCTGGAAAATCACAGATTTGCTTGGAAAGTAGCTCAGTTGTTCTCTCCCTGCRCTCCTGGCTGTCTCTTGTGAAGTTCAGTGCTGGCAGCTAACATGGCTTGCATGCCATTTGTCTGATACCAGTGGCACAGCTTAGACTTAGGGCGATACAGCTGCTTTCCAACTTTGCTTCTTTCCAAGGGTTGCTCAGGCTCTCCCTATTTCCTGCATACAGTTTTTGTTGGTATTTGTCACTCCTAAAGGGCCACCACCCCCGTGTGAGGTCTCACCTGCACTTCTTTCACTCCAAAGAACGTGCAGTTGCATAGACTGGTGGGCAAGGTGTAGGACAGGGATGAAGTTGCTTTTGGTTTACAAGTGGGGATTTAAGGCGCACAGAAAATAGATCTTTTAGGAACTGGAAAGGGGCACTGGGGCCAGCCCTTTCGAAATAGGGCTTTGTGGAAGACTTGCAGCTGAACATAATCAGCAGTGTAATCTTCTGACTTCTTCGTTGCAGGGATAAAGGGACTTTTCCAGGTTTCAGATGCTGTCATTGCCACCCATTGCATGGTGACCAGTCTGTCTTGCTGTGTAGCTGTGCCAACTTGTAACATTTTATAGTCCCCCTTCAGTTACCTATGCAATTTTTGGCTGTCCTGGAAACAGATCCCAAACGGTTTAAGGTAGGTTAACTGTAAATTCTTGGATTGGGATACTTTTGTGTTCACTSTCAACAATGCCAGCAATTGTTATTTTGGAAATACATGACTCAATGGAGTTACAATACTAAATTTTAAAGTGTGAAATGTTTCATTATACTTTTCTGAGTCAACATAAATGTTTTGTGTCTGGGCAGCTCAGCTATTAAGTGCAGGTTCTTGAGGAGTGGTGTTTCACAGGGACATTAGCTGGGAGACAACTGTTCTTGCTCTTTGTTTGGTGGGGCCCTGGGCAGACTGGCTCCTATGAGGCATCACAGATTAACCAAAATCTGACCCTGGGCAAGAGCAGGGCCTACATTGGCCTCTTTCTTGAATGACAGTAGTAAGACTGGTAGCAGACACGCACTTGAAGTCCTGCACGGTGTCTGAGCAAAGTGTCTCGCATTTTCCAAAGGATCTCCTACAGAAACGGTATTTTTCACTGGAAGATCTTCTCTGTACTTTTACATAGTCAATACAGGCTTATGAGGGTTTGTTCCTGGTAGAGGTAAAGGTTCTTCCCATTTTGGAAGGTGAAGAATATTAACTGTCATAATTGAAATTCTGTTGTTGATGTGTTAAGCATGAAAAATGTGTTTGGTCAGCAAATGTGGTTCAGAATTGTAACGCTCTCAAACTGCTCCCTGCTGTACACAGAAAGGATGTGAAATGGCATTTTTATCAGTCAGTGAAAGCTTTGTTAATTGGCTCCAGTCAAGTTTCTGTATTGTTCTGCGTAATCTGAATTAAACATTGGTTTGACTACATATGTGGCTTTATCTTCCTTGAAGACATAGGGTGCTCAGTCAGACAGCAGCATCAGCTTTGAAGTTAAGTTATTCATAGCTCAAGGATTGATTCTGACATTAACACTGTTTCCTTACACTCCTTGAAAATGCATCCCACCACCCCATTCTTTCAGTTCCTGCTTTAGTATTAATTTTAAATATCTGCAATTTCATAGGGAAAATAAAAGCTCCTTTCCTACTCTACACATGAAAGGTTGAAAAGACCAAAACTAGAGCTATTAACAGAGAATGTTGCTTTTTAAAGAGTATCTTCTTGCCCATGTTTATAAGTTACCAGCTGTCATTTGCCTTCATGTAGAGTTGCTTTGACACCTCCGTCTGTGAAGAGGTTCTGTCACTTCACCCCAGGGCTGRGGCAGAAATTCGTGCAGTGGAAATACTGAAGGCTTAACCATACAAATATTTAGCCTGGATCTTGCAAACCCATGTTTATTACTGACATAGATGCCTAATAACTTAGAGTCACCCACTTAACTAGCCTTTGCTTTTAGTTGGCAGGTACAATTGGGTTAAGTGACATTTCCTTCTCTCTTTTCTCTTTTTTCTTTCTTTTCTTTMCTTTTTTTTTTCTTTTACAGGGACGTGTGGGGGAGGAAGCATGACTTTATTCTGAACTTTCTTCTTGTTTCTTTAAGGAACTTTTTGTGTGAGAAAGACTTGTCAGTGCACAAAAAAATGACTTAAGATTTGCATTCTTTTGCCACAGGAATAAATGAACAAAGTTTGCAACTGAAAAGGCATTTTTACACCTTTTGTTGTTTAGTAACGTAGAAATCCCATTATGCTTCATGCATAGCCCTAAGGAATGTGCAAACAAGTATTAGATCAATGGCATGTCTCTGCAGCTTCTTTTATCATGAGTATTTAAAACTGAATATTCAAACATTCATTCATATTTCAAACGTCTGTCTCAAATAGTGGATTTGTGTTGGAGTATGTTTTATTGCCAATAGATAGGTTAAATGTAAAGCTTTTAAATGTTTTATAAGTTGCAGATGCTTAGCTATGGTCTTGTAACAGTGTTTGCAGGTTTTTTTTAAGCAACAAAGCGGAAAATCAATAAATTCTGAAAGGTAGCCAGGGAAAAAGAGTTTTAAAAAAGAAAGGTACCCACCTGAAAGAAGGCATGAGAAAAGTTGGTGTGTAATTMAGAAGAGCCGTCTCGGCTTCAGTCAGTGACAGTGGGGTCTGCGTCACTTATGGACACTTAAACTCCTTCCTTCCTTCCTTCCTTCCCGGGTATCCCCTCAGGGATCCCCTCCTGCTTGAGGGGGCTCCCCCCGAGCAGTTTGGCCATGCCTCATCCACGCTGCAGCAGCCCTGCTACGGGACAGGGGACTGGGGTGGGTAACCGGGATGGGTAACAGGGATGGGTAACCCAGGTGGATAAACCAGTGTGGGTGACTGGGATGGGTAACCAGTGCCATCCAAATTAATAAAATTCAGCCTTTTTTGAGCTCTCTTGGCTGTTTTACCTGGACTGGTCCCATCCTAGCTGTGGGAGCTCCTGGTGCAGAAGTGCTGCAGTGCCTGAACATGAAGCTGGCCTTGGTGGTTTCCCCAGTGCTTGAGCAGATGTGTCACCGTGTGCATCTGTGCTAAGGGTTCTCTCAGAGGAAAATGTCCTCATGTTGAAAAGATGTTCAACATTAGAATTGAAAATACGTTACTTTTTGTGATGAAAATATTTTTCAATGACAGGAAAGCTTTTATTTATTATTAAAGCATTCCTGGTGTTGGTGAGATTTTTGCTGTCTCTCTGGAGTATAGGCTGCAGGCTGTAGCAGGGAAATACAGCAAGTCTCCAGTCCTTTAAAGAGTTTTTCATATGTTCATGTTGTGAATTCTGACTTTCAGTCRTAAAAAAACTTTTGTAAAACTATGACTTTAAAAACAAATTAATATTCAAACAAACCAAATAAAAAGCAAMGAGAATACATTTATTTTATAAAAAGGCACCTTTACTTTTTGTTGAGCCCATTATATCTGGAATTATTATACTGAATACTTCATTTTGCAAAAATAACAGATTAGAAATGTCTTTACAAGGCCTCTCTTCTGGCCATAATCTCCTGAGAGTTAGGTTTCTTTTTTCTTTTCTTTAATTTTTAAATTTTTTTTTCTGTCAGGATGCTAATAACTGTTTTTGCACCACTKTCTGTTGTTCTCATCTTGCTTGCAGTTAAACTTAAGGAGTTAACTTTAGTTTTTACGGGTGCAGATACTTCAGCATCTGAACACCTGGCCTTTACCAAAAGATGCTGGCAAAATATGTCTTGCTTGTGGATTTTCTGCATGTATATTTCCACTTTCAAACTGTAAGACAGTGTGGAGTGGTTCAACAAAGTTCTTAAATTTAGTAAGTTCCTAATCTGTTTAAAATAGGCTGGAATAAGACTTACTTTAAACAAAACTGGTGTTTGTTTAGCATTTAGCTTTTTGTAGRCTGAACCAATTAAGATGGCACATTGTGTTAAGCCAGTAAAAATGTGTGTATAAACAAGATCTCTACACAGGGCATTGCGCCAGTTTTTAGATGATCAAGCTTTTTTTTTTCTCAGAGATCTACTTTTTGATCCAAGTATTTGCACCCAAATATTGCAGCTTTGTAGTAATCAGGACTTCAGCTCCCTGACAGGTTTGATGTATGTTTCCTATAATTGAAACAGGACAAACAGAAAGACAGGTAAATGCCTTCATGTGTGATCTGCTTTGAGGAGGAACGAGCCCTTACAGGACCCTGATGGATGTGGCTGATGGAGGGCCCTCAGTTTCCATGTCAGTCTCTGCAGCAGAGTGCTCTCCCTGCCCTCTCTGGAGCATGGTGTGTTTTTCTGGGGTTTATGCAGCTTTTCCCCTGCTGTACTGTGCTCGCTCCCTGCTCAGTGTACCAGCAGCGAGCCYTGCAGGCGCTGCCCCTGTCCCTGTGCTCGCTGCCCCAGCCCTGGAGGCTCCCAGGCCGGGCTGCTCTGAGCAGCCTGACCAGCCAGGGTGTGCCTGCCCGTGGCAGGGTGATAATGGGATCATCGTCCAGCTCAGCCCATTGGGTCAGCTTTGGGGGCTTCACCCCGCAATGGGATCATTGTCCAACTCAGCCCAGTCTGTCAGCTTTGGGGGCTTCACCCCTCAGTGGGATCATTGTCCAACTCAGCCCAGTCTGTCAGCTTTGGGGGCTTCACCCCATCACAGTGGCTCTTCCAGCCGCTGCCTGCCCTCTCTCATGGGGTCTATGCCCCAGTCCTCTTCAGGGGATGTCCTGGCCCCATCAGCAGCTCCTCATCTGCACTCAGCAGCTTCCAGCTTTTCCAGCTCAGTGCTACTCCCTGATCTGTTCTCTTCCAGATCCAGCTCTCACTGTCCATGTCTTCTGCAGCCTCTTCACTCATGCTGGTACCAGAAGCAGCAGGGTCTTGGGAGTGGTGATATTGCAAGCCTTGGCTCTTCTGCCTGCTACTTTAGGGAGCAGGGGAGGAGAACACCCAGCTCACCCCCTGTTGAGCCAGGCTGGAGTCTGCTCTATGAACACATTGTTGTGAGAGAACAGTGCTGATTTGCTCTTCCCCAAAGGTTTACAACCTGGCCAAATGGGATTTTCTTTTTCTTTTTTTTTTCTCCTTTCTTTTAAATTAGTAAAATGCATAGTGAAATCCCTGTCACCAGCAAAATCCCTCTACTGAAATGTAAGGGACAATTCTCTTGGGGAGCTATCTGTGCCTTGAGGCAGTCACCAAGAGTTTGTTATAATGCCTGTGGAATGATGTATATTCCTCAAGTTGTCTTCTTAAAAAAGTACATTAATATTTCTTGCAGAACCTATCAAAAGGGAATGCAAAAATTGAATCCAAAATGTACCTGGCATGAAATGTTGTCCAAACTTTTGCAAAGCTGTAAGAAACTGAAAGCAGAGCTTGTAAAATCTGTCATTGCTAGCTTTGTCTTTAATAACAGCTAATGCAAACAGAAACTGCTGCAGTGTTTTTGGAAAAATACTCAACTTCTGCTTCTGCTTTCAGGGATTAGGAAAACACCCATGGTGGGAGGCAGATTATCTCACATCTGTCTTCTTCAAGGCTTCTTGTATCTTTCTCTGAAACATCTGGTACAGGCTGTTGTCAGAAGAACATAAACTAATTTATATGTGCATGTGTTTTTATAGCTCATTAGCAGGGGCTGGTACTTTTTTTCAGTGAATTTTTGGTGAATTGGTAAATTTTTTTAGGTGAATCAAAATGAATGGTTTGTTGCGACCCAGAACACTTGAAATATGTTTGTAGCTTTAAAAAGATCTGCCCAAGTAACTGTTTTTATTTTTTCATTTGGCAATTATTTGGCATCTGAAACAGTAGTATTTCTTTTGAGATGAGCTAAACCAGAAAAAATTTGTCACAGCAAGGAGTTGCAAGACATTTTGTTTTGAAAGAAATAGGTTCATTTTTTTACTAAGACAAAAAGTTTTCATTTGGCTCTTAAATATATTTTAAGTATGAAAATTTTAGGAGAAGGAAACTTGAAGAAATGTAATGTATTGATATTTGACTAAGGTCCTGAACTTTTTTTGCTGGAACAGTTAATAGTGGGATAAAGTTGGTTGTGCCAATGTTTTGATTTTTCTGAAAACCTTTCCAGTCTAATTTTTGAATATTACCTGGCCTTAAACAGCAGCCATTAGCAATGCACTTGGCTGGATGGCCACAAACCTTTTGTTATGCAGAATTTAATCTGCTGAATCAGGGTCTGATCACATGGGACACAAGGGGCAGCTTGGAGAGGCAGCTCTGCTGGTCAGGGTCCAGTCCCGTGGGCCAGTGCTAGAAACACCTGGAACTGAAAATGCCTTTAATGGTTAGCGCTCTGTGGAGCCTGTGACTGAATGCCCCCTGAGATGGAGTCTGTGGCTCCTGAGCCCAGTGGAGCCAAGCAGCAGCTCTGCAGGAGCAGAGCAGAACAGGMCACTGTCTCAGCTGAAAGAARGGCTCTGCGCCTGGAGAATCTTGTKGACAAAAAGTGCAATAAAGGGTGGTTTTGCAAAGCCAGGCTGTGATGCAGGTACCACCTTAATGTTGGACCCTGCTGGCCTTTGGGACTGTTGCTTTTTCCCAAGTAAAAAGAGTAAAAACCTCCAAAACCTTAAACTTTTGAATACCTTAAATATTTTTACTCTTAAGCATCCCTGCCATGACTAAATGTACAAATCAAACGTGACAAATAGTGAAGTTAATTAGTCAGCTGCTTTTCCACTCTTCCTTTGTGCAGAGAAGTGATAAAAATAAATATAAAAGTGCAATCTAAGGTCCACGAATTTAAGAGTAAGAGGTAATTTTTAAAAATAAAGATCTGCTCATAGTGGTTTTCTTTCTTCAAGCTTTAGTCTCCTATCTGAAGGCTGACCTCTRTTTGAATGAGGGAATCAAACTCTTTGGTTAGTGTAAAGGGATGAASTGAATATGAAAGCAATTGAGGGAAAGGATGGAACATCTAAAGGCTACATTGTCATTAGTTTTATTTTAGTGAAAATAATTGTACATGTTTAGTTTAAAATGTAGGGGGAAACGTACTTTGAAATATAATTACATTTAGCAGTATTGTAGCTTTGTACTTTGCACTATAAATTGCGTTTCCAGTTGTTTTTCATCTCCTGTAATTTAAATAAGTAAACCTTTTGTTCTTAAACTCTCTTAGTTCCTTCTAATTCTGTTGATGGACATCCATTTCTACTACTTTATTTTATGTTAATATTTAACAATGGCATGCAGTTACCCCCCTGCTGGCAGCACTCCACCTCCTTTGTTTCTAGGAGGCCTCTTTTTTGCCTTGGTCTTTAGTTTTATAGAAGAATCCAAACTTCCTGTCCCTGCATCTAGCGGGAGCAAGGTTTCTGCATAAACGGACACAAAATCCCTCGGGAAGGGCACTGGCCCCCAAGCAGGGAAGGTGGTGCTGGGCTGTCAGTCTCTTTTGTTCCTTGCTCAGATGGAAGTATGGAGTGGAGGATGCTTTGTGGGCCAGAGCAAAGCTGTGCCAAGGGAATGCAAATCTGCTAGGTGTGCCCAGGTAATTTAAAATGCTCATGCTGGCAGCTTTTCTGCATGAGTAAAGCTGTTTAATTAATGCATTT
The DNA here is from genome assembly GCA_014549065.1 of Cardinalis cardinalis. Taxonomy (NCBI): domain Eukaryota; kingdom Metazoa; phylum Chordata; class Aves; order Passeriformes; family Cardinalidae; genus Cardinalis; species Cardinalis cardinalis. The sequence continues at coordinate 986,965 of JACDOX010000183.1, read as the reverse complement.
TCTCCACTTTCTTTTCTTGACAAGTTGATTCGAATTGAAACGGTCTGTAATAAGCTTGTCACGGRTCTTGGGGCAAATAACCCCTCCTTGCAGGTGGAAAATAAAGAGCCCGTGTGTTTTGTATTTCTGTGTGATCAGAAGGGCTGGTGGCAGGTATGGCAGACTGGTCAGGCTGCAGAACCCCCTTACAGCCCAGCCCACGTCTTGGCTTCACAGCCCTTCTGGTGCCCAGAAAGGCTTCAGGTAGGAGAGTTGGCACTGCTGTGGCTTTTCTGCTCCCCTGGTTTTACACAAGGAATGTGAGAGCGGAGTGAACATAATGGGCACRTAGGCTGAGGGAGTGCTCGTCCTTGTCTCCCCCTTCTCCACCCCTCCAGAGAAAGCTTATGTTTAATTTGCTCAGCCTTGCGGTTTGACAGAAGCGAACATGGAGACCTGAGCCCAGGATCAACAAAGGCAGCACTGGGCATTTCAGCCACTGCCTTTGAAATAGGCCTTGACAATAATGGAGTTGGGAAGCCCCACTGTTCAGCCTTCTTTATAGTGTTAATAACTGTCCAGAAAGAAGAGAAGCAAGAAATTGCTCAGATTTCATCTCTCAGATTTCATCTTGCATCTAGAGTGCCGCAACAAATCAAACTGAAATGGGCCCCATCGTGGCTTCTGCTCTGCCATGCTGAGCTGCCCTGGGCCCCTTCTCCCCCTGCTTTGCTCAGGGTTATAATGCTGAGCAAGTGCTCAAAGCAGGCTGGTTGGGGCAAGTACATGTGCTTCCCAATTGGGCAGGTGTCCCAGCTGGGGCGGTCTCAGAAATGAATTGGTTTGTAGAGTGTGAAGTTGGAGGCTGAGGCAGTAGCATGTACCCAGTGACAGAAAAAGTGAGGGCAGAAGAGATGTCTTCTGTCCCTGTTCACCTGCCCTGGCTGTCCCCAGGACACATCTTCCTTCCCTGGAATGTGCAGGRGCAGGTCTTCCTTAAGGGATCAAGATGAAAATGAGAGTTGAACTTGGGCGAGGCAGARTTCATGCCTGGCCATCTCCTCTGGCCCAAGCTTTGGGGGAAGATGGCTCTGCCAGTGACAGTAATGTTTGGGCAGTGGTTCTAACAAGAAATTATTGTTCATTGTTTAACAAATACAAACTCTTTGATGCCATTAACAGGTAATGCTATTTGTTTATGYCTCATAGCAGTAATGGAATTTGGAGTTGTATGCCTTGTCCTCAGGGATGCCTTTGGARGAGTGCTGGAAGTCCAGGAGGACAAACATGTGTATCATGTATTGAGTTACACTCTAAGAACTGATAAGAGTTGCAAAAATATTTAACTTCTGGGAAAAAACAAACAAACCACCAAACAGTAAAATGTGTAAAAGAGTTCCTAGTTTTAAAGCAGAACAATGATAATTAAAATAAGTTGCATCTTTTCATGTTCATCCATCTCAGGTCTATGTAGTAGAAAAAACTCTGTCACCTTCATTTAAAAACTTTTTGGATCAATAATCTCCGTGCTCTGTGTACATGGAAGCAGCTGGAATGCATTCTCATGTTGCAATAGACAGTGCATGGTCTTCAGCAGTTTCCTTATTATCTTTCGTAATTAGCAAATCAAATTTTTGTCTTTAATCCTTTTGCATCCAGGGATATTTTGTRCTCAGAAGGCTGGGAAGTATGCGTGAGCAGATTGTCTTGCCATTTGGAATTCCCCAGGGCACTGGGGGAATTGCTGCTGAAGAAGAGGGGCAAGTGTTTCGTTGATTGTGTGAGTATTTGGATCTGCAGCATTACAGCATCCTTTCCCAAGAAGTGCAGCAGGCAGACAGGGAACACATGCTATTGTGTTCACATCTGGCATTAACATATAAAATTTGAGGCATATAAAGTTTCTTCCCGTACAGCTAAATTAAAAACCTGTGGCATAAGGTAAATTGACAAGTGTAAAACTTCTTGGGTGGGAAATTTAAATGGTTGCAAATGTTTCCTGAAAGCTKCTTCTGGAAGTGTGTTCCTGAGCACGGCTGTCTGTAGGCTCACTGCCTAGCAGTGTCAGGGAGAGCTGTCCTGTTCCCATGATTGATTTCATTTTGCAGGGGAAAAATTCTGTTCTGGTCATGAAGACAGCACTGCCACGTGGGACAGAGTCCAGGCTGCAGAGCTGAGTTGTGCCACGTAAAATAAGCACATCTTGGCTCTCTTTGGAGGGGACAGGGAAGGCACATTTTACTGTGGCTTGCCTGGGTAAAGTGGCACGTRCTGATAGCTATTGATGTACAGACACCTTGTCTCTGGGTGGGGCAGTGTGTTTCTGGTTTAAACCTGTAGCTCAAAGAATGTCTCAGCTGGGGTAATGCATTAGAGTGTCCTTCCTGGAGACCTTGTTCCTGACTGATGTACCTATTGATCTGGACAGAACCTGGTCTGAGTAACATGGTGATGATGAACTTCCTTCTGCATGGCACTGAGGCAGGCCCACTGGAAAGCTGCTGTGCTGTCTGCCTTCAGATCACTTGGGACTCTGTTGGTGGCTCTGTCGAGGCAGCTCAGCACTTCTGCAGCAGCTCTTGCCCATGAGGTGTCCACGCCTTCCTTGCTGCAGATCCTATGTCCTGGGTTGCACTGACCCTGATTGCTCTTGTAGAAAAGCAGGAGTTATGCCTGATGTTGGGAAATACAGGTAGGCTGAAGTCAAGTAGAACTRCTGTAGCAGAATGAGACCATCTGGTTGTCTCCAGCACTGATACTCTGCTGCTCAGGTAGGGAATAGTCTGACCAGTCTGTGTCCAGGCTGGCATTAGACTAAAATTTGTTTGTGGCCTTTCTGGTGTTCAAAGTGAAATGAAACTTCTCTCATAATGACCATACTTGTTCCCTTTTGATGCTGGCCTCCACTGGCCTTTGTCCRTGCTGTGTTACATCTCTATTAATGTCTTTTCTCATTTTATTAGCAGCCCTGCCATTTATAGTACTTGTGTTGCAAATAGTCCTACATGAAGGCACTTAGAAAGATATGTTATGGCTGTAGAGACYCAAGTGATCAATAACTTTTAGATTACTGTGTCACTAAACAGCAGGCTGAGACATGGAAAGGCACTGTTACTTTAGGGATGAGAGATTTTTATAAAATAAATCAATAGCGAATACAGGCTGATTGGTTTCCAGTTCAAATAATTCCAAGAAACATGGAGCCCAGGGGAAACCRTGCCATTCATACTTGGAAATAAACAACACACGCTTGCTTTCATTTATGTATTTGGGTCAGTACTCTTGAAAATGGACAGGGAGCTATTGGGCAGGGTATTAGTCTGGAAATGGGAAACCTGGGTTCTCCTTCGAGTGCTCCCAGAGACCTCTTCTCCCTCTGTTTCCCAGGTTCCTTTTGGAGCAGCCTTCACTCTCGGACATTGTTGTAGAGCCCAGCTGGAGCCCTTTTTGGGCTATCAGGAAGGTAAGTAATAACAAACATTGAGGAGGTGATTTTGCTTTCAGTGTTTCCCTTTTTAGTGCTCAAGCAGCCATGGGCTAAGTGCTGGTGAGTGGCTGTCAGGTGCAGCCAAGAGCTGGCTGGTTTGTAGGCAGGGATGGCATGAAGCTGCCAGGGAGGTAGGTGCTGCTGTGACACCTCCCAGGTGTGTTCACATGGCATGGGCTGGCTCTGCTGGTGTGCAAGAGTCCCTGGAGCCAACAAGTTCCTGCAGTACGAGTGCTCATCCCTGCTGGCTGGTGCTGCCCTGGAAGGCATCCCTGGAGATGGGGGCAGACTGACAGTGGATGGTGGCTGCAGGAGTACACCTGTCTCTTGCCAGTGGAGAAGGGATCTTTCTGAAAGTGTTCCAGCACTTCAGGGATTTTGCAGCATCCACTGCCAGGAAACATTACCGTGTGAGCTTGAAGTGTCTTCAGTTAATTCTTGTTCTAGACCAAGACCTGCCTTCTACTCTGCGCTGAATCCTCCCAAAAGCTCTTTTGTGGATGTACTTCAAGGACAGTGACGATGAGTTGCCTGCTACCTTWGGGACATAGTGGACAGTGACTGGCATTATACCTACTGGTGTTATACCTACTGGTTTATTTGAGCTACTTCTGTCTTGGGATGGGTTGCTGAGTCCTGGAAAGCAGCCAGTGGAGATGTATAAGCTGTGAAGGATATTTTCTAGAACTGCAGCATAGTGCAGCAGCCAAGGGCTGACTCCTATTCATCCATAGTGACTGAGGAAGGTCACTGGCAAAAGACAAGTTKGAAAAACTTATCTGAAGAAAGAAATGAGAGTTACTTGAATGTTGTTTTCTGATGTGGCTTTGTTCCTCCTTGTCCAAACAAGAGAAGAAAACTGGCTGCTCTAATCTGACTTGTGTGTCTCCACTTAAAAAAGGTGTTTCATGGTGGTGACAAGGTGTGGAATAGTACTWTGGTCTAAGGTTTGGGATACTTGGAGTTAAGACCGTTTCCTGACCTGGATATGTCTGTGACACATAACTATGTCACCTGGTCTGGCTGTGCTCTGTGTTCAAAGGAGAGAAAATAGAATTCCTCAGACTCAAAAGGATGAAGGGTCGTTATTTTGAGGCACTGAGATAAGGAAAGCTGTATAAGCATGTAAGGCAAATAGATCTGCTCCCACTGAATTCAGTGGCAGAATTTTTAATGGGAGCAAGATCCAGGCCCCATCTGATAAAGAGTTTCATCTGGATTGCATATGGGGGTAGGCATTAAAGGACCCATCTAAGGATCTCCCCTCTGGAGTACATCTATAAAAGACCCTCTGTAGTTGTGTTCAAAGCTCACAGTAATGCCAGTCTCCTCAGGACCATTCACTTAGATCATTCAGAAACTCTTTCTTGTCTAGGCCCTGATGCTCTCCCCCGGTGGAAGAATGTGGTTGAAACTCTCATGCCGGGAAGACTTGAGATTTGTTTTTTATTTGAACCCAAAACATTAACAAATTGGACACACGTGCTCTAAGACTAGAGCCCGCTCTTATTTAAGCCAATGCAAAACTCTCCTTGATCCCAGCAGGATCAAGGTCTTGAATATTGCTTGCACCTTTTCAGAATATCTGCCTCTCACCAAAACAGACAGTGACAAACTCATTCTGAATTTATCCCCCTTGACTGATTTGCAGCCAGAGAGGTTTGCAGACCCTCCCTCTTGGAACAGAGGAATTCACAGTCTTAATTGCTGAATGAAAGACCAAGGGCAGGTATCACAGTGCCTTCTCTTGTGGCACGTTCTTTAGCATGTAAAAGTCAGTGCTGTGATTTAGTCTTTTTTTTTAGCATTTAAACATCTTTAATGCTCTTGTCAGACTGTTGCTCCAGGTAGCATAGTGCTTCTGTTCAAAATCTGTGATTTTCTTCCTCTTCATGCCAAAGTACTGACAGGTGAGTATTATATGTGTAGGAAGCTATTTGGCAGAAACATATGCCTTGAATATGTTTAAATTCCTTGTAAGTCACTTGATCAATGTGTAGTATTTGTGTCCCCTCTATCTTTGCTCTAAATTCATATTCATCAACAGAGGTTGGTTGGTACTTAATGGGACACTGGGGGCACCGAGTGAAGGGAAGGGACAATACACAAGCAGGGTGAAGAATGAGGACAAATGTAGATGAACTTCCTCCAACAGGCACGAGATGCTCATTCCTGAATAAAAAATGTGAAAAGGTCAAGTGCCCCCAGAGGTTTCTATTGTGACAGGCACTTAACCCCTTCACTCCTGGTTATCTGCTTCAGCTGCTGGGCCACTCAGTGCACAAGTGCCATTAGCATCAGTGAAATGTGGGGCTGGGAGCTCGGGAGACCCACCTCCCTTGCAGGCAGCAGGCACTGGGTGAGCAGGAAATAATCCTTGTGGACACTGACCTTGTCAGTAGCTGTGGCTAGAGATAATTATTTCCTAACATGTAACCTTTTCATGGTCAATTGCTCCAGTATATTAGACAGAATTGTGATTTCCTTCTATCTTCAGACACACACAAGGTCTTGTCCTTCCTGYTTTGAGGGCGTAACTTAGCAAGTGCATAGACAGCCCGGTGCTGGCTGAAAAGTGTTGTTTCTATTTTGCTTAAAAGGAAAAGAGTTTTACTGCTCTTCCTTGCCACTGAGCAGAAGGGGTCTGTGGTATATGCCCACTCCCATGTTTTTTGGCCAGACAGACATTTCCCTTCRAGCATCTAATACCAACCAGGCAACYGTCAGTGTTTAGTAATCTTCTGCTCCACCAGATTTCTTGCTTGTTGACTGATTTTGGTTTACCTTTTTGTAGCCTGTGATGCCTCAGTGTGCCCCTTGACACATCACCAAGGCATCTGCAGAGGCAGGATCAGCAGAGTACGTCACTACGGCCACTCTGATGCCGTCAGGACCAACATCAGCATGAGCAGCCAGGGGTGAAGGCAGCTCTCATGCACCACCCCTGAGCCCAGTCTGCCCCTGCCTGAAGTGCACCCCACAAGGGCTCTTGGGGGGCTGGGGCTGAAGAACGTGAGGGAGGACACTGTTCTTGCTCCTCCATGCCAAATACTCCTCCTCGCTTACTTGTGTTCAGCTTGTTTGGCAGACTTGGGCATTCCAGCAGAACCTTTCTTTGGGATGGTCCCTTTTGGGAGCATACTCAGCTGACTCTTTGGAGACACCTTGTGTGGACTGCATTCATCCCAGCAATAACACAAAGCCAGACCTGCAGCTGTGTGCGATTTGTAGGTGATACATCTATGACCTGCTCCTTGTTTTGTAGCAGTATTTAATTGGCTTTAAAATAAAATTGCAAAACTAGGTCAGTTTGCCATTGGGCCTTGTAAGACTCTTTAGCTAAATCTCCAGACTTTACCTAGAAGTTAATTTGAGTCAGACTTAGGAAAAATATATATTAATATACCCAAAGTCTCACGTGAGAAACTTGTAGGCAATGATTTGGGATTCAGAGCCATATTCATATTCCTAAGACTAAATTCAAAGTCACAGTTTTAAAGCAGCCTTGCACATGTGTATGTCCTGATCTTTAATTAGGCAAAACTCCCACTGACATCAATAGGAGTTTGACTTGAATAAGAACTGCAGGATCAGGTCCATAATTTGGTACCTGGGATTTGATTAAGCAGCTAAATTACTAGAACAGTTTCCCCATGTGTATAATTGCCTAATTAATTTTTAAAATAGCTAAGTTCAGCACTGGATATAGTGTACCTCTTGCCACATGAAATGTATGCTATTTAATCCAAGTTGATGGAGCTATTTGGAAGAGCCTGTAGAGTTTACTTTACCATTAAGTAGTACTGTATTTTAAGCTCAGAAATAGTCACCACTCTGTTAAAATATCATGCTCCAGAGTAGTGCTCTGTTACATTCTAATTCTTGAGTTCTCGCTACTGTAATCTATCTGGCTAATATCAATATATTGCAGGTGAGAAAACACTCTGGAGGCGGGGGAAGAACTTATTCTCTATGATGATTTTAAAATTCAATGATTTGAAAAGTTTTTTTGTCTTATCAATTTTTTTTTTGCGTGTTTGTTTTTGGTTTTTTGTTTAGGGCCACAGCATACTGCTTGTGGTAGACTATGTATCAGAATAAGTGTGTATTGTTTGCTTTTTGCTGAAATTTCAGCAATAATACTRTGGGCTGGAGTTGATATATTTGCTGCAGAAGGATGACTTGCTTTCACAACTGAGAGACTTAGTTGGGTCTTTGTTTAAAACAGAGAACTTGTTCTGTAAGAAGAATAGGGAGATCATATATGGRTTTCCTAAATGGAAAAGTACTGTGGAAGGACTTGCAATGCAAAAAGTAAAATCAGTTCTCCCTAAATGTATATATGCATGTGTGTGTTTGTATGTGAGGGCCCTGAGTACAGACATAAATAATTACACTTGTAGCTGGCATAATGCACAGTGCCTACTCATGCTGTTGACTATTACTTAATAATGCATGTTCTCCCATTCTCTTCAGCTGGATTCTTAAGGCACTACCATGGGAATTTTCCCTTTGTGGGGATTGCAGCAGAGCTCCAGGACTAGCTGGTTTTGTGATGTGCATCTTGCAGTAGCCCTTATTCCGGAGCTCCAGCCAAGCCTCTCCTGCAGAGAATGAAACCATCAGTTGTCCTCAGAGAAGAGCTCCACGCAGCAGCCACGGTGAGCCTTTGGGTCTGTCAGGGTGATGGGAGCTTGGATGCATGGCTAGGMGATGGAATTCCAGCCTAGCACCAGGTGGAGCGGGATGCAGTCAAATGTACTGCTCAGAGAGGTAGGCTTGAAGCCTTTAGAAACAATTCTGCCCCTTTAAGGATCTAAGAATGCTCCATAGGTAAACAAGTCATGGCTCTGAAACTGGCTGAGGTCTGCAGTGTTGCTGTCTTTTCAAATGATAGCTTTTTGTCTGTTCCATCAATGCCAGAAACTTACCCACAAAATAAGCAGTCCTGTACTCTCCCTTAAAAATTAGCGATTGRGCTCACCCAAAATGATGACATGGTCTAAAAATGAGAAGATTATCATTTATGTATAAATTGGAGTCCTTTTGAAGGCTGTCTTGGTTTGTCAACTTTTATTCTGTATTCAGSTCATATTTTGAAGACTTTCTATGGGGATTATAGACATGAGTAGAAGGGATGGAAAGTTTCAGCTTTTGTTTAAAAAGAAAAATAGGTAACTCTGTCTTTTAGACGCTTGATTTCTGCAGCTGAAATTCTCAGAATCATCATGATTTAACATCATTAGTGATGACTAGAAGTGATGTCTATGRGTTTGGGATCCCTTGGGTTTTAAATAAAATTTGGAGATATCTTGGGYGTGTGTGTCATGTAATTTCCCCCAGCTCCTACCGAATCTCATTAATACTGAGGAGACTCCTCGGTTACAAAAATACAAATGGTAAGAAGGGAGGGCAAAGTCTATTTGTGGTAGCTCAGGCTGTAATTTGTCTGCCACAGCTGTGGGAGCGTCGCCCTTCTGTCGGTGGCACTCTGCCCTCCTCTAGCGGTGGCTGGGCCACAGAGAGCCTCTGCGGCTCTGCCCGGGCACTGCAGCTCTGCTGGCACACCGCTCTGCTGCCGCAGCTTTCCAGTTATCAGCCACTCAGCTGTGCTTTCAACTTCTGCCCTGATTTTTCCTTTGGACAATACCAGAAGTTTCTTGTCAGTGTGTCACTCGGAGGAGCCAGAGAGACGCGCTGGTGGAAGTCTGACAGCTCCTATTGCCTGCTTGTTTTTAGTCTAGGTTTCTAAAGTATGAAACCAGCAAGGAACAAATAYCAAAAGGCGGGGTTTTCTCTCTCATTCTTCCCCCTCTCTTTGTAAAATGCAAACATAGGGAAAAGAGCCAACTTTTAATTTCTCTTCAAATTTATAGTAATTTTCCTGTAACTGTGGATGCTTGAAAAATCCAGAGTAATGCCACAAAGGGGAAATCTGTTTGTCTCGTTCTTCTTATTGTCTTGGCTTGCTTGACCCTGTTGGGGATGTGCCCTGTCATTGTGTGCTGCTGTGGGGCCTGGGAGGACAAACAAAGGGAAGGAGCTCTGTGTG
>JACDOX010000183.1:929711-970232 GCA_014549065.1 Cardinalis cardinalis | reverse complement strand
TGTGGCCGGAGCAGGTCTGTGGGTCAGTGTGGCCAGAGGGAGCTGTGGGTCAGCGTGGCCGTGCGGGGCCATGGGTCAGCGTGGCCAGAGCAGGTCTGTGGGTCAGCGTGGCCAGAGCAGGTCTGTGGGTCAGCGTGGCCAGAGGGAGCTGTGGGTCAGCGTGGCCAGAGGGAGCTGTGGGTCAGCGTGGCCAGCACTGCCCTGCGGCCGGAGCCCCCGGCCCTGCACACTGCTGCTGGGTGGTCACTGCTGCTGTCCAGCTGGGGCAGCGAGGCTCGGCCTGAGCTGCTGCAGCACTCGGCCCTCTGCCCTCATTAGGGGCAGGCTTGGGCCAACAAGGAGGCGTTTTATAGTCCAGTCAGAGAAGCAAAAAATAAGCCTGTGTGTTGGAATAGCCTGAGCCTCTTGAAATATTTTGTACACACCCTTCATGCCCCATTAGTACCATTGTTTTGTTCAGTCAGCATGTGGTACAGCCCTTCTTGTACTCTGCAAAACACATCATTTTCCAAAATGTCCTTGTGCTCTGTGGTTTCCGTTATAATAAAAATATGCAAACAATTGCTATCCAAAGAAAACTAACTGCCATTTAAGTTTTAARTCCTCCTCCTTCTCCTTTCACTGATTTCCACAGTTTCTCCTTGGTAGTATCCAAGTTTTGGGGAGAAAGGAAAGCTGAAGACAATTGTTTACAGAAAGGAGGATTTCTGCCCCTCCGCAACTACAAAAGAAACATTTGTTGCCTCAGATAACTCGTAAACAAACTGCTGCCAAAACAATTAGTGTTATTTTTATATTATCCTCCTATTTGAGAGTAAATAGCCATTTCATGAATATGTTAATTATCTGGTCGGTGCAGAAGATAAGTGGATGTGTATCTTCACAAATGATGATAACTCTTCTATTGTATACAAAAATTTCCAACAAAGGTTTTTCCCAAGTATTTGGGGTCAGGTGGCTGCAGTTAAACTGCTCACAACTGGATCTTTTGCTTTGACAACTTAAAGATTTAGCAAAGATTGAACAATTCAGTAAATGAAGATTTTTTTTTTCTTTTTTTTGAAGGAAAAAGCAGGCAATAAGAACCAAATCCCTACAACAGCTGAGCTTTTAAATTGTGTTGTATTTCTGTATTAAGTTTTAAAGGCTAACCGAGAGGTTCAGGGGAAAAAATCACTTGTGTGATAATGCAGGGTCGTATGTCTGTGTACTATTAAATACATGGTATTTTTAGAGGAAAATACAGTGTTAYTCTATTTAAATTGGGCTGTCTGCAGGACAGAAATTATTTGTGAATTTTTTTGTCAGTAAAAACTGCAAGTTACTAGATAGATATGTTTGTTTATGTTTTAAATAATCCAAATATTTATTTTAATGATACTATGCTTATCTGGGCTCTGGGGAAGCAGCAAAGTGCTGATTTTCCTTTTGGAGATGTGTACATGTGTACATTTAGGAAGAAAAATTCAATATTCTGCAAAGTTGAATGTGCCATTGTGCCAGATAATTAAAATGTAAATTTAAGTATCTATGCCTGCTTTGTGATTTTTTTAATACTTTTAAGTTAGTTGTCTTTTAAAACATGTGGTCAGCTGTTGTATTCACATATGGTCAAATGATCAAAGTCTGAACTCCTCTCTAATTGTCCCCTGCTGCTTGTCTGCTCTGTCCATGATCAAGGCCTCAGCAGGTGATAAGAAAGGCATGAGAACAGGCTGGAAGGAGAATGAACTACTGAGGGGCCCAAGCTGAAAGAAATAAAGACTTCCAGTACATCACCCTGACAGTAAAGAACCAAGAAAAAGTGAAGTCTGGTTAGTTCTTATTTTTTCTTTCTTTCTCGCCCTTTTTCCCCCTTGCTCACAAATCTGCATATATTTTTTAAACAGCAGAATGCAAATAGGGTCGTCTCTGTGTGTTCTCAGCATATAAAAGGCAGAACCAAACAGCCTTCTGCAGACATGTTTATTTACTTGTGAGGAGGAGGAAGCTGCTAAGTCACACAGTTTATAGTATTTCACATGTTTGTGGAAATCATTGCAATTCTTTTCACTTGTGCTTGTCATTGTTTGCCTGGAGTTCACTTTGCCAGATGGTGCTTTATTGTCASTGATGTCCACACCTCACTCTTGCATCACTTCAAGACCAAATGGTGTGAAGAGCTTTAATACTTAGAGGATTTAGTAAAAGTAAATCCACACTTTTGTGGAAGGTTCATTCTCAGCTATTCAAGCAGGTCTAGCACTGATTCAGAGAGGGAGTAGCTGACCCCAGGAGTGAAGAAAGAGTGAGATAAATGGATTGTCTTTGCCACTCTTGTTTGTCCCCTGCTCTCTTGCAGTCAAAATGCTTATAGAAAATTAAGGATCAATATTGGATTTAGAATAAAGAGTTAACAGTTAAAGAAGGGAAGGTGCATTGTCAGATTCTCCTCTCCTCCCCCCAGTCAGTGTAGAAAACAGTTGGCTGYGTTTTTAAAGCTAAATTTCTTAGGCTTGCAGTAATGTATTTGTATGCATCATGTTTTTGGAACCACGTGAGGATTAATTTTTTACATGAATTTGCATGCAAATAGAGTACTCCCTTTTGGCTTCTGCAGAGTCGTTTCTTAATGTTTGCAAACACTGTCGCTCAGATGCAAGAAGTGCCATTGCCCCGTTTTACAGATGAGGAGACAGCRGCTGGCTGAGAAAGAAGTGAATACTGTTCGGACTGTCATTCAAACGTGGGGGTTTCGGGCAGTCTCTATTTCATTATTTAAAACAGGCCTGAGTGCCTATTTCTCTATTTTTGCAGGTAACTGCAGTCTATGTGCCCAAGTTACTACAGCAGTAAGACTGCACAGAGAGAGTGTGTGTCTCTGCATGGACAAGGAGTATTTAGCAGGAGGCAGATGTGAGAGGATTTAGAGGATATTATAGAAAAATCCTTGTAGTGCTCAGGCTGTTATATGGCTGCTGTAAAACAGCAAACCGGTCAGAGGCTATAACYTCAAGGAAAGAGCACGCATCACAACTGCAACCCCCTCTGCAAGGAGGCAGAGCTGTGTTCATGCCCCAGGTTTTTTCTGGGGTCAGCTCCAGAGGGCTCTCCTTGTGGGCCATGTGGGTTTTAGGAAGGATGATTCTTGGAGCAGGTTCGTGATGGAAGGGGAGACTGATGCACAGGGAGGGTGGTGGAGAAAGAGGATTGTGATCGTGTCTCTGCATGGGGCAAAGGGTGAGGGAGACTTGAAACAAAGGGCTTGGAACATTTTGAGCGTGGAGATTTGTGGGAAGGAGAGCCCCAGTCCTGCTGGGGGTCTGCTGAACAGTGTCTGCCTCAGCAGTGACCCACAGAAGGGAAATGCCCCTTGGGCATGTTGGTGCTTCCCTTCCCTCCCTCCTGTGCTCCCTTCTGGAGCACAGCTGGTTCCACTTGGTCATACCCAGTGGCTTCCTGAGCTGGGCTGGTGAGGCCAAGTGCCAGCACAAGCTGTTTGGGGTGAGTGTGGCAGAGATACTTGCTCGGGGTGCAGTCAGCACAGAGGCTGCTGAGCCAGGGCACAGCAGCAGGGTGTACAAATGAGCYTGAGAGGCAGCCAGGGGTAGGACTTACCTGAGCACTGGGAACTCRCCCTTGCCTGCTTAGAGTGTCTCGCACATCCCATGTACTGCAAGATCCATCCCCCTGCGTGGTGATATACAGCCCTGCTGTCAGGATTTGCCATGCCCTAGTGACCTTCCTGTAAATATTTATTGTCCAGAGCATCCAGAAGTAGGAAATATCTACTGTGATGGCAGACACGCAATGGGAATAGAGGCAGCCAAATTTAACCAGCTTACACTTTGTATCTTCTGCCATTTGGTCCTCTGTTTCCTTCAGAATAAAACTGGCAGTGCCCAGAGAGAGCTGCTGAGACTCACATTTGCACCTGGAACATTCTAAGCTAGTGTGGCCTGTCTACCTTCAACACACTTGAGATGTTTATTTTTTTTTATAGAGAATTCCCAGCCTTGTCTGTGAATTCTGTTTCCTGACTGTTTGGTTTTTTTGTTGAACATGTGGATTTTTATGTATACAACAATAGCCTTCAGTAATACATTGAATTCCAAAATTGGGAATGTTGAGAAGCGATGAATGGAAATGCTTTTTATGTAATACTGCATTAACTTGCAGACTTAAATGGTTCAGTGAGGAGTTACTGGTCACAGTAGCTGTGAATAAACTCACGAATTCTTGTTTTCATACTGGTTCAGGTCCCTTTCCTGGCAGAAGCTGGTCTTTCTGTRAGTCCATGGAAAGTTCTTGAGCAGAGAGCTCTCCATGCCTGCTGCTGATAGCAGGTAGTATCGTGCTGTTTTCTTGGAAAATGCATTTGGATGCTATTTTCTAGAATAAACAAGTTTAAGTGGCCAAGAAATAAAATAGATTCCTCCCACTTCTCTCCTTCCCCCATGTGCTCATAATAAGGGGCTGAAGTGAAAAAAAAGGTAAGTGGTTGATTCTCACTCCTGCAAATGGTCAAGAAAATTACAGAGCCAGCAAAATCAATTTTCAGTTTTAATAGTCCACGAGCCCAAGGAATTCTGTGCAGTACTCCCTGGGGTCTGGGTAGGTGTTTAATCTCTGAAATTCTATACAGAGGAGGCACGTTGAAAACAAGAAGTTTTTGGTGAGGTCACGTGCTCCAGGAGGTGTGGGATCAACAGGAGGTGCGTGGTTTGTTTGCTCTCATAGTGGTTTTGGGCAGCAGCTCTGACYGGTGGCTTTGGTGGGAGGGGGTGAGGTGCTCCTGAGGCTGGTTTTATATTGCTGTGTGMGGAGCTGAAGGGGACAGGTCCCCGCTCTCCTTCCATGGCATCCTTATGAAGRAGGAAGAATTTGGTTTATTACTTTGCCTGCCTGTTGTGAGAGCTCTCTGCAAGAACAGATTTTTGAGGAAGCACCCTTGGGCTAAGCAGGGCAGGCCCTGTGTGCTGTGGGATTTATTTCCTCCAGGATGTGATCCTGTAAGAGGCTCCTCCAGGCTGGACTGGGGTGACAGTGTGAGCCCACCCCGTCCCTGCCCGGTGCCTCCAACTGACCACAGAGAAGGGGTGATGGCTTTGGATGGGATTGTGAGGCAAAGGAAAGCAGGAGGCTTTAGCAGAGGCTCCTGTGAGGATTTTGGCTGGTGGAGGGAGAAAGGACCTTTCTCTGCGCTGTGGGTCAAGTGGTGGGGTGATGAGAACAGCCCTGATGTGCAGAAATGCTGCCTGTCAGAATGACTACTCTGCAAATCTACTTAAAAGTGATTTTCTGTGTGCCACGCTGAAATTCATCTGGCAATTAAATGATAAGGTTAATATGTTACATGCATGGAGGCTGGAAAATTTGGAGGTAGTGTTGCCATAGCAACTGTATCTCTGCCCTCCTGGGCACAGGCATCCCTGTGGGGTCAGCCMGGGCGTGGTGCTGGGGGTGGGAAATGCCACCAGCGTGGTAGCAAAGGGGTGGGAAAAGTCATAAAAATGTAAAAATAAACCCAGGTCTTTGATCTCCTTGTGTGCTGTTGGTGGAAGAGCAGTAAAAGGTGAGCTCCTCTCCCTTGTGTGTGTCAGAGGGAGCACTGCAGCGCTGCCTCAGGGTGTGCCAGGGAGCTGTGCCTTCAGGAGGGCAGGGCTCAACGCTGCTTCAGCTGCTCTGGTCTCTGGGGATGCTGC
Organism: Cardinalis cardinalis; assembly: GCA_014549065.1. Taxonomy (NCBI): domain Eukaryota; kingdom Metazoa; phylum Chordata; class Aves; order Passeriformes; family Cardinalidae; genus Cardinalis; species Cardinalis cardinalis. The sequence continues at coordinate 964,548 of JACDOX010000183.1, read as the reverse complement.
ATTAACTGGGAAAAGGTGTCTCCAGTGCRATTCCAGTGTCCTCCTTCGGCTCCTACAGCTAGAATCCCAGTGCATAAAGACACCCTCTCCAAAGAGCATGTACTCCAACAGTCAAATACACTCAAATAATACCGTGCCTTGAAGGGAACCCAGAAGGACTCTCTTGCTCTTCCACTAAATTTGAAGCCATTTAGTTTACGTCTGAGAGCTRCAGAGCGCTTGCTTTTGTACACAGGTGTGTTTGTGAGCACTTTGATTGGTGCCACGTGGCTGTGCATCCCTTTGGGAGGTGGCAGCTGAAGCTCTGCTCTCTCCCCTGGGCCTGTGACTAGGAGCAGCAGGGTGCTGTCACCAGTTGAGGACCATGAGTCCTCCTTTCTCATGTCTGYAATGTCACTGCCTGGCACTCCAGCATGTCCAGGTTTAGTTAGTGCAGATGATTTTAGGCTCTTAAAAACCCCTGTGGTGAATGGTGTAGCTTGTGTTAACTACAAAACATAAAAGCATTTTTGTGGYGAGATCAGAAATGATGAGTTGGCTTTCCCTGCTTTAATGAACTAAATCTTCAAACCTCAGTAGCGTTGCAGAGATTGTGATTCTTGTTTCAGTCTCCAAGCTTCACTCCTGAGTGATCTCTGGGTCTATTGTTTTACCTTTGAGAAATGGTTTCGTTTTCTGTTGCTATCTTTTCAGAGTAGATCTGTGCTTAGGTATTACCACAAAAAACTAGGTAATCTTTTAAACTGAAAAAAATATCAGCTGGTTGCTGGCAGATACCTCTCATCTGGGAAAGCCTCTTGGCTCATATGCTGGTTATCCCTGCTGAGATAAAGCGAGCAGCTGGAGCAAATGAAGCGCTTATGAAGTGTGTTAGAGCTTCTCCCCATAGTATGCAAACGAACTGCAAATAATCTGTGTTCCTGCAGGAAGTCCTTTATGAAAAGCAAAGGGATGGAAAAGGAAATGGAGGCCTTGGCACTGGTGAGGTTATTTACATGGAGGGCGCTGTGTGTTTGCTGTGTGGTTGGGCTATGATAACAGAAGTCTGCTTGCCCTGGAATGTTGTGGCTCTTGGAGGCAGGAGATGAAAGACCTAGAATGATAAAGGGGTGCATCTCAGGGCATTTTATTTTATATTAAAGCTTGCTTTTTTTCCTTCTTTTTTTTCCAGCAAATGCATACCAAATGCCAGAGGGAAAGCCTATTGTGTTACCAGAGTAATGTCAAAAGATGCAGAGATCATGTGTTATTGTACTGAGATGTCATCCTAATATCACTTTGGTTTATTTGAATAAATACATGTATTTGCCATAAGAATTTTACRTAAGGAACCTCACAAAGGTACATGATGACCATGCCCTGAAAGGCAGTGTTTATGGAGAAGGTGCTTTCTATGCACTGTTGTTCAATGTTGAAACAATGTTTCTTCAATTTACATTCTTTTATTTTAAGGGTGCATGATAACTTGCTGTAGCTTTGGAAACTCGGGGYAGATATAACTTAAGAAGATTTATCTAACTGCACACAATACTTTGCTGTTGGATGCAGCAGTAGTTGCCATAGCAACTGCAGGCTCCCAAATTGTTATGATACCTCCAAGAAACAGGTTGTCTTTTGGAAGAACTGCAAGCAATTTAACTTTATACTACAGTGGCTGTAGCTTTAGGGGATAAATGAAGTCTCCAAGTGTGTGCTTCTCTCCATGTGGGATCTTCATGGTTTATTTCAATTATGACATTTTTTCACTTTGCTGTAATTTTTTTGGTCGTAATTATTTTTTCTGAGCTGAAGGAATAGAATATGTTTTAAACTGCTCATCATTATTAGTTCTGTATACCATGATAGTGTTTAATGACTCTTAGAAACTTTGAGATCTTCCTGCCACCACTTAAAAAGAGAAAAAAAACAGGGAGAAGGTCAGTGGCATTTTTTTCCTTGCAGTTGTTTTGTCATCAAATAATATATYCCAAATGGAGATGAACATACCTTCCTAACAGCCATGACCAAGGTGTTGTCCCTGCTTCACAGGTGGGTGAATTGTTCCACTGAGGAGGTAACAGAGTTCTGTAAGACTGAAGATGACTCTGTTGAGAGRTGAGATTAGGTCTCATGAGTGGTTAGGAGAATTGTGAACTAAGTCCCTGCAAGCAAAATTTTTCATGGGAGGTGACAAAGCATGGATTTTCTTACAGCCATGTCCTGCTCCTGCAGGCAAATCAGTATAAATAACCTGCTGTATCAGGGGTAATTCACTTGTGTATAGTATTTGGCCCAGATGGTTTATTTTTGTGATTCCAGATTTATTTTCTTTCTTTTAGAAAGGTCGTGGTAATGTTTCCCAGCTCCTGAGAGAGTTGGGATTGTAGAGCCTGGAGAAGAGAAGGCTCCAGGAGACCTTAGAGCCTCTGCCAGTGCCGAAAGGGCTGGAGAGGGACTTTTCAGAAGGCAGGTGACAGGGAAAGGGGAAATGGCTTCCAGCTGCCAGAGGGCTGGGTGAAATGGAATTTTGGGAAGAAAGTCTTCCCTGTGAGGGACAGGCTGCTAAGAGAAGCTGGCTGCCCTCTCCCTGTGGGTATTCAAGGCCAGGTTGATGGAGCTCTAAACAACCTGGGATAGTGGAAGGTGTCCCTGCCCTTGGCAGGGCATTGGAAGGAGATGATCTTTAAAGTTCCTTCCAGCCTAAAGCATTCTATGGTTCTATGAAGTCATGTTATAGATCAGTTGGGGAACTAAAATGTGTCTGTGAAAATAGAARAAATCAAGAGAGTTTCTCAGTTCCTATTAATAACACGTGCAGGGGATCTATACATGTTCAGTTTAACTCTTAATGGGTTCATTTTCTTAGGATTTGTTACTTGGTTTGTGAACCAAAAAGTCTTAGTTGTGCTCCAGGATGTCAGGGAATGCATTGGAACAAAACAAAATGTTTTTGTCCTCAGACCACTTGCAAAGTGAGCCCAAGACAAGGGGTTGCAGATAGGAGTGTGTGAGGACTGATAAGGAGGCTGGTCTATGGATGTCTCTCAGGAAAGATGCTGTTTAAGTGCTGACAAGCTGTTTGTTTGCGTGGTGGTTCAGGAGACTTTGAAGGCTGGCTTGAAGACAAACAACAAAGRCACTTTGGAGGTGGCTGGTGGGAGCTCTTCCTTGTAGTAGTGGCAGCAGGGGGAAAGCACAAAAGGGATTTTGTTGGAAATCACAGGTGTAGGCTAGGGACATGTTAGGATGCAGAAACTCGGTACAAAACAGACCTTTATCAACTCTTCCTCTTATTCATCAAACTTGCTGTGAGGAGGAATCTGTGGGTCTCCCCCAGAGCTGGCTGCATTTTGAAAAACTCAGAAAGATGATATTACTAGCTGCAGTTGAGCTTTCCCAGTCTTGCTCCCTGATAAAACCCTGTCTTATGGGAGTGGGTGGCTCTTTTCCTTCTCCAGGGAAAGGGCTGGGATGCCATACCTGCTGGGAATAGCTCAACTAGGATCCTGTACCAGGGCTTCGACTGCCAGCAGCAGCACTTAACCAAAGTGGCAGTGACGTGTAGAAAGGTGGATGCCCAAAAGCAGCCACTTTCTGGTTGAGTCCAAGTGCTATCTGTGACCTGGGAATTCTGAGACCTAGCTGTGCATCTTTACAAGGAGTTTGTATATCTTTGCCAGCCTTAAGTGCTCAAAATTCATGAGTTATGCCTCAGAAAGTTCATGAGGATGGGTTTTTTTCCTTTTTTTAAAAGATTTTTTGGATGTGTTGTCATGTTTATGAGCTTTTTGGTCCAGCTGTGTTGCCTATTTCAAGGTTTTATTTGCAACTGAGAATTGGAAGCTTATTTTTATGGTACATGTTCTTTTTTTGTGCAGAGCCTAGATTTGGGTGAGTGACGTGCCTGCAGGTTCTGAGGCTTCCTGGAAGCACCAGCTGCTGCAAGACTTGGGATGAAACTGCAGGAGTGCGCAGTGCTGCTGGTACAAGGAGGCCTTTTCATCCAGCATCCTTTTGGGTCACGTGGGTATAAAATGGGGCTGAATTCGTCTTTTCTTCCCTCCTGACAGTTGGCTGGGTGGGAGGCTGGTTCCTGATAGATTTTAATACGGTGTTTGAAAACATAATTTTCTCTCAGTTTTACATGTAATTTGCCCATACTATTACTATAATAAGGGTTTTATTCCTCTTGAGGCTGTACAAGTCTTCAGGATACTCTTAATATGTATGGTGGGAAATGGGCTGTTTGCAAATTAGTAACAAACTATAATAATTACTTTGCTTTCCCCTTGAAATGCTAATCTGAAGCTTTGATGACCACAAAATTCCCATGTAAAGCCACACAGATCTTCAGCTGCATTTGTTGGACCTGTTTAGATCCCTGCTTGGTGTCTAAAAGAGGCAATAACTCTGCGAACATCTCTGGCCACTTCCTCCCACACATTGCTTGGTGTGGCTCCTGTCTGCTTGGACRTCTATATACAGCACAACTGTAGGTGTGAGTTTTTGTGGTTTGACCTGTTTCCATAAGYTAAAGTTGCTAAGGATGGCCACAATGATAATTTAATAGGAAATACTGAGCTAGTGGTGAATTTTCTAGAAATATCTGCAATGACAATATTGAGCATTTGAAAATTCATGGGAAAAAATATACATTTTGAGGACTTGAAGACATGAAAGGAAAAAGAGCTTGTAAACTAGTGCTAATCTTGGTCAGTGTTGTAGAAATTAATGTTTGTGGTAATACAAAAACTCCCAATGTACAATTCTTGAAGTGATTCTATCCTGTCCACTCTAAGTCCAAGCATCTGTTCGACTCTTCTTCCTCATGGACTACCCTGGTGCCATCTCTAGAAGGCAACTGGAAGACCCCACATCCAGCTCTGTCTCACAGCATCTCCAAAGACGTTTTCCTCCTCTACTCTGAAAGCACAATACCAGTGCAGACAGGCTGTGTCCAAGGCATACTCCTCAGCAGCTATCAGCCCTTTTCTGTGGGGTGGGGGAAATGTCAGTGAAATGTAATGTGTTGGCTTCTCCTGGAGCATGTAAGGYGAGCTAGTTATGTGAGTGGCCTCTCCTGTGTCTTTTAAAGCTGGTGGCTGGATTATCTTTGTTTTCTCCTAATCCCTTTGAAAAATTTGAGTAGATTATCTTTTGATAGCAGCCACTGCTGCTGCTGTTTCTCTAGCAGAAAGCCATTTCAATATTCTTATTATTGTTTCTGGACTCTGCCACCTGGATGGAACTGGTGGGAAAGGCATAACTGGGAGGAAGGAGTTGCCAGCAAAGGAGAACACCCTTGAGGAGAGCCGTGCCGTCCTGCACCCTTATTCATTGCTTTGGCTGAGCTAAGAGCTGCAAGGGCCACATGGGAGAGRGCAGTTGCAGTGACAAACGTCACTGTGCCAGGGGTTTTCACCTCTTGCTCTGTGTGTAACATCTGCTAGGAGAAGCAGTTGTGAGGATGGAGATGCTGCTGTGTGAGCCAAAGCAGCCCTGGGGACGAGGGTGCTCCGGGTCGGTTACAGCCTTCTCACCCTCCCAGGAAAGCAAACAGGGAATAAAGGTCGCACGAGAAAGTGAGGGTATCATCTTAAAGAGAGCCTCTGCTACACAGGATTGTCTTGTGCGGTGCTGCTGAGCATCTTGAAAAGCAAACCAATAGCATTAGGGTGGAGGAATTCCCACTGCAGCCCCCTCCTCTAGCCCCCTCGCCTCGGCCTGAAGATCAAAAAGGCAGCAGCAGTGCAGCCTTCTGTCTGCATGAGAACAGAGCCTGTGCAGGAGGGCTGCCACAAGGGAAAGCTGCTCTCTGAAGATGCTTGAAAAATAAACAATGGCACATCAGCACAGTGTGAGGTGGCTACCTGGGTCTGGAGAAACCACGTGTGCCTGGGGTAGTGAGAGCCTGCCTTCCCTTCCTCTTGAATGGCAAGGACTTAATTTCCATGTACTTACCAGACCTGGGTCAGCATTTCTAGGAAAGGCAGTTTGGTAGAGGGAGATGCTGCATGCAGTGTGGTGCTTCAGGGATTGCTTTCCGTCTTCTGAAGGCTGAAATGCCCCRGCACAAACCATCTTGCAGTGTGCCCTGGGGAGCAGGACATTAATGGGATGTGTCGGCAGCGTTTTCTTACCTTGAACATGCGATGGAAAAGAGTGGGAGAGCTCAAGGTTTTTCTGTCCCCAAATTCTTGGCATTAGCCTGACCTCTTTCTGCATCTGACAAAATCTCTCTCAGTGGGCTGGTTTTAGTGTAAGAAGGTGATAGTAGAAGAGACCAAAGTGGTGAACGGTCCCTGAAAGACACACTGGTATGTGCCAGGTGCCTGACAGGATGTGTACAGGGCTGTTTTTCCCCCTTGCTCTGTCTGGGTTTCCCAGGAAGCACGTCTGGTGCTGCTGACCCACCGCTTGGGAAGCCTTGAGTAATCCCACACTGCTCTGAGCATGTTTGAGAAGTTCTGTATGACAAGATCGCTGAGTGTCCTGCCCTTTGCTCTGCCCCCTCTCGTGTTTGTCACATCTAATAATGGACAGAAATGTGGTGTGTGCCACTGAACACGGGGAATTTGTTTGTATTCCATGTTTGCCACAGCCTTTTAATTTGAGGAGGGAGCGTGGGAGCAGGGAATGGCTAAGAACACTTTGGTAGCTCTCTGCTGTAGGCTAGGTACAGTTCTTAGGGAATGATGTGAACTTGAGCTGAAGTGTTGGGTTTAGAGTGGCAGTGGTGTCTGGAGGGACAGTGCTAAGTGCTTTAAAAGCATTGTATCTGTTTCAGGGCTTGGTGAAGGGTGGTGAGATAAGCTGCTGTCTGGGCTCTTTTATCTGGGTAGGGGTGTCAGGCACTGCAGTATCCAAGGAGGATGTTGCCACATTTTATTTTGCAAGGGAAGTGCTGTGGAAAGATTACTCGGGCTGTCTGCAGCCCTCAGCCTAGGCGGATGCTCGTTCACACTCTGAGCAGTGCTTGTGCTGCTGCCAGGTGCTGGCCTGCCCTGCTGCAGCCAAACTGGGCTTTTGTCCCTAACCTCGATGTGGGTACATCTTGGGCTTGTTCCTTGCAGAGATCCCATCCAGTTAGGTAGCAATAATAAGGTGTAAAAGAGCAGGAKAATCCTAACTTGTGAAATCCTGATGGCTTTTCCATGCTTACATATTTGGTTGTTGAATGTGTGTATCTGGCCCTAATTTCTGTGCACTTGCTTTCTGTTCCTAGATGTAGCAGATGTTGTTCCAGCAACCACCTCTCATCTTTTCTCCCTCCTCCTTTTTATTCCTTTCTTGCATGTTCAAAACATGGTGAGTAAGTAAGGACACTGTTGTTAGGTTGAAAACTTCAACTGTCTTTATTGCCTAGTCCAAGGGAAAATGGGGCTGGTGTAGCTGGGATGTTGGCAGGAGAGGAAGGCATACAGAAGAAATTATTTCTCGTGAAAATATTTGTCTATCCTCTTTTCCCTCCTTAGCCTGTATAAAAGGGGATAAGGTCTACTTTTGGATACATGTGAGTATTCAGCAGTCAGCAGGAAAGCTTCCACAAGGCAAATAAAGTCCCTGACAAATCAGAAAGGCATCTACCTTGTTCTGTAGACTTTGTAAGTGTGAGATCTTAAATTAAAGATGGAAATATTAGGTGAATTGTGCCACTAGGATAACATTTTTGAGAAGCATCTGGTTCAGGATTGTACAATGTCGAGCATGGATGCTTCCTGTGACAATACCCCGTCCAAGGCTTGGTTCCATTTGCTTTATGTCATGCCTCTTCCAGGAGCATATTGCAGAGATTTCTGAAATGATGACAATCAGACAAGAGTGGGACTGTGGAGCATGAGAGCTTTGTCAGCGAGATTCTGCACCCAAGTGAAGGAGCCCTGCTGACAGAGTAATGTCACTGCTGCTGGGACCTGGCCAGCATTTCCAGAGGAAGCTCTGGGATGGCTGAGGGCAGGATACGTGCCAGGATTAGTGCGGCTCATGGGTAAAGCCTGACGGTTACCTATTATCCAGAATATTTTAATAGTATCTTTAGGGTATTTTTTCTGAGACACACAGTTTTGGATGACTGTTCTTATCTTTATTTATGTTTTCATAAGCATTTCCAATATCCTTCTCACTTCCAGCTGGGAAATTGAAATACAGCAAGCTTTTATTTATTTATTTGTTTGGTTGGTTTTTTTATTTTGCCTCATGTGGTTGTTGTGGGCTTTGTTATCTCTGCTGCTGCACTTTGTGTGCCAATAACTTCTGAAGTCAAGCAGTTTAATTGCAAAAATGAAGAAACAGAAAAACACCACACAAAAGCACCAAAAATAGATGGGAAAAGCCACCTATTTTACAGTGTCCATGAACATCTGCTAATGYAACATTGGCCATGTGGGTGGGGAAATTTGTAGGGAAAGGAATGTCATTCATGGTCCAAGACACGTATTACAAGTAACTTTCCTTTCATCATCAGAGCTGCCAGGCTCAGCACAAGCTTCTGCACTGGGCCAGCCTTAGTCAGGGATAATCTGCCTTCACTTCAAACTGAGATTCTTTTTTTTTTTCTGGATGACGTAATTTTTTTTTTCTCTTTAATWATTGGATCATGGTTTTGGAGTTTAAAGCCTTTCAGTAAAGGGCAAGGGGAGGGAAGGTTTGAAGCTGTGAGGGTGCTGAGGCACTGAACATGCTGGCCTGAGGAGCTGTGGCTGAGCCATCCCTGGAAGTGTTGGAGGCCAGGGGGCTGGAAGGTGAATATTTGTCAGAGCCTGTACAGAGCAGAGCCCTGTGTAACCCAGGTCACTTTGGAGGGGAGGAGAAAGCTGCTGCCAGATCTGCTCTCTGCTTTGAGTTGCATGGTGTCCAGTTCTTACACTAATATATGAGAACATTCACTTCGTTTGCTTTGGTATCACCAGCAAAATGTCAGGCATATTGTGGTAAGATGATATTGGTTTGACAAAATCTGTGGGTTTTTTTTCAAACTGTGCTCTTTCTGCTCAATGTTTCTGTGCCCTGTGGATGCACATGGATTACACTCTGTAAAATTATTCTAATGTTAAGTAGAGTGTGGATGGGATGAGCGAAGAAAGACTTTGAAGCAATGTGTTGTAAGCTCATCAAAAGCCTGGTAAAGTGTCCATTTAAAAAAGTAAGGTAAATTGTAGACATTTTATTCCAATTTGGGATGAAAATACCAACATTTTAACATTTTCCATGGTGGCTAGAAAGTCTTGTTGACCAAAGAAAATGGCCTAAATATGATGGCATTGTTACTTTGGTAGGAAGGGAAAGAAAATTAACATTAAATCAAAATTATTTATTGCTTCAAAGACCTGATGACCTAGTGCATCATCAAAAGGAWCTTGGAGAAAGACCTTTTACATAAAATTAACTCTCTGAATCTGTCTCTTACCAGTAGTTTGGGGTAGTGAAGCCACTAAGTGAGGGTGGCTCTTAGCAGCCAGTTCCCATGTCCTGGCTTGATTGCATTGCTAATTGGGGTGCAAGAATGGGACAGCCTTTCCCAGGGAGTTGTGTGAGACCTTTGTGCACCTTTTTCTCTACAATACACTTCACCCTTTTGAAAAGTAGCTCTCTTTTTTTTTTTTTTTGAGGAAATATGGGTTTTTGGTTTGCATTTTGAAACTTTTCTTCTCTTCCAAAGGAAAACTTGGCACTGTGAACCTGCTAACTCCAGCAGGCATGCAACACGTGCCTTGGAGAAGCTGATTATTCCCTGTCACTGGGGCAGGTGTCTTTTCCTGTGAAGAGTTTGATGCTATTAAGGAATGATGTCCTAAAGGGGTTTGTATTTTTAGCAGCTATGATTTATGTCCTGCAGGCTCTGTCTTTAAATCATGCCTCAAAGAGGGATAGGTTATTTTACAGAGAAACCCATAAAGTAATGTATGCTTCTGGTGTGACTTTCTTTAAAGCTGTGCATTAATTCCTGAGTACTGAGGTCAGCCTGCCTGTGCTGAGATCTACAGAATGACATTTCCATAGGGGGCTTTTTCATGCTGATGTGAGAAGCAGGAAGTAATATTTGTCATATGAAGATACATAGTACTATTAATAATAATGATAACAACCAATTAATACTTATGCAGGGCATTTAAAAAATGATTTTTTTTTTCTTTGTCTCAGAGTACTTAAGAAGACGTCCAATCTATAGAAAAAAGTAATGGAAGTGTTAATGAGAATTCAGGTTTTGTAGGGATCAGTATCAGCCTCTGGTACGTGTACAAACCACTTGTTGGAAAGCTGCTGGCTTTGGAGTTCTTGCTTTTGACCTGGAAATGTTCTTGCTCTGCTGCTCTGGAGACACCTCTGCAGGGTGGGGAGGCCTCTGAGTTTTCCTGTCTCTCCTCAGCTTCTGTAGGCAGTGATGCAGATCAGACTGAGAGTGCAGAGRAGGTGGCTGATGTATAACTTCACTGAAATATTTCCTCGACTCCCCAGTACCCCATGCAATGTCATAATTTCCAGCTCTGCACAGTCTGCCCAGGACAGAAACCTGCTTCTGTGGTGAAGGTTTGTAGGTRAGTTACAGATGCTAAAGCTCAGTGATGTGTCCTTCTCAGCAGCGTTACCCGGGTGGTTCTGATTTGGCAAACAGAACTCRGTTCTTTCTGGGTTTGAGAAAATGGTGATGTATCTCTGATGGTAAGACACTTATGGAGGAGTCTAAGAAGGCTGTAATTTTTTTCATGTGTAACTATGGAGGCATGCTTTGATATCAGAGAATTGCTTTATAAATGAAGTTGTAAGAAACATTTAAATGTCAAGTATCCTTCATCTTGTTCATTCAAGCGCAGAATATTTATGAGGATACTGATAATAAAGCATCTTTGCCTCTCTGACAGAGGCTGGACTTAGGTAGGATATTTGACAGTGGAAAAGACTAAGAAAGTGAGAAAAGGAYGTTTTCAATGAGTTACTTTGAATTTCTCTAGCATGCCCTTTTCTTTTAAGGGTTTTGTGAATTGCTCTGGCAATTTGCTAAGTATTAAAAGGAACAATGAACAGGGCCCTCTTTTTACAAAGACAAAGAAACAAAGATTTGAAGATTTTTCAGTTTGCTTCAAAAATAGCTTGATGAAGATGGACATTATAGCAAATGAAATATTTAACTAGAGTGACCCTCACTGTAGTGATGTCAAGGGTAGTAAGTAATACAATTGTCACATTGTATGTAATCACTCCTTTGTAAGCTACTGAGGCGCAATTATTTTAAGTAAATTGAAATGTCTAATAGGGACAATGCTGTTTTTCTTTAGCTAAAAATAGTAACATGAAATACTTATTTAATCTTTAAAATGTTTCAGACTTTTAACAGCAAGACTGGATAATTTCACTCTTGGTTTTGGTTTTATTCTTTCTAGCTAGTGTCTTAGCTCTGAAGCTTTCTCAGAATACAAGTATTTACCAGTTTCCTTTAAAACAATGAAGTTATTAATGACTTAAGTTGATTATCTCCCTGAAAAGATTAAAGAGGTTGCATGTTTTTGAATGGCACTCTTGAGATTTGGCTCAAGTGTTTGTGATTTGCAAAATTGTTATAAGAAATATGACTCAAGAAAAAGCTTCTAAAATACCCCCACATCCAGGAAGCAGTTTCAGGTCCTGAGTTTCTCTTACTGATGCAGAGAGCAAATGCTGCACTCCTTGTCCTGGAGTGGCAGTATGGTCTTTGCACAGCCCTTGGGCTTTCCTCCCATCTCCAGGAATATGTCAGGAAAAACATCAGGCAGCTGCCACACGAGTCAGCACAGCCAGGCTTTGCTGTGAGAGCCCCTGAGAAAATGCTGGTGGTAGAGTCTTCCCCTCCAGACCTGCTCTTTTTAGGCTGTTGTTTCTGTTATGTTTGCTTAATTACCTCATCATAAAAAACCGTAAACAATATTAAAGGTAGTAGCAATTTTAATTGAATAGTTAAAATAAAAAAAATATAAAATTGAATACAATATAATTTGATTAAAATAAGGGATAATTCCAACAATAGCGCATAAGTGAAAGATAACCGCGGGGTACGGAGTGCAGGGCCCATGGACCCGTGCCACATCACGTACSAGCTYGCCARGTGAAAATCACTCCTTATATGCCAGGTGTTAATRCCATCTCCTCCCATTTYCGGTTCRTCATCTCTCTATCTCCRCCYTCATCACCACCTTTACCGCGCATGYRCCACCACTCAGTTTGGTGGTCRCACCAGTCTTTGGGGGTCGTTTTGGATGAAGATTTCGTAGTCTTCCTCTGTGTCCTTTAATTCACCTTTGAGTTACATGTGCRCACCAAGCCAGTACAATGTAAGCCAAGACTAACRTATCACTRCATCTACATATCAARGCAATAAATCYCTTATAATTAGCGTTTTTCTGAGACCCAACCAGGTTTTGCTCATTTTTAGCAACTGCATCTTCGGCCTTTTCCTGTGGTCCTTGGGAACATCTACTGGGAGGGGGGGTGGAGCCCCTCCTCTCCCTTTCTTCTTTGGCATTACAGCTTTTAACTGTTTTATTATTCCCATATATTAATTATGGTACCAATGTTGATTACTGTTTCAATTTTTATCAGCATGAATCATACCTATTTACCACATCTCTACCCCCTTTGGATGAGATTTGCAGGAGCTGAGCCTAAACACCTCTTCTCTCAGAACTCTGGGCTTTACTGTTATGTGTGGCATCCCAAATCCTTTATCTTTAACTCTAATGTTCCACTGGATTATTGTATTTCAGCATTTGAAAGATTTTCTCTTTTCCTCAAACAYGCACAAAAATATTGTTGAAAGTTCCACTCATTGTCAAGGCTATTGGTGCTTCCAGTTTGCTGCCAGGGGTGCAGCACAGAACTATTTTAGATGGATCAAGGAACTTGCCCAATTACTGGTTAATTTTCTCCTTAGATGTTCAAAGACGAGTCCTCTTGTAGTACATCAGCATAATTTAAAAATATTTTTCTTAATTATTCTAAAGCTCTGTTTGCTTATGAAGCTGTTGCTACCCTTTTGAATCCAATTATTGATAAGTAATATGTTTAGCACATGTTCTTGAGGGAACCAATCCCTGCAAGTCAGACACTGACTGGTGTTTTGGTGTTGGTCTAATTGCCCAGTGTCAGTGCCTGTGAAATTGCCTGAAAGCTCTTACAGTAAATTTCCTGAATATACCCACAGAGGGCTGGAAAACARTGTTGTGTCACAGATGGATTTACCAGGGTCTAACCCATCACACTGCCCTCCTCCCTTTGACAGCAGGAATCAGAACTTTGACATGTGGCTGTAAAAGAAAGAAACATCACTGCCTGAACTTGAAAAAAAGGAAAATCTTAGTGACAATCTTCATAGCATTTGATAGTTTCTTTCCTCAGGGCCCCATCACCAGTGGAGAGGTGCAGTGCCAGTCTGCAGAGCAAGTTCTGTCACCTCAGCAGAGTCCCTTGATGTCCATCATCTGAAGGAAGGACAGGAGCTGCTGCATGTGCTCAGTAGAAGAGATTGCCCTGCAAGGATCTTGGGGAATGTGTGGACCAGCAGCCCTCCCTGAACCCTTGCCCTTGCATGGTGGCCCTGTTGTGATTGCTGTTTTAAGTTAGCACGAGCCTGCAGCTCAGGTGTAGTCCCTTCCCTGATGAGTACTGAGCTGGCAGCTTCTGAGCCTTCGGTATCAGAGGCGAGGCTGATGCTGAGTGCCCAGGCTGGAGCATCTGCGCTTTACCTGTGCACTGCCTGTGGCAGCCCCCTCAGAAGGGGCTGGGGGCTTTGTGGGACTGGCTACAAAGGCCCGTGCCTGACCTTGATGAGCTTAACAAAGCCAGATCCTCTGGTATCTTAGTGTGACCCTGATTTAACAGGGCACTTCTAAGCCCTGCCATCCTGGTTCTGACAATGTCCTGACTAATCAGATTAACCCCAAATCTCAATCTTATTCTTTCTCCTTATAGGTAAAGAATACCATTTTTCCTGAGAGGTTATTTTCCAATACTCATTTATGGGCATGAGTTGAATAACTACAACCAGTTACAGTTTCATCAGAGAGATGAGCTGTTAAGGTGGAAATTGTTAGATAGCAGTATCATTTGATCAAAGGGCAGTATATGCTGCTAGGTTCTGAGTTTTTCCCTAAAGAAATCGAAAACTTGTCAGATTTCAGCCTGGATCCTTATTTATCCAGATGGAAGGCTCAGTCTTATGCTGCCAAAGATTTTGCAAGCTTTTCTTACAAGCATATTAAAACCCTAGTGTTGCCATATTTCATTTGGCAATAATTGTCCTTTGCCTCTCTTCTGAATAATATTTAGCTTTATCATCATCATTATTAGTTGCTACTGTTCTGCTGGGAGCACTAGTTTGCATTTAATTACAGACCACTTGCAAATAGCCTGTGTGGCCCTGATTCAGCAAACACTTCTAGCAGGTGTGTCATTTTAAAGCAAGTGAATGAGCCCATTGAGGTTCCGTGTGGCTCTGGTACATTCTGTGCCTGGCATGCACTGACTGCAGGAGCCCTGGATCCAAAGAGTGTCCATGCAGAGGGGCTGCTGTGTGCTGCTCTGGCCCCATGGTCTCATAGGTGTGAGGCTGAGGCTGCCAATTGCCACACTTGTCATATCTTAGGTTATCACCTGAAATGGCTCTGAAAGTGCACCTGGCAGCCTGCTGGCGTTAGATAGAACTCGAGGACTTTTGAACTTCTTAGAAAGGACAACAGCTGTTTGTCAGCTGAAGGCAAAGAAGAACCCTCCATCTTGCATACTTCCTTGGCTCGGTATAAATTTTAGTAAGATTCTCTATACTAGAAGTAAAACTTGGCTAAATGACCTACCAGGCAGCAGGATATGCCAGGCACATTCACAATATTGTATAATTTAATTGGCTAGTTGTAAATGCATAATAAAATACAGGGTGTTTGAGTTATTACTTAGCTGCCTATGTAATTACTTCTGTTTAATATTTAATTGTGTTGATCTTTCTGTCTTGTCTTTGTTCCACACAGAAAATAGATCCCCCTTTTTGTCTATTCACAGGCACTGGGCTACTGGGTAGAGGGCTTTGCAGCTAATCTTCCTGATTGTTCAAATGTCACCGTAAAATATTTAGCATCTTGATAACTCCAAAGCTATCAAAACAGATTGGTTGGTAACAATTAAAATTATGCTAACATCACTAAAACAGATATAACGGAGTGATGCTTGTTAAGCACTTAATGATCCCTTTCTCCAAGGAATTCCATTTCAATTTCTTTATGCTGCCTGATTGCTTTACTGCATCCTGCAGGTTCTGTGTGCTGCTGCTCTGGGTAATACATATTCAAACCCTTCTCTGAGCTCTCATCATGCCAATCAAGGATGCAAATGGAGTCTGTATGACTGTGTGATCAGAATTTCTTGCTTGTTTGCAAGCCCGTAAATAATGGAGTGAATAAGGATCTGATGTGTAACAGTATAAAAGTAATCAGACCTTGTATCTGGCTTCCAGTAAACATCAGTATGGCCCTGATCCAGGCACTGCTGTAATCAATGGGAGGCTTTTATTGACTTTAATGGGAGTTGAATTAGGCCTTGTCTGAGCTTGAAAATTCAGCTGCAGCTCTTGGGGCCTGGTGCTTGGCTGGTGTAACCTGGCTTTGTGATCCTGGAGATCACACAGCTGGTCTGCCTCGCCCTGCCCCGAGCTGCTGTCCAGGCAGACCCTGCCCCGAGCTGTGTGTGCCCTCACACACTGCAGCTCTCTGTGCCAGGCCAGCTCTGGGCTCTGCTGCTTCAGCTGTTCACCTACGAGCTTACAGTGCTTGAAATGTGTCATTATCTTTAGAAAAACCTTCTACTTGAAAGGAATTCTAATAATCATTATTTTGAACTTTTAAGTTTTTTTATTTTCATGGTTTATAAAGGAACAATATCTATTCCTTTTGCTTTATTTTGGCTGCAAGGGAAAAATGAGCCTAATTAGCAAACCCAAAAATCAACTAAGTTGATCAGAAAAGCAGTTCCTGCAAATTTGACCACCTTCCCTTGCAAATGCTGATATGAAAAAGGATAAAGATTTTATGAAGTGTCCTTGCTTTGGAGTTTTGTAGGGATGAATGGGTAGAGAAGACAGTAGCTGTGTGTGGGTGAAAGGCTTTTAGAATGTAACTTTGTGGATCATCTATACTATGAACCACTTAGAACTGTGATACCCTTGCTGTTTCTCAAGTACTACAATGAGTATGAAAGACTTTGTAAAATTCTTTGAGCTGATTCTTATTCTGGCCTCTCTGCTTTGAAAGGATATGGAAAATACATCATTTGGGCAGTCTTCTGGCCAGCTGAGCTCTCCAAGGATAAGCTTGAAAACATGCTAGATTGATGTTCTGGAGCAGCTCCAAGAAAGCTTGGCCAGTGTGTGATGGCAACTGCATCTACCCTGAAATTCAGGGAGGGAAATATGTGGCTGCCTCTGGGTTGTGTGTGTTTCTAGTCTCGCTCCTCAACAGGGACAGCCAGCACAGCTGCTGTTTCCTCCAGCAGGGTGAGGGTGATTTATGCCAGCTGAAAATCTGGGTCTCCACATCCTTGTGCCTGCACAGGCACCACTGGCTGGCTTTTGCTGAGGATTTTTCCCTCGGGTCAGTGTTATTTCCAGCAAAGGCAGTGGAAGCAGCTTGGATGTTGGTTTTTCAGCAGCAGATCTGTGCTGTGTGCAGGGGAGTTCTYGGCTGTGTGGGAGGCAGGAGACAGCCCCTGTCAGCCCTCAGCAGAGGGGTGGTGGCAGCTCCCCTTGTGCTCAGCCTGGGAGTGGGCAGGGCCAGGGCTCAGCCAGGTGACCGAGTGCCCACGGGACACCTGTGCTGTGTGCTCTGGGTCCCAGCTCCCCTGGACCCCGCCAGCTTCTCCTTGCTCCTAACAGACCTGTGTGCTCCTCTGGGAGACAGCACTTGCTGAGGTTAGGGTGCCTGTATGGGTCCTGACTTGTGTAGGAAGAATCTCCTTCCAAAAGGTCTGAAAATGTCTCAGAGTTTTAAGATTAATTTGAGAAATTCCCCTTCAGTCTGGCATTGAATGTTGCTATGAATAAATGCTCTGCTGCTCCAGTTTTCAACAGAAGGGCTCCTTTGCCTGGCACTACCAGGCTTATTCTCCTTTTCAGACCTAAGTTGGAAAACAGGAGGTTCTGCTAGTCTTTACAGGGTTTAATTTCTCTTTTGTTTTATAAAATCCTGTCTTTGGAGATGAGTTCCATAATAACCCATTTTTAAAAAATGATGTTTGCCACTTAGCTGTTTTCCATTTGGAGGTGTTTTATTTACAGTGAATTAAAACGAGAAGGCAAAGTGGGTTTTATTTTCGTATTTTCCTGTGTTCTGTATTCATAGGCTTTAACATCTGCCCTCCGTCCCCTTCCTGTGATCATCCAACATCAAACCATGCAGGAATAAGTCAGGGTTGATCTTTCTGTCGTGCTATGCTCTTCTTGATCATTTGACTGAAAAGTATTTGTTTGTAGGTGTGAACTACCACTGCTTTTTCTTTATTCTGTAGTGACTTTGGAGTTGCACCTTTTCTCTTATGTTTAAGAGTTCCAGTTCATGGTGATATTTAAGAAAGAAAGCTGAACTCAGCCAAAACACAGAAGAATTGAAGAAGGCCAGTCATCAGAGGGGAAGAATATAGCCTGACAAGTCTACAGAGTAAGTAAGGTTGTAGRGATGTGTCACTTCATTTCAATTAAACATCTGTGCATTCTCACCCACTTGTGTTCTGTGGCTTTGCTGGTGAGTAGAAGGATTTCCTCAGTGATGTTGTTTACTTTTTGTTCATTCATATTTGAGCTTACAAATTGCTTGAAAGCAACTTAACTTTTTGCATAGAAATTTCACACAGGTGAAGGTTTTTCTGTGCTAGAGAGAATGTGAACAGAATTTACATTTGTTGATTTTAAAGTCCTAGAGTGTGGAAGCCTCCAGAACTGCCCATTGCCAATGAGTGGAGCAGTTCTTCTGCCTGTTTACCTTCTCATTTTCCACATTATTTTTTTCCTAGACAGATATTTTGTTGCCTCACATCTATTTCCCGAAGGGTTCATTCTCTCTGCCATGGGCTCCCAGTATCTGCTTGTCTTTCAGCGCCTTGTGGGGCTGTGCTGGCAGCTCTGGTGACCCCGGGGGTCTGGTGCTGCTCTGCTCAGAGTTCAGCCCCGGGGACGTTGCCCTTGTCATGTCCATGTGCAATTAGCAGCGAGGGCAGACGGGGCTGGGCTGCTCCTGCAGCTGTGCTGGCCTGGGGGGTGAGCCCTTGGGCACAGCACAGCCCGTCAGTGCAGCCTCGCCTGCCAGTAATTCAGAGTATTAGATGGACAAACATGGCATGATTAAGTCCTCAGGAGCCTGTAGGAAGCTGTTTTTTCACAGCCACTCCTGGTGTGTTGAGATTAAATGTCCTGTCRCACTGGGCGTGTGTATGCTTCCAGGCAGGAGCTGACCTCTCCAGTGGCTGTAATTAGAAACAATTTTCAGATTTATATGATGAGTTTTATTTCACAGTGTGCACATACAGTCCTCCCAGAGAAGAAGTTTTTTTTGCAAATTGAACTTGTTCTCTCAAATGCAACTACATCTCCAGATGTCTTCAGGATACCTTGCACTGTCTGAGAGCTGTAAAATAACTGCAAGGTTATAAATTCACCTTTTTGCAGTTATTAAATGTGCTTGACGCATTCCAGCCTGTTGCTGTGGAGATAGGTACAATATAGGAACCTTGGCACTATAACAGGCAATTAAAATACCAAGATGTTTAGCCATGTATGAGTATTTTCACACAGTGAGACCTCTAAGCTTAGCCTGCTGCTGACATTGTTAGTTATTGAATCAGTTGCATGAGATGAGGTTGACAGGTGTAATTATATATTTCTATGGTGATTATGTATGGCCTGTCATAGAGACCAACGTGCCTGTAACTGCCCTCAATAAATGATTACTCATTTAGTAATCATTGATTGAGTGAAGTATTGGAGTTGGCATGCCGTTTACAAGGGAAGGAAATGGAAAACAAAACAGAAGTCCATTTTGAAATATAATTGATTCATTAAACCATTTACCAATGCTTCATTTTAGTGCATGGAAATATATCTTTCTGTATTTCCTACAGATGTCACAGTTATTTAAGGATATTCTTGCACCCTGACTTTAACAAAAGAATAAAACTCATGCAGTGAGTTCATGAGAAGCTGGGTCTGAGGTCTTTAGCTGCCTCGCCCTGGAAGAAGTTATGGAGCTCGCTGGAACCGTCTGAATATGGGACCATTTAAAAATATTTGGCTTACTTGTTAACAGAGCTCAAAGTCTTTCAAAATAACCACCTTTCTTTGCAAACACATCTGTACAATCATCTTCTTTGTAGTAGTTGCTCTTCAAAATGTGTTAAAAATTATACAAATATTTTTGGAATTCATTGACGTGAACTTGGACTGTTGCTAGAATTCCTTACTCACTTTTCCAGATAAAAATTTTCTGTGTAGTGACATCACTCAAAACTTTGCTCTGTTATTTCCCATGTAGTTCTCCCTGGTGTTTGTGCCACTCTGATGATATGAGTGAAAAGTCTCTGCTTCTCAAAGCGAGAGGAGGCTGAGAGAAATGAAATATTGTTCTCAGTTTATTAAGAGGTCCTTGGACCTGGTTGAAGTCAAGCAAAAAATTTGACTTATTTTCCTTAGCCACGTCTCTCTGCAATACAACTATTACCTTATTCACAGAAGTTTCTATGTCTAAGATCGTTATCTGAGATGGGCTGGGGTTATTTGCTGGTGTTTTTGTTTAGTTTTGGGGTTTTTTTGTTTGTTTGAAGTAAAAGAGTAGCAGCTTTTAGTGACTGCTTTAACAAAAAGAGCCCACTGTATTTTGCAGAAAAACAGGATCCATGTGTTCTCTGGCCTTCTAGGATGGACTGAAAAATGCAATAGGAATTTGTGGATATAAATAATAAAAAACTCAATTTCCCTTCATTTTATAGGATACAAAAAGAGGCTTTTGCATGAAACTTTCATTATGTTCTTAATTAACCATCAGAATTTTTTATTTTACTGTTTTTAACCAAAAGCTGTTTCTCACAGCTTTTGTGATAGATATGAGATGATATCTATGAGATAGAAAGAAAGAATAGAGATGGTGGGGATGTGGCCAAATGATGAATATTTACAAAACTGTCCTTTGGAATCAGTAATTAAACTAGGTTCAAATGCCAAAATGTGGATGCAAACCTAAACTTGCAAAGTTTCATCACAAGGTTTGGAAGACCCTTTTTTCCCCAGTCTCATCTGCTTAGAACACATTGGTCATAAGTTTCCATTAGGAAGCATTTGGATTAACATCTGGCTTTCTAATCATGTGCTTGGAAAGACAGCTTCTGTTGCTTTTCCAGAGAACTTCCCAAGTGTGCAGTAAGATGTGTGCTGTTCCAAAAAAAAATATCCTGAATAAGTTGATATCTGGTGAATTGCATTTTGGTCTTTCTATCACTAAGATGGTGTTTGAGGGCTTTTTTTTTTTTTTAATTTACTTGTAGTGAAGTTCCATTTAAGTAGAAGAATATTTGATGTTGGAAGAGGTCTCTGGAGATCATGCCATCCAACATCCCTGCTCAGGGGAGGGTAAATTGGAGCAGGTTGCCCAGGATCATGTCCAGTTGGGTTTGTGTATCTCCAAGGATGAGGAGAGTTCTCTTGTTTACGTGTCCTGTTCCAGTGATCAATCACTGTTACATAAAGGTTTCTAATGTTTAAATGATATTTGCTGTATTTTGGACATTGCTGTACTTGAAAGACACTGCCTGTYGTTTTCTACTAGACACCATGGAGAAGAGTCTGGCTCTGTCCTTTGCTCCTCCCAGCCATTTATAAAAACAGGTGAGATCCCAGTTCTCTCTGCTTTTCTGGTCAGATGCTCCCTTGCAGTCTCTGGGACAATACAGAGCAGAAATAGCCATTTTCTCTGTGCCTGGGAAATGTGTTTTTTAAGGGGCCTGAAGAGGGGAGCAGGCTGGGGCCCTGTGCTGGAGCAGATGGTGCTGGGGAGCTGCTGGTGCACTTCAGGGGAGCCCTTTGGAGCTGCCTGCACAGGCAGGGTGGGATCAGTCCTGGACGGAGGCGTGGGGAGCTCCAGGGCCCTAAGGCAGACCTGAGCGTTTATGATCAGGAACAGCCACGGGCAAGAGCTCTAATGGAGCTCCCTGGCACTGTGCTCGTCCCATGGTTCCAGCACCGTGCCTGTCCCGCTGCTCCCTCCCTGCCTCTTCCCACGGGGAMTGCACATCTCATCACCACAGAGGGAGTCGTGTACTTACCTAATCTGTAGCTTTAATGCCCTCCTGGAGAGCCCTCAAACCAATCGAGCTCTGAGGGAGGACAGGAAATGGAGCCSAAGCCTTCGGGGGCCAGCCAGGACCACACACCCCTCGCTGTCATCACAGCAGTGACATTTTCTCAGGATAGGAAATGAGCAAAGGGCAGAATTTGCTTTTCCCTTGTACCTTTTCTATTTTCATACACTCTTTATTCTGACTTTAATGTCATTCTCTGTTTTTTATTCCAGCCTTGACCACGTGGCTTCAACTGTTCCCATGACTCCCATTGCTGATGTTCTAACATGATGCAGCTATAAACTGGATCTTTCTTTTCTTTTATGTACTTTTTAATTATCTAAAGGCTAAACTTTTGACTGCCACTTCTCATTTGCACACTGGATTTGGGGCTAGAAAACAAGTTTGCTTATTTAATATTTGCTTTGATTTGGTGATTAGTCTTTGCTCTTAATTATTTTTACCATTTCCACWTGAGTGATCAGGAAATTAACAGCTGTCTCACACTTTCAGCAAGTTAAAAACAGCCTATAGTATTTCCTTACTGACGTTTTACTTGCCCCATCCAGAATGTTTTAAGATGTTGCTTCTCTTGAGTTTCCCACCTCACAGCTTGAGTAATGCCACAGCTTTTAAAAATATTTCCCTTTTGACTTGCCAAGGTGATGAAGAGAAGTAAAGTCATCCAGCATAAAAGGTATATGTCAACAAAACAAGAATGGAAGCTGTGGGTCAAGTTTCAATCCAAACAAGAAGAATATTAGAAGCAGTTTTGGAGACTGAGGAGACCAGTCCTGTGGCACAYGTCTGCAGTGAGAAATACTGCCATCCTGGGATCCTGTGTGGTGTTTACACACTCATAGCAAATCCTCTTTAAAAAGTAAAAATAAGTGGATTGCTGCTCCTTTTTCCACTGATGTTTTCCTTTTATCTTTTCATTCCTTTTCAAATTGGTAATGATTGTAAATCGCTCCTTGCCACAGAAAGTGCTGTTTTCCAAGAGCAGTTACTTGATTCCTGTAATCTTATTTATTAGTTAAATTCAATAAGTGCCCAACCTATCCTCTAAATGCCTTTAAAAAATACACTAATAAACAGGTCTTGATTGCTTTTTGATTGAATTGCAGATAATGATATTTATATCATCAGTGAGTTAAGGGAGTCAGCCCTCCCAGGGAGGCGTTTCCAGCTCTGCACTCTGGGTCTGTTTGCAGACATGAGATGAAAATGAGCATTGTGGTGGCTGTCTCTGTGCTCCTGCAGTCTTGGGCTTGTGGGGCTTTAACAGATTCGCTGCAATTATTTGACTGATAAGTGACAGAGATTTATTTGTACAAGCAGTAAGTGTTGCAGAGTTGGACCAGAAACTGCTGGGGCTGGTGTAATTTGTGCTGCTGAGCAAAGGAAAATGGTGTGCAGATCTTTTCACTTAATGTACTTTTTGTGCATGCTTTTTGATGTGAATCGTGGTTTCTTTGAAGTGGAATTTAAGGGTTAGGATTTGGGCACTGCACAGCTGGATTGGAGTAATCACTAGATGCAGCATGGCTGATTTTGCAGCACTTATATGTGTACCTCATTTTTGGTGGGTTTGAAGAGAGATTGGTGAAGAACTGAGCTCATCAAGATACTCCTGTCAGGGCTAAGAAAATGCTCAAGAATATCCTGCAAGACCTTTTTCTTAGCCAGCTGTAGAGGGACACAGCAAGAGGGAAGACACAGGAACTCCTCTGCTTTACACGAGTGTRTTTGAAAAGGCTCCCGGGCCTTCTCTGAGGCACGAGGCAGCATCTTCTGCTTGGGTGACACAACAGCCACAGAGTTCTCCAGAAACTGCCATCCTCTGCCCCATGCTGGAGGCCAGGGGAATCTAACTCAGGCAGAGCACATTGCACAAAGGTGATAATCACTGGGGTTCTTGGCGTGGGGCACACTAATAGCAACACTSTGATGGTGTGTAGCTTTCTAAACCTTACAGCTCCTGAAACGGTACATCAGTTCCAAAGGAGAAGAAATAAAGTACTTTGCAAATGTTGCTGTGGACAGATTCTTTCCTCGCCAAATTAAGATGCTTTCTTGCATTTATTTTATTTAGTCWGTGATTAATGCCATGATGTTGCTTATAAAATCTGTTCCTAGCCAGTTGCTTCAGTCTAATTGAAAACTGTAAGTAATTTAAAATCAAAGGGAATCTTTGTTTGACTGGCAAACAGCAGAAGGATGAACTCTTAACATCCCCCTGTTGCATCCCGAGCTGGGGTGGGAAGGCAGCTTGCATGGGCTGGTGTCTGAGAGGGGAGCAGGCTGGGGCTGCAGCTGGCTTGCACTGGCAATGCCTCTTCATCTTTAGGGCTGGGACTGAGAGCATCAAACCCTGTCACAGCCTCTAGGTGACAATACTATTGCAATTTGTGCTCTTCAGCGAAGGTGACCCCCAGGTAAGACCAAACTTTTTTGTTTTAAGGCTGAAGTTTTATCTGCATCTCTGACTTGCTGGGAACTGGAAGTGCTGCCTCCCTTTTCTGATTTAAGGGCTGCTGACTTCCACTTCAGATGGGCTGGATGTGACAGCAAAAGGCTAATACATTCTTACAGCTGCCTTRTCTGGCTGCCGAGCTGGGGTGTAATTGGAGCAGTTTTTCAGTGGTTCAGATGTCAGCTGGGTGTGGGCTGAAGTTCACTGCCACGATTTATTTCAAAGGTTTTCAGAGCTGGGCTTCTGGGCCTTATTTAGGTATTGAAGTCAGTGCAGTGATTCTTTTTCAGTGTATTTGCAGTTGATTCAAAGATCTGGGGGAACTGTTGGGAGATGTGTGACCTCTGAAGCCAGATTCTGTGTACCTCATGTAGCAGGGCTAGAAGGATTTGCCC
This sequence comes from Cardinalis cardinalis, assembly GCA_014549065.1. Lineage (NCBI taxonomy): Eukaryota > Metazoa > Chordata > Aves > Passeriformes > Cardinalidae > Cardinalis > Cardinalis cardinalis. The sequence goes on along the minus strand of JACDOX010000183.1, from coordinate 940,368 downwards.
TAAAGGTTGGGGAGAGTATTTCTCAGGGCAATGCTTAATGTTCCTCTCAGCTTATTACAAGATGCAAATTAGGAATTCTGAGCACTTCTATTTCTAATGTGTTTTTTTCATTTGACTTGAAAACATCACTGTGGATGTTCTGACCAGCCACTCTACTATTTTAATTTTTTTCCCCAAAAAGGAAAGGGAACTTTTAACATGCTCTCATGTGGCTCTGATTTACACTAGAATTTGCAAATCAAGGCTGGTGTGACTCTGATCTACTGCTGTGCTCCCCCTGGGAGCATCTTCAGCAGAYGTGGCATGGAAAGATCTGGTGACTCTGCTTGAGGACAGCAATGAATGGCAGCAGAGGTACTTGTGATCTGCCACCAGTCCATTCTTATTTACAAATAGTCTTTACAACCATCACAACTGCAAAGCACTATTTTTAAAAAGAGAAACAAATACTCAAAAGACAGACAAGATGGTTTAATATTAAACAAAAATGAAACTGTTWTGTTTATATTTGTCTGGTGAAAATTGTACTCACAGCTTTTAAATTCTTTTGAAACAGAGAAATCAATATGCCAGGCTGAAGATAATCCTAGAGGTGAACAACTCTGGGGTTTCACCTGCTGGTTGCATCCCTCACCTCTTCAGTTAGGCCTGGAGCATAGACCATGGCTTCTCACAGCATAACTTGGACCTCCTCTGATCAGTACATAAGCATTTTGGTTGGGAAAAAATACCCAAAACTTCAGAGATTTCTAATCATGTTGTGAAAATAGAAGTGACAGACTTTTCACATTATTGCTTTTAACTGCTGTGGTGAGAAGTGCTTCCAGAATCACAGGGCAAAATCTAACACACAACAGAAGTTTTGTTTTGTCTTTCTCTTTTTAAAATTACTTAGTTGCAGGGAATGACTGAAGGAATGCAAATCAGTGGAAACAAGCTATATTGCATGTGGCTTAATGTGYCTCTAGGCTCCTTTTTGAGGAGTGGGAGCTAAATAAAGTTTGTGTAAACAGCAGGTGGAGAAGCCCCCGCTCCCTTTGGGATCACCCCTGGTGCTGCTCAGTGAGTGAGGGATGTCGGGGGTCGTGCAGCCTCAGTTCCCCTTGGGAGCCAGGAGCTGCTCGGGCTCTGCTCTGGCTGCWCGCTGGGGGCTTTTGCCTTGCCCTAATCCTGCCTTACCGAAGTGAGCTCAGCAGGGCAGGCAGCAAGGTGAGAGCTGTGTCGGGCAGGAGCTTGGATGTCGGAGCAGCGGAGGTGACAGCGGGGGACTTGGGTAAGGTCTGGGGTGCTTTGATTTCTTTCCTAGGTAAGAGAACTCCCTTTGAACTGGTGTTTGTTTTCTCAAAAGGATACTAAAATACAGCACTATCTCTGTGTGATCAGCAGCCACAGTAGCTTTGGTACCAAGTTCTGATGAAAAACATATTCCAGTGCAACTGATCCACTACTAGAAATGTGAATCATATCTCTTTTTACCTGTGGTTTTTCATGCCATTTCTGGCTCTGCATAGTATTATCTCGTTTGACAAATACCCTGAGATTGTATGAAACGAGTGCGTTGTGGAATTTGTGGTGCAGCTCGTAGGAAATAAAAAGCATATTTATGGCTCCACGTTTTGCCCATACAAAGTCCGTGCCTGGGTATGGGCAGGGGCACAGAACATTGCACGAGCTTCAGACATGTCCTGGAACATGGTTAATGGTCAGTCATGTGCCTGGCGGGCGGTGTGTGCCCTGCACAGTGGTGGGGTGCAAGGAGGCTGCTGTCACATGTCCTGGAACATGGTTAATGGTCAGTYATGTGCCTGGCGGGCGGTGTGTGCCCTGCACAGTGGTGGGGTGCAAGGAGGCTGCTGTCACATGTCCTGGAACATGGTTAATGGTCAGTCATGTGCCTGGCGGGCGGTGTGTGCCCTGCACAGTGGTGGGGTGCARGGAGGCTGCTGTCRGAGGGGCACCTCTGCCCTCCTCACCGCTCCGCGGCTGGGTCTGCACGGCTGCCGGCGCTCCAGTGCTGCCTGTCCTGCCTCTGCAGGGACTGGTCATTTCCCCACCCCTGTCTCTGCCTTCACGGCCCATTTGGTAATTGTTTCTAACTGTTCAAGCGTCTTCAAGTTTTAATTTTCCCTGCTTTCACAGTGACTGTAAGAACATTTACAAACAGAAAACTTCCTGCTTAATCACTCGACTTGGGGGTTTTGGAAGAAAAGAAATCTTGCTGTGGTACAGCTCAGTGCCACCATTCACCACAGTAACTGAACAGCATCACCTTGGTCTGTGCAATATTCCTGGGCTGTAAATACAGCTTATACAAAACACAGGTCAGTGTGTCAGTCAAGTGAGAGTCCAGGTTGGAGAGTTTTATCCRGTTAATCTGTTCATCTTACTCTACTATTTTTGTGACAAAGATTATTTTGTGTTATTGTATGTGTTTGAAGATCCTAAAAGTAGTTTTGTTACTACAATGAGTAGTGGATGCAAACTTTCAAATGTGAATTAGCCTGCCTGGTTTTCAGTGTTTTCTAACAAAACAGRAGGAGGAGATCTTTGTGGATGACTAGAGCTTATCAAGGCTCTTTATAGCTGCCTGAAAGCAGAGGCAAAAATACCTGTGTTTTCAATCTCATGTTTATTAATTTTATATTTATTATTTATTTTATATTTATTCTCCATATGTAGCTGACTTTGCATATCTTGTTATAAAGAGTCAGCATTTTGGGGGGTGTTTTTGTTTGTTTTTCTGTTATAAAAATGGTGGTAGTTTAAAATATTTTCTGAGCCAAAGGTCTTATTTAACTTTGTGACCTAGGTGCAATTTAAAGTGAATTATGATATTCTGTGACTTCTTAGATTTTGGCTCACAGTCTTTAGATGCTTTCATTCCCACACCTGCCATCCATTAGGAGACCTCCTTCTGTGATCTTTCATCATTCAGAATATATGATGATTTTCTTAAACACTTGAGCTAATTGGGAATGACTTGGTTTTAAGTATATGGCAGTATTTGTAAATAGCAGACATTGGGCACGCTTGAAATAAATACATGCAATTTGGCAGGAGTTGTTAAAAAATGCAAAGCCACTTTCRGATGACATTCACACATTGAAATGAGTTCCAAAAGGGGCCTGTGTACACAGGACAGGCCAGCAGACCCTGTTCCCTGGAGAGCTTGCTGGGAATCCCAAGTGCTCTTCACTGCAAGAGAGATCTGCTGATGCCAGTCCTTGTCCTTCAGCCTGCCTCCRGACTTTAACACAAGGTACAAATGAAGGCAAATGAAGGTGCCAAATCTGTAACCTTTTATGTCATTGGGATGAACTGTAATGAGTCAAGTCTCTTCAGGGGAGGGCAGACTGAGCAGCTCTGTCTGGCCTCCAGCCACTTTTGGCTGTGTCAGCTTTTAGGAGAGCAGCTGACAAATCATCCCAGTGCTGTGGTGGCGTAATAGGAGAGACTCGCTGGGTTTGAAGCTTAAGTAACTCACGTATGAAACATTATCTGCATAGCTGAAACCTTCTCAGAGTTGTGATATGATCACTTTGGGCTTGGGACTGTGCAGGAAAACAGCTGTTCTCGATTTTGTTGGTGGTACTTTGACACGTATTTGGGGCAGATCTTAGCAAGTGCAGGCCCTGGCATGCTTTGCACTGCTTCCTTTTGGTGTTCCTGTCCTGTGTGCTCTACAGATTTAAAACAAGGCATGCAGARGGGACATCTTCCCCTTTTACTTGCACATTTCTTTTCCAGCAGGATGCTGACGAAATGTTTTTCATTCTAAATCCCACTGAGAGCTGCATGAGATGATAAAACACTAGGGCTGGGGACATCAGGGAATGAGAGAGCTTGAGCTGTCTGGAAAATAATCAGCCTCCTTGAGAGGAGGATACTTCCATCAGTAACTCTTGTGCTCTGAGTCTAAAGGAAACATGTGCTTCTCTTTCTTTCTCTATCTTGCCCTCCCTCTTTTCATGCTTTAAAAAAAAAGTAATTGTTAATAGTTTAAAACAGGTTTTAAGCCAAAATTTTTAAGAGCTGCAAACAGACTTACTGGCAGGCTTTCAGATCTCTCATGGCAATCAAAAGCAGCTGATGCATGTTTTGCAATCTATTTTCAGGCTGCCAGAACTTATGACTCAATTAATAAAACAAATGTGCCTATCAACTACAGCACAACCCTTTTGACCTTAATGAAGTCCTAAATCTTTAGTGAATTTGTTTCAGGATTTGAAATGTACACACAGCTAATATCTGCACTTGTTGCATGATAGTTTATTGCCTTGCTATGCTGCTGGTGTAGCCCTTGCTAAACTCCTGACCCTTGCCTGCACACACCCTTTCCAGATGACCGGCAATTTGGAAAACCTCATCAGACAAAAGGTCATATTTCTGTGCCCTGTTACTTGATGTAACTTCTGTCTGACTAATTGGCACGCAGGCCAGGAGCAGCGGCCCCCACTCCCTGCCCGGCAGAAAGGCTGGTGGCACAGGGGTTTCTCCTGTGGGCAGGAGCTGTCCCCGCCTCAGGGCGCAGGGTGGGTGCAGATCCCATCTCTGTCCTGGCACCCTGGCAGGAGATCTCTGCACCCTTTGAAGGGCAGTGGGCTTGATCCCCAGCTTTGCACAGCCTTCTGCAGCAGAGTGAGCACAGTATTCTGAGTCACTGTGAGACTACTCCCTTCGGCTGTGATGTGTCTGGGTTTGCAGCCCGGCTCCAAACTGTTTCTTTGCCTAGTGGAGAGAGGGAATCTAAGCACAGAGCTGGACCAATGCTGGCACAGAGACAGATGTAGGTMTTGACATGGCCGTGGCAGGCATTCAGGAAGGGTTCATTGACATTTTAAACGGAGTTTAAAAGGTAGYGATTGGAACATCTCCAAGGTTTGGAGTCATTAGCGAGTTTTTGTTACTTGCTAAAATAGGATTAAAGATTGAGAGGAAGGTAGAGCTCTTGTCAGCCTCCTTTGCTCTTTAAAACCTAATTCTAGCTGTGAGTGCCAGAGTAAAGGGTGAGGAGCACCACTGATGCTCGCTGCTGTATCCCGGGTCCTGAGGCCGTGTCAGCACAGTGCTGAGGAGGAGAGGCTGGGGCTGGTTCTTGAATCCCGACAAACTTCCAGCAGGAGAGAGCTTTGTGCTTCCCCAGCTGCCCCAGCCCCTGTGCCCTGGGCAGAGCAGGGGCTCCCTGGGGACAGGCCAGGCAGCAGAGGRCATCTCAAGGGGACCAGGGGTGGGTTTGCTCCACAGCTCTGCACAGGGAGGGTTCCTGTGAACTTCTGGAAGACAACTTAAGAACTGAGTAGTCAACGTCAACACAGACTATTAAAATCTGAATTGTAGAGTATCCATTCTCTCAAGGACTTTAACAAAGGGAAAGGCATTGCTTCCCAGGAGAGCTGAGGAGGCTGGCACAGAAAATTGAGTGTAACAACACTGCTCTCTGCGCTTTGCTTTGTCTCTCTCTGCTTACGGCAGGTGTTCTCCTCACAAATCTTCCACCCTAACTTTTATGCAAATGCATGAAATGGTTCAGCTTGCCGGGGATACTCACAGGCCTGACAACGTCATCACAGTCAGGTAACTCACTGAGCTTAGTATATGTATGTATATTTTATTGTTTAACCTGTTAGACTGCTTAAAACTACTTTTACAAATACCAATTAGCTTTGTTTTCAGATCATAAGAGCATTTTAATAGTCTGTTACAGGGGGAGGAAGGTGATTTAAGGATCAAAGGGGGAACCTAAATGAGTTTTAATACTGTGACTGAGTTGTTTCATTGTTTTGATTTAAATCTCATTCTTACTTTCATTTTCTGCATGGATTGAGTTGAGAGTRCAGCTCTCACAGGTTTAAGCAGACCTGGAGAGGTGGGTGAATTTCATTCAGGCTTAGTCTTCCAGGCTTGCTGAGACCAGCATCTTGCAGTGTCCTTGCCTGCTTTTGCTGAGGAAGAAGAGGCTGGGCAGTTTCCTGTGGAAATCTTTCTCCATTGCATTCTTCTGGATGATGACAGCTCCAGCCTGGAGACCTCGTTGGTGCCCCAGGCAATGGCTGTCAGGCAGAGGAGACTTTTCTCCCTTGGTTATCCCTCACTCCCTTCTGGCCAAGTGGGGTGAGCCCCACGGCTCAGTGCGGTGCTGGGAAGGGTGACAAAGCCCTGGATATCCCCTTCTGCAAGGGACTTCTCTGGGATTTCCCAGGGCAAAGAAGGGAAAGGCACCAAGGGCAGACCCACTCCTCATCCTCCTCTCCTCAGCATCCACCCAGGGCTGTCACAGGCTCTGGGAGAGAGCCAGAGGTGTCCCAGCTGGCCAGCAGTGCATCCAAGGACCTGCGGGAGTTTCTCTTTGGCTCTGCAGGGTTTTTTTCTTGTCACTGTTTTGCCTTAAATTGTAAAAACAGCATAAGCAGCAGTGATGGCTCAGCACCCCATAAGGCCAGGAAACAGTTGGCCTATCAGTCTGCAGAATTTGTTTCTTTCTGAGCAAAGTGGAGAAAATGGAAAACTCTTAAGTTTCAGAAGCATAAAACTTTAAAAAAATTATTATCATAATAATAATTATTTCACTGAAAGAACATTCTGGTTTTGAGACAGGAAGAGAGGTTGTTTAGGAGGCAAAACAAGGAGATGAACTTGTTCTTTTACGTTGTTTTCTAGGAGAATGAGAACTATGGTTATCCAGGATTTATGTGAGATCATACCAGGACTTACTGTTTGTACAAACCCCACTCCCCCCCTTCTCCTCCTCCGTATATTTTGAATGAGAGAACCAAACTGATATGCATTTTAATGAGACTGGAGTAGTTTCCAAGACACCAGATTTTTATGTGATTTCTTAAAAAAAAAAAAAAAAAGACATACTGTATAATTTGATTTGACTCTATGATGATGTATATTACTTTTTAAAATGAATAATAAAAAGAAAGCTGAGGCCAAGTTAATTTCTGTGCAGGTTGGGCGCGCCGCTTTGCTGTGTCTCACCGGTTCCTCCCTGGCCAGGAGGGACAGGRAGGGACAGGGAGGGACAGGGAGGGACAGGRAGGGACACGCGGGCGGCGGCAGAGGTGGCTCGGGCGGTGCCGCCCTCCCGTGCTGTCCCCGCCTGTCCCCGCCTGTCCCTGCCCTGCGGGGACGGCCCTGCCGCGCGTCCGTCCCTCTGCGGCGCTCCTGCCTCCGGCTTGGCTTGATTTGGGTTGGTGGAGGTTCTTTGCTTTGTTTTTGTTTGGGTGGGTTTGTTTGTTTGTTTGTTTGTTTGTTTGTTTGTTTGGGTTTCTCTTTGATTGCTTTACTTTTAAAGGCAGAGTCCGAGCAGGATCCTGGCTGCTCGATGGGAGGTGTTGCACAGTTCAGCTTGTCCCAGTCCATCCTTGCTTAGCTCTGAAATGGAAACAATAACCATTATCTTTTCTCTTTTAGCTCCTTAGCAGCTTGGACTATAAGCCCTTTGGATCTCATAAATAGATGTACACTACCAAGCATAGCCTGGCAGTTCCAGCTGGGGACTCCTTCCAGTCTGCTAATTAAAATATAAACGTTGTAGTGCAATAGATTGATTGCATTGTCTTAAGCAGTTAAAACCTTGAGATAGCTTAGAGGGAAGGGCTGAAGTATAAAATGAAACCATTGCTTTTCAGATACAGTAAGGCCAATGAGTCCTGCCTCTTGTAATGTTGTATAGAGGTCTGTCCAGAAACTCCTTGAGCAAATCACTGCTTCATTTTTACAAGTTATGATTTCCAGTGATCCTGAACTCTTCTTGAAAGCCAACTTGCAGTAACTTATGTATTGTAATAATAATCAGATTTGTGATAATTATCAGTCTGTGGGGCTGTTGATTACAAATTTAAAATGGTATATCACAAACTAAACAACTACTTTTAAAAATCCCCATAACTCTATATTTAAAACAAAAAACAGTCCTCTGCACCGTGTATTAAAAAAAAAAAAAAAAGTAAAAAGTCAAGCTTGATCCATAAGCTGACAATAGTAAGGAAATTCAGACATGAGCAGGGAAGTGTTCCATATGTTCTCCACTACCTAGGCACAACTGGGTGCCTCTTTAATGATGAGCTGAATGCTCCCTGTTGTGCCTAGGTACTGCAGAACATATGGCGTGTTTTCCCCCTAAACTGTGAATTTCCTTGCTTTTGTCAGTAGGTGTCTTAACTCTGTTGTGTTTTAATATAGTGTTTGTGCCTCTGAGCACAGGCCAAATTTGATCTTAAGCAAATAAGAGAGTGGATACAGCTGTTGATTATCTCATATTCTTCTTGAAACTATATTTCAGTACATAATCTGTATCTATATAAACACACCTTGTAATTGTTAATCRGGACCCTCAGAGTTTAAAAATCATTGCACTCACTGTGCTCCAAACTTAGCATGGATGATAAATGACTGTTTAGTTGCCAATACAGCACAATATTTCAATTTCCTGCCTTCACAGAGGTATTTCAAAGGTTGAATGGAGTTCATACTCACAGTATGTGTTGCCTAGAACTCTGTGATCTCTTGCTGGCAAACTTTAACCAAAACCTTTTCAATTAACTAAACGCATTCCTCGTGGAAGTCAGCCAACCCAAAGCTGGACAAACAGAGTTTTAGTGATGCTTTGCAATAACCTTTCCCTGCTCCTGGCTCTGGATAAGCATAGCCAGAGTGAGTTTATTAGTTGATAGCAAGTCATGTGATTGATAAAAACATTAATGTAACTTTGCACTAAATTTTGCTCTCTGACAGTTCTATAATTCCAGTGTAGTTTCCTTTAGTTCTGCTGGAGTCCTCGTTTATGTGGTGTGAACATGAGTAAAGTTTAGCCTACAATCAGCAGAGCAGAAATCCCACTGACAAAAGCACAGGACACTGAGGTGTGAGCACAACCAGCCTGGGTCAGTCTGAGCCTTGCTTCTGCTGCTGCTGGGTGCTACTCTGGGGGCTGGGGCTGTGCTGGAATGGCAGGCAGGGAAGGGGACTGAGGAATACCTGTCTGCTTGGGAAAGGCTGGGAGAAAAACCCTCCCACAGCTCAAAACTCTGCCACTGGAATTCCCCAGGAAAAGCCTTGGAGGAGCATTCTGCATGAATGCCACTGTGTGTCTGTACTCTTGTGAAGCACATCCTGGGGACAAGTGGCTGGGCTGGAGGCACCTTTTGCCTGAGCTGCTGCATTTTTGTGCTCAGCAYGTGCTGCAGTGGTAGCCAGGAATATTTGTAAAAGACAGCTTGTTCCAGCCACACAGAGCTCCAGATTTTCTTTGGGTAAGTCCTTATTAAACTCATTTGCTTTGCTATGAAAATGCTGCCCCAAACAGTTCCTTATTCAGACAGTGCCAGTGTCTGACTATTTATCAGTGGAAGATGACATGACGGGACATGAAGTTGCATGCACTGGTGGAGGACATGCCTTGTCTCCCAAATAACCTGTTTATCATTTTTGCCCTCCTTTATTGTCATAACCTGGATCTACCACAGCTTATGAAGTCCGAGTCAGGCTGATCTCTTTTACCTGGRACTGGACAGGTAACCTGCAGCTCTCTCTGGAGGATTACCAGGCAGTCAGGTTTGCTGTCCCAACACCAGCTGGTCTCTGTGCCTTGTGCTGAGGCTTTGTTACTATCCCTGAGTGCCAGGTGGTTCCTTGTCCTTGGGCCCACATGCATGTACAAGGGTAGRAATGGTTCTCATGAGAAGCCACCATTTGGACCATGAAACAGCAACTGCTTGAATGTGTGTATTAACAGCCTGCAACCTCCATGCAGTTATCCCCATCCCAGCTGACTGGCTCTGTCCTGTCCTGTTAGCTCAAAGGGAACCTTCTCCAGCTGCAGAGAATCCAATTCCAAAACATGGGAGGGGGCTATTTGCCATCTCTCTTCCACTTTCTCTATATTCCTGCTTCTTTCTCTGCCTTAACTTGATGCCTCTGGCTGCTCTGGTTCATCCCACCCAAGCACAGGGGTTCTCTGGCATCCTTGGCTGGAGGATGTCCCCTGTGCTGGTCACCAGGACTCTGCAGGGTGAGCTGCCATCCTCTCCCTCGCCGTGGGGCCCTCTCTGCAGTGGCCACTTGGTCTCTACTCTCTTCCTTTTCTGTTTCTTTGAGGCCATGTGCCTTTTGAATGGCAGAAACCACACAGAATTTTGCCATGTGCTGCAGCTGGGCACACCATGAGTCAGTCCTTTAGTATGTGTAGAAATGGATATTTGACCTCAAACACCCCCACGCCCCAAGTGGCCCTTGTTTTGYCTATGGAAAGATAATTTGCCTATTTCAGCAGAAGTCTGTATAAGGCACTCTAATGAGCCGTACCCACCTCTGGTTTTGTGACTGGGTCACCAAATATATTGCATAAAAGATATAAAATACATTGCATTTTTATTGTAGCACCACCAATTCTATTTTCTTTTAAAGAATCTTCTTGTGGAGCTCAAAAAGGGAGAAGAGAGAAATATTTGCTTGTTGCTTTGCAGCAGTGCAGCTGGCTCCCAAAGCACTGAGCTGTGTCTTTAAGGCAGTACAGACCCAGTAATCCAGTAAATACTGTGCTCTGCCGTTGAATAATGCAAAGGATAATTACATAAAAGACCACACAAATGACTGGAGCTCAGGCAGTGTGTCCTGTGCTGCAGAACAGGTTGGGTGCAGCTGGGACAGGGCT
>JACDOX010000183.1:897771-910597 GCA_014549065.1 Cardinalis cardinalis | reverse complement strand
GGTACCGCAGGGTGCTCGGAGCTGCCCGGAGCCCTCGGGGTACCGCAGGGTGCAGCGGGTACCGCAATGTGCCCGGAGCCCTCGGGATGCCGCGGGTACCGCCATGTGCCCGGAGCTGCCCGGAGCTCTCAGGGTACCACAGGGTGCCCGGAGCCCTCGGGGTACCGCAGGGTGCAGCGGGTACCGCAATGTGCCCGGAGCCCTCGGGGTGCCGCGGGTACCGTCATGTGCCCGGAGCTGCCCGGAGCTCTCAGGGTACCGCAATGTGCCCGGAGCTCTCAGGGTACCGCAGGGTGCAGCGGGTACCGCAGGGTGCCCGGTGCCCTCGGGGTACCGCAGGGTGCAGCGGGTACCGCAATGTGCCCGGAGCCCTCGGGGTGCCGCGGGTACCGCCACGTGCCCGGAGCTGCCCGGAGCTCTCGGGGTGCCCGCAGCCTCCGCCCTGCCCCGTCCGGCGGCACCGAGCCGAGGCCGGGGCTCTGCTCAAGGCTGCACTGGGCGATCCCAGAGGGATTTCCAGTCCCGGCGATTCTGTGCTCTGTGGTTTGTGAGCATCCAACAGGTGGGACACGGCAGCGAGGCTCCGGTGCTGATGCTTTGCATTTTCGAAGCAGCCTAAGGCTCCGAACCTTTGCATAAGAGATTTAGCACTCGAGGTGTCCTGGGAAAGCTCCCGGGCTGGGATGTGCCAGTCAAATCATGGATGTGCTGCTCTAATTCCACGGGAACTGAGGCTGTTTCTGTCTCTCACAGATGGTCCTTGCCTTTTCCATAGCTTACTGAAAAATAACATAATGCTGAAACTTAAAAGAGGTTTTTCAGAGTGACTACCTACCAGTGGCTAAATGACACTGATCCCTGGTTTAGTTTGACATTTGGAATGTACATGGGGATTTCTGTTTTACTTTTCTTCATGAATTGTATTTAATAACAGATGCAGTCTCATCACATTATCTTTCCTCTCTTTAATAAATTGTAAGGAATAAGCTGACTATCAGTATTATATGAAAAGTAAGCAATGATTTGCAGGTTTTATTTTGCTCTGAATGTCAGAAATTATACCTTTAGCTGGGTCTATTTTTTAGCTCATGGATGGATCATGTAATATCTATAGTAGGTAATATCTTCTCCTAAACAGAAAAGAAAAAAGTCTCTTCAAACAAGTAACCCCAGATCTCATACAACAGCACAGCATGTGTCAATTCACACTGTGTCATGTGACATGAAACTACTTAATACAACCTGCCTTGGAGTGACATTTGTATTGCCCATATCATAGAATAAAAAAATAACACTTCCACAAGTGAGGAATTATCTTTTCCAGTTGATGGTATTTTGCTATTTGCAGGTAAAGTGAAAAACAGGTAAGGGTTAGTGAGCTACCTTGAAAGGAAATGTTACAGTAGGGAAGAGATTTGATAAGGGCCTAACCGTGCTGGCAATGCAAGCAAAAGAAATGGTTCTGTTCATGAAAGGATGGCTCTGTCTTTAGATGTGATTTGAACTGAGGCGGGAGAAAACCCAGAGAGGAAATCTCAGCTTTTGAACAACAGGCTTGTGAGCTAATTAAGGCTGAAATAAGATTTTAAGGAAGGGAAAGAAAACATTATCTATTGCCAAGGACTGAGGGCACGTTTTAACCCCACAGCTCACGCTGCAGGGGATAGGGAATGCACAGACACCCCAAAGACACACAGGGCACGGGGCAGGAGGCAGTGCTGGGCGTTCTCCTCCCCATCCCAGCTCTGTGCTGGGGCTGCTCACGTTGCCTCAAGAGAGGACAGTTCTGAGGTCTGGTCCTATCCTGGAGACATTGAATTTTATGGTTTATTCATAAAAATCCTGATTTGATCCACACCTAAGAGCAGCGAGTCCTGTAAATGCTGGGCAGGGAAGTAGCTTGTGAGTAGTGAGAGCCACCCACAGGCTCTGGCACTTCCTCTGCTCACAGGAAAATCCCCAATCCTTCTGGAGGCTTTTCTGTTTACACTGGCTCTTCTTCATACCCACAGGAGTCCCTTTGCAGCAGCATCTCATGCTGACGTGCAGCTGTCCCCATCTCCTGTTGCTCTGAATRCATCTCCTGGTTGTGTACTCCCAAAAGGCATCAGAGACCCAGGTGTGTCTGCCCCCAGTCCCAGCTGCTCCTGGTGCTGTGGGAGGTTTTGCACAAGCACTTTCCTGTAGCCCAGGAGCTGCAAGTGGGTGTTACCTTTCCAAAATAGCCCTGGAAATAACCTGGGAGCTTGAGATAGCAAAACCATCCTGCCATGGGCAGTATCCCTGCAAGGATTTCTGTGCAGGGCAGTGAATGTCCCCATTTTGGATGAGGATGGGTGGTTTCTGCCAGCTGCCGGGGTGACGCTGCTCCTTGGAGGAACTCTTCTCTTCTGGTAATTTCTCAGGTTTGAACAGCAAGGAACACATTCACACTGTGATATTTAAGAACCTTTTGGACAAAACCTTGTAACCTTATTGGTCTCCACAAAGTGACACAGCTCAGAGCAAAGTTGCACCTTGCCAGTGTGCTGGTACTCGTGTGTTTCTGTGACTCCAAAGGATGGAGATCTTGGAAAGAGTGACTGCAAATTTCTTTCAGCTGTTTTCACAGATTTTCTTGTAACGAAGCCACGCAAATAAGCTTGCAGTGAATATTTTTTGCTCTCCTGCCATGGCCCCATGCTGCCACTGCCATGGCAACCACGGCATCTCCTCTCCTTCCCCCTCTCCTCTCCTGGGCTGGGGAGGCTCTGGTGCCCCAGCCATGGCAGTGCCTGCCCCAGCAATTCCTGCCGCTCCCAGCCCCTGCCTGCAGGATGCCCCTTCCAGCCCCTGGCACGGGAGCTGCTCTGCCCTCTGCAAGCAGGGAACAGTCCCCTTTCTGCTGGGGGAATCAGGCAGCAAGGACACAGCAGGCCTCCCACCAGTCAGGACTTCTCCAAGCAGTGCTTGGGAGGCTCTGGATGATGCTTTGTGGGCATATTGACATGCATGGCCACCTCACATCATTTCCTATTGAACAGGACAGTTTCAAAGCTCTTTAATCAAATCTTGAAGCTTTAAAAATGTAGTCTATTTTATAGAGGGGATATGTCTCATTCTTTACAAGGGGTGGAAGGCACATATCAAATCTTAGAAATGAAAATAACATGACAATTTTGAAAACCACCATGAAATAAGGATTTATGAGTTTGTTGATCTCCCCTGGGGACCCGAGTGCAATGAAAGCAGGAATTGTGCTGACTGGGTGGAAGTGAGGAACATGTTCAACTTGGAGGCAAACGGTTTTGTGGCACAATCCAGGGATAGAGCTCAGCTGTCACTCACACTGTTAATCCCTCAAATCTTTAGCGCTTGAGGATTAATTTCTCTAAATATTGTGCCAAATATAATAGTCTCTCTATCTCCCACACTATTAGACAGCTATGAACTACAAGGAGCCTTTTGTCTCCCTAATAGGATTCATCCCTAATTCCAAAGTCATAAAGCATAAGTTTAAAATAAAAAAACCCATAAAACATTTTCCACAGGTAGAAAGAGAAGAGTGGGACAGCTGCAGAGCCGTAATCCTGAGCTCTGCTCCTTTACAGCAGCCCTAGAGCAGGAACAGGCCAGGGACAGYGGGGCTTGCTTGCTTCTGCTTTATCCTCATACAGAATCTCCAGGGTGGTGAAGAAGGGACAGTGATTCAGGGCCCTTCCATTGCCATGTCTTGATTTGGGGGGTATGGGTGTAGACCAAAATGAACACGCTCCAAATGACCCAGACAATGGGAAAACAAAGGAGAAAAACAAAAATTGAAGTAGTGGCAATGAACACAGTCCAATTTTCAACTCTGAAGGACCTTTTGTTCTGAAATAGCTCGTTTTTACGTTCTGAGAAGTCAGACTTGAGACACAGCATTTTGCTTTCATGGCTCCAAATCATTTGAGGTTATTGAGTATTATTCTCATTATATGAACTTTTTCTCCCAGATTGGGATGGCGAACATTRAAAAATTAAAAACTAAATAAATGAAATATTAGGTTACTGACAGCTTGGATTCTGGTCAGAACTCCTTAAGCCCAGTATATTAACATTTTCATTATAGCTGTTAAAAATTCCATTTCACTCCAAATGATAATTAATTAGCTTGGAAGGTGTGAGGTGAAATCAAAATCCAGAGTGAGTTAAGACTTTCACACTTTTGCTTTTAGGTGAAAGTGGATATAAAAATAGAGGAACATTGGATGCAAATGGTTTCACTGCTGTAGTTCCCAGAGTCTAAGAATAAATGGATATCTTTCTATAGAAGTGATCTAATGGGATTTTGAAATGAAAAGGTTTTCTTTATTGGAACATTAACTAGATTCTTTGAAAAAATGGAAAGCTGAAAATTTTGGTCTGTCAGCACCTGAGTAAAGATAGAAAACCTGTTATATCTGTGTTAAAAGTAGAAAAGATCGTGTAACTAGAAATGGAAGAAGTCAGCGAAAATTAGAAAGAAAGGAGGCTGGTTTTAAAGTGAGATTAATTAACCATTGAAGGAGCATCCCAAGGGGCACGGTACCTTTTCCAGCACTTAAAGTCTGTAATTCATGACAGGATATATATGTCAAGAAATTCTGTGACAGTACAAATAGTTCAGCAGGGTCTGGGGGCCCYGGGGGAAAGGCTGGATTGTTCAGAGGGCAGGGGATCACAGCGTCCCCCTCTGGCCTTGGCACAGGTGGGGTCAGCCCTGTGGGACAGGTGAGAGTCAGGCGTGCAGGCTGCCGTGTGCAGGGTGCACATGTGCGGGTGCAGGTGTGAGGGGTGCAGGTGTGCAGGGTGCAGATATGAGGGATGCAGGTGTGCAGGGTGCAGATATGAGGGGTGCAGGTGTACAATATGCAGATGTGCAGGATGCAGAGGTGCTGCTCTGTGCAGCTGGAGCCCAGGGCTCCCTTGGGAGCTCCCTCGGAGCAGGATGCCCAGGGCTCTGCAGCAGAGCCTGACTTTGCCCTGTGCCCTGCACTTGTCAGGTTTTCCTCATCCCTCCCTGCTGCTCCAAACCTGCTGGTAAAGCCTGCTGCTGCTGCTGCTGCTGCTGCTGAACCCCTGCTAACCTGAAGGCATTAGAGAAATTGGTTGGAAAGCTCAAATCCTTCTTGATTTGAGGGTCAGGAAGAAGAGTCTTACAAATGACAAAGAAGAAAATAGGAGTCAATGAGACACACAATGGTAGGAGGAAAATATTCTCTTTTACAAAATCCAGTGACTGAGGGAATTCCCCAGAGGAAGGAGAGTAAGGTGCTTCCGTGTGACAGTGAATGACAGCTTTTCTGTGTACTGTGCCTCGACAGTTACATTTTCTGAGATGGCAGTGAGAAGGGGGACACTAACTCTTTTCCCAGAGTTATTGCTAACTCCCATCCCAGTTCTTCTCCATTTCCATGTTCTCCATTTCTAATCCAGATCTTCCCCTGCTTCCACTGAATCCTGCACTGGCCCTTGCTGCACCATAAGATCAGAATGACTAAAAGACCATGAAAAAAGGAATGGGCCATCTTTCTGCTCCCTACCCTGAAAAGGAGCATTCCCAGCTCCCTCTGTAGCACCTGCTGCTGCAGTGATGGGTCAGCAGCAGTGGAACCATGATTCCCAGTGGCACCAGGGGGTTCAGCATGGAAGCACAGTGTGCTGGGGTGGCACTGGGAGGTATCTGGTGCTGTTTGATGGCATTTTGCACTTTGGGTCTGCAGTCCTGCACAAGGGCAAAGGGAACACCCAGCCCAGGGAGAGTGTGGGGAGCTTTGTGAGGAGTGAGTCCCAGTCACCCCTGGAATGCCAGGCCCTCCTCAGCCCCTGTGACTGTCTCTGGTTTGCAGAGGCAGCCGTGCCCCAGGGAGCTCCTCCTGCTCCTTCAGCCCTTGGGGTGGATGCAGGGCTCTCCGAACAGCACACGCAGTCCCCCATCACAGCCCAGAGAGAGGCAGYAGTGAGTGCCAGACTCCATCCTCCTGTTTCAGACACAAGGCACTGAAAAGGGACAGGAACTGCCTGCGGTGTCTGATCCTGGAAATTCTGACTTCTGTGTGCATTTATGTATTTTATGGGTTCAGGCCTTTTTACAGTCTGCAGCCACTTCTGCCTGTTCCRCTCCTTCCCATGCAAGGATGGGATTTATTCTACCTAATACCTGCTGCAGAGTTTTTTATGTTTCGTTCTGCTAGGAAGGAAAAAGGGATCTAAAAGGAGCTGGCTAAATGGAGTATGCAGGTTTGGAGTGTGTGTGCAGCCTCTCAGGCAGCAGTCAGTGATCCTGGAGTGAGGTTTGGTGAAAGAGCTCGTGTTGGTTTTTGGACGTCACAGCTCCTTGCCAGAGCCATCCCCAGATGCTCTGCCTCCTTCCCCTGACTCTCTAGYTCAATATCAAGTTTGCTTTTGTCTTCTCTTATTTTTCTTCCCTTTTCCCAGGGAGCCTTGCTGGCTGAATTCCTGGTGGTTTTGATGCCTGGTTCACAGCTTTGGCTTGCGAGGTGCTGCAACAGGGAGGCTGATGTAAGTCCAGCTCTTGTTCTTTAATTCTGTTCTCTAAATTCAGCTTCACGGGGTAACAGATAAAAACCCCAGCCCTCCCTGCAGGACTGTGATGGCCTTGATCTTTGTGTTTTTTCAGCTCCAGCCCCATAAACCTTCGAAGCTAACCTTGCAGCTGCATCCTGCTAGGCTCTCCCACACAGGTCAATCTCATTTCTAGTTTTGATTGTTACAGTTTAAAGATAGAATTTCCCTTTCTTGCTTCACAGCATTCAAATGCTAATTAGTTCCCTTAAATGTCTAGGAAGTTATCCCAGTTTACACATATATGGTTTATTAACTCATGTTCATTTCAAACGTGTTCTTTGATGTAGGCTAATGGAATTATTCTTTTAGAATCTCTTTAAAAGGTGACTTCTCTTTCTTTCTTGATGGATAGTGTTTCTCTGAAGCACATTTGTGAGTGTTTGCCTTTGGAAAAAAAATACTTGCTTTTCATGGGTTAATGCTGAGTACTCCTGGATGTTCATACAACAGATAAAAATTTGTTTTCTATTTGCAGCAACTTACTTTTTAGAGTTCACACTTTTACTCTTTGCTGAAAAAAAGATTTCTTTCACCTCCCTTTCCATAGCTAATAAGATGGAAGAGACCAGGTTTGCAGAAATGCATCTGCCTAGAGAATATGGCTGTGAGAGCCAGCATTTGTTTCCAGCTGTTTTCTTGTCATTAGCTTTTAATTTCAACAACTACCTGCTTGTGCCTCTCCTCTTTTCCCCCACTTCAGGTATTTCGCGCTGTTATTGTGATTGTCAGTTCTGTTCTGCTTGAAATGTTTCCATATATGTTGCCATGGTTACGGGTGCCAGAATTGGAAATAAATGAAAGGGGTATCAAGGCACCGGTGTGACTCTGATGGAGGCTTAGCACTAAGATGTTAGCTATTATTTTGCTGGATTCCATGATATTTGATGATGGATCCATTTTAATAGAATATTTAAATGCTTGCTTGAATATAGATTGTACTAAAATGGAATTATSTAGGACTGGATTTTAAATAAGTTAATTTTTTTCCTTTTTAATGAGTACACAGCCTTTGGGACAGTCTGCACATGAGTGAATAGTGTCTAGAACATTTACTGCATAAACGGTATGAATGTATTTGACTACATCTACTACTGCAGCAGGGATGAGTACTGAGTACAACTCTTCAGAAAAGTTCAAAGAGATAAGAGAAGAAATTTTTAGGAAACAGAGAGCTGCTTCARAATGGTTTCTTAGAGCTGACTGAGGAAAATACTTGGAAATTAGGTGGATGCTGTCCCTTTTACAGTCTGTGCAGCAATACCAACTGCCTGCAAAGTCTRGTGGGAGGTTTCTGGTGGAGGWGATGGGAGGGTTTCTGCAAACCAGAGATCCCACTTCTGTTTCTCATTTTCTGGCCTCRAGGCTGCATCGAAAGCTCAGCAAAKTCGCTGGWGGAATTTCCAGTGACAACAGTGAAATTTGTATTGACTCTTAGGTCAGCTGTTTAGCAACCTTTTCCCACATTGTTCAAGGTGAATTTAGTCTGTTTTAGGTGCTCTTCTCTTTCAGGTTGTCTCAATCAGTCAGACCCTCTCAGTGCATCTCTGGGAAATGTGTTTGATGTGTCCTTTAACACATGGCATGGGCAGAATATGGGAGCACTGCTAAATGTCTAAAATGGGCAGCAACATGTCCTGCTTGTCCCAGAGAAAGTTCCTGTTCTCCCTCCCCATGAAGGGCTGGCTTTTCCTTTATTGGTGCTATCTGYCCCCACTGCAGTCAGCTGCAAGGCTCCTGCTCATGTGAAAGAATTTGTATGTGTGAATATGCATTTGTTTATRCAGCCATACAGTTATGAATGTGCAATTAAATCTTTATATTTTTGAAGTAGCTTTAAAATAAGCTGTGGCTTTCTATTTTCTGAAATGTTATTTTGAGGTCAGCAGAAGGAGGCCAAAGAGTTTGGTATCCCTCTAGTGTTGACTAGTGATTA
This sequence comes from Cardinalis cardinalis, assembly GCA_014549065.1. NCBI lineage: Eukaryota > Metazoa > Chordata > Aves > Passeriformes > Cardinalidae > Cardinalis > Cardinalis cardinalis. Next base: position 902,076 of record JACDOX010000183.1, on the reverse strand, counting down.
TAATTGGATGGTAATAGTAACATGAGATTTAACTAAAGACTGAGGTTTTACAGTAACTCAATTCAGCATGTCAAATGCAGGAAACTGCAGCAAATGCAGGCAGTTGCCTTATTCATTCTTTCTCTGAATTTGTACCTTCATTTCTCCCTAACCCTTTCTTCTCTAGGAAACTCTCACCAAGGGTATTCCACCTTCAGCCAGGCCAGAGCCTTTCAGAGTCCATAGGTGCTGAGGTTTTCCCTGGTTCCTCCAGTTAAAAATGTGAAGTTCAACTTAATTATGGTTGTGGCCACGTTTTGGGTACCTCTGGCCTTTGTGGCRGGGCAGAGGCTGCTGTGCTTGCCCTGTGTGGAGCAGCTCCTGCAGAGCAGCCAGGGTAGCCCTGCACACCACGGAAATTTGCTCTGCAGCCCCCTGAGCATGCCCTGCTCCTCTCTGAATTCTGCTCCACCAGCTGGAGACCCAGAGCTGAGCCCTTCTGAGTGCTTTGTCCCCTGCCCCTCTGTCAGTCTGGGCTGAAATGTTTAACTCTACTGCAGGGACTGTCTGGGGAAGCTGGGGAGCAGCATCTGCTTTGTTTGAGCTCAGCAAACACCCCCAGCTCCCCCAAACCACGGTGAATTTGCAATTGCTTGTCTCTTGGTGGAGGGACACATGTGTGCAGGATGAAAGGAGCTGATCAGAATCACTTTGCACAAACTGTCAACAAAGCAACATCTGCTGGGCTCTCTGGAGCCTTCTCTGGGCACCACCACCCCCAATTGTTGTCAAACTGTTGTGTTTTCCTTGACACTGTATATTTACAGCTAAAGGTGGCCCCGCTCATCTCCTGATGAATGAGCAGAGCTCAATTCCGTGCTCGCTCCAGAATTTGTACCCTGGCTGTGCCTGGTGGAAGGCTCTGGCAGGAGCCAGGGCTGCACAGGACAACGACGACAGCTAGTGGCTCAGGGAGCTCTTTCCAAAGTGCTGAAACGGGGAGGGAGCAGCCAGCATTCAGAGAGGCCGAGCGTTCAGAAATGCTGCCCTGCCTGCAGCTCATGCACAGCTGGCAGAGGTGCAGGAYGATCCAAGGGCTCTGTGTGTGCCCTGCCTGGCTGCAGCACCGGCAGTGCCTGCAGTGAGGGCAGCCAGGCAGGGCCGGCAGCTGCTGACACCAGGGGACACTTCCTCTAAGTGACTGTGGACAGTGCAGGGCACTGGGATCACCCTCTACACATCACCAGACCAAAAYTCAGTTCCTGCTGCCTCCCCCAGTGCCCCTTTTAGAAATCCCTGTGCTCCTTTGCAGTCCCATATGGCAGAGAAAGAAGAAGAATCAGGGATGTGTTTGTGAGTAAAGCTGATGCAATTTGCTTTGGGCACTGCTCCTCCTGTGCTGCCAGTGACCCAGTGCAAGCTGAGGCAAAACAGATCAAAGCTCAGGTGTCAAACAGTGAGAGCAGAATAAAATATCACTGACTGCTTTGGGCTGGAAGGGACCTTAAAGACAGTCCAGATCCACCCCWGCCATGTCAGGGACACCTCCCACTGTCCCAGGGTGTCCCAGTGTCCAGCCTGGCCTTGGGCACTGCCAGGGATCCAGGGGCAGCCCCAGCTGCTCTGGGCACCCTGTGCCAGGGCTGCCCACCCTGTCAGGGAACAATTCCTCATTCCCAAGATCCCATCCAGCCCTGCCCTCTGGCAGTGGGAGCCATTCCCTGGGTCCTGTCCCTCCATCCTTGTCCCCAATCCCTCTGCAGCTCTCCTGGATCCCCTGCAGGCCCTGGCAGGGGCTCTGAGCTGTCCCTGGAGCTTCTCCTCTCCAGGTGTCCCCTCCCAGGTGTCCCAAACTGGGTCCATTCTGGAGCAGCTCCGTGGCCTCCCCTGGCCCCTCTCCAGGTCTGGACTGTACAGAAATGCACAGAGGAGCTCAGTTTTGTTTCCTGTAAGCTCTCTGTCGTTCCAGGCATTACCCAAATGCCAATCTGCAAAGATGAGTTTTYTCTGGCTCAGCTGGTGTGAGGAGAGTCCTGAGCAAGGACAGATGAAGATCATCAGCTGAACACCAAATGCAAAAGCTACACCTTGTGTTAACAAGAAGCTAATTATTTCCAGATGGCCACAAGATAAAACAAGGACAGTTCTCTGGTCAGGGCATCCACTTTGGCTCCAGAGGTCTGCACTGATTTCTCCTGTGGGAAAACTCCTTTCCAGGTACTCCCAAATCTTCCAGGTACAAAATTGCTTGGTTTTCGATTCAAAGAATGATTCTGTTAGTGGTTAATGCATAGCTGGGTCCTAGCTAGGAGGGAAGAAAGAGGAATTTCTTTATCTTTAAGGCAACTATTAGGTTATATATAGCAAGGTATCATATCAGCAAGGTCTCATATCCAAAACTAAGAGAAAAAGAAAGATGCTTTTCATGTTAAACAGCTTTACAAGTGCAGTTCTAGGGGGGGAGTTTTATCTTCTGTTCTGTTCTACMTGGAAACATGACAGTTTTAGTCATTTCTGCTGTGTGTTAGTAGGTGGCAGTCTTGGTCAAGTTTTTAAACAGTGAAGTTTCTCCCTCCGGTGGGCTGGGCACGCTCTGGCTGCCTCCCCCGGACATGCAGGGGGATCCCTGAGCACCCGGGAACTCCTGGGCTGTGCCTGGCTCAGAGCTCACGACTTTGGGCAGCTCCCGTGGGTTTTAAGGTGAGCCTGAAACCCACAGAGAGGTGACAACACCAGGGTTAAGGTGTAGATGGGGATTTTTAGCAGTAATTACTCCATCTGAGCCCTTCCTATAAGCACCTTACTGGTTGTGACTCTGCCTCTTGCCTGTAAAAACTGGATAAAATAATTTCCCTGCTTTGGAGGATGACTCTGGGTTGTGTGGCACTGAAACTGTGGACTCAGCTCTGAAAACTGAGCACACGGGTGCCTCAGCATCTTTCCTCTCTCAGCTGAATCATGTCTCAGGTCTGGGCTGACCTCCATCTCTGCAGAAGAAATGGGAGGGCTTTCKGATCTGGGTTAAAAGCCCTGCTGTGCTCGTGCTTGGGCCCTTGCCCAGGTTGATTTGTCTGTAGCAATAGACAGGGCACCTTTCTTGGCCCTCAAAGCTGATGGCTTTGTTTATCATCCCAGTAAGTCTTAGCCAAGAGAGATGACTTGCACGTGAGTCCACCAAAAAAAGATATTTCTAAAAGTAATCACTACAGATAAACAGAGTAGAACACAGGTGATAGATAGTACATTTCTTTCCAAGCARCTTTATATACCTGGAATATCGCTCCATTAAACTGCCCTGAATGTTGTAGCAGATATATGGTGAGTTGCAGAGAAGTGCTATTTTCAGCACAGCATTAATCTAAATGGACATTTCCCAGGCTTTAAAATATTGATTCCTTTGTGCTGTCTCCAGCTGGAGATATCTGTGGCTTTGGGAGCTTTAATGCAGCTCCTGAGGCAGGGTTTGGGGCAGTGCTGTGAGCACAGCCCTGCAGGGAGCACCAGGGCTGGGTTAAGTGTGTGGCTCCTGTGGTGTGGGAGGGAAGGCAGAGGCAGCTCTGGCTCCTTTTCATTCCTCTTAACAGAGTCCCTCTTGGAAGCTCTGTCAGGAAAGTGGATTCAATCATATCCCTGCCCACCCTGCAATGCCACAGGGCTGTTAATAAAGATTTCAGGCCATGAGGGATATCTGGTCTGGCCTTTCCTCCTAGGGCAGCATGAGAATGGGACCGGACCTGCTCCCAAATTCTCCTCTCCTCAGCTGGAGTACCTGCTCTGTGATTTCTTGTTCTTAACCAGCTGCTGAGGAATTTTGTGCCATCCTCTGATTGCGACAAAAAATTGGAGTGGGGAACAGAGGGTAAAATAATAATGCACAAATGAACAAAAAGTATAGTTATGAATCCCTCCTTGTTGGATAAACGTACACTGTGTAATCTCACTTTGCACAGCACTGCAAAGCTCTTCTCATTCCAAAGGRTTGTTGGAAGTCATCAGGTCCTGGGGCAGAAGTCCTCTGAGATGGAAGTGTCTGCTTCTGGGAAATGAGGCTTCCACTGTTTGTTTSTATCTTGCTCTCTGTGTTTTGGGAAAGGTTTCCATCAGAAACATTTTAATGGCAATAACTATTGGCCTGTCTCAGCCATCAATAGATCTTTTTTGAGGGTTGGTGGTGTTTTTGTAACATGGCTGTTGGTGGCTGTGCCAAGCAGGACAAACTGTTTTCAGGTGTGTGAGGATTCAGCCTTAGGATGGAGTGGGGTCCCTTTGGCAGCGTGGTCAGGTTCTTGGGGTGACCCCAGCACCCCTAGCAGCAATGCAGGGCCC
>JACDOX010000183.1:883268-896716 GCA_014549065.1 Cardinalis cardinalis | reverse complement strand
GCAGTGCAGGAGCCACCTGGGCAGGGCCAGCCTGGCCTGGGGGCAGTGCAGGAGCCACCTGGGCAGGGCCAGCCTGGCCTGCGGGCAGTGCAGGAGAAGCTCTGATCTCCTGGTGAGGATCCAGCCCGGGCTGTGACCCTGGGAGCCCTGGCACAGGGTATGGTCCCTGCTCCCAGCCTGCTCAGCAGGCAGTGCCAGATTGTGCTGTCTGCCATAAAACAGGCAGGATTTATGGCCCTGGTGCAAGAGCTGGGTGGTAAAAGTTTTATGAACTTCTGGTGGGAGCCAGAGCTCCAGGGAAGCTGTAAATCCTGGAGCAGTGTCTGCAGCCTCCTGAAGGGAGAGCGTGTCAGGGATTGCAGCAGAGTGATTGCTTTAAATCCCAGTAATGATGCYCGCAGCATGCAAATCCACCCTGACCCCGTCTGTGCTGTGCAGTGCCTGTGGAGCCACGAGATGGCACCTGTTCCTCGTTTAACTCTGAATTTGCTTTTTCCCCTGCCTCAGCTTGTGAGCTGCTGTGAATGCTCACAGTCTGGGCGTCACTCGTTTCAATCTGAATTAATAATTTTCTGTTTTAATTTGCTGATAATTTGGAAATTTGGTAATACTAAAAAGCCCTGAAATGAATGCAGTAGACTCTGCTGTAACCCACAACTGCTGTTACAGTTTTTTGTAAAAGAAATCACTTTGGGAAAGAAAACTTGCACCAACGTGTAAATATTTTAATGGTATCTGATGGAATTTTAAAAATACTTCCAAGCACGTTAAATTCCTGTTTTAACATCCAGCATCATTAAATGCGTGTGATTACAGCAACATATATAAATCCAGAGTGATGGGGCATTATTCCAAACTGCTCCAACCTCCCCCAGGAGAACCTTAGCAGAGAGCAGCTGCTGGCTCTGTGGCAGAACAGAGGGACTGTTCTTTGGGAACCTAGAAATGATAAACTAATTTGGAGTAATTAATTGAACACCACAGGTTCACCTTCAGGTACAATGATAAATACATATGGCACAAATGACACAGGGTGTGGAAGAGACAAGGGACTCTGTTGAATCTATCTAAACTGGCTGGTCTGCATAAAACTGCCTCTACATCTCAGATTTTCATCCACAGAGCTTTTTTTTTTTTTTCCCAGATGTTTTTCCCTTTTGGGGATCAGAGGCCGAGAGTGGGTGTTTGCAGCTGGAACTGCAGAATTTGTTTTCTCCCCGCTGGCAGAGGGAAAAGCAGTTTCTGTGCAGGGCAGGCTGCAGCCCTGGCTCTGCTCCTGGCCCTCCCTGCAATGTCCCAGCTTCATTTCCGTGCTGTTTCTCCAACTGCTTGGCATCTGCTCTGCTTCCTGGAAGGCAGCTGCAGCTGAGTCAGTCCTTGCCTTGCACTGAGTGTTCCACACTCACACACTGAGTTCATTCATTGCTAAATTCTCTGGGATTTGCACAAAGATCTCTTTTTCCTGGATTTAGTTTGGCTTTTTATGCAGTCCTCTGTCATTTCAAAGTTCCTTTTCAGGAATTTTCAGTCTGGTGCTCCAGGAAAAGAGAATTTTCTGTGGGAAAATATGGTGTTTAAACTTGGCAGATGGCTTCACCTTGCCAGATGGCTCTGTCCATAGTGGGCAGGGTTTTCCCAGTGCCTGCAGGTTCTCCAGCAGGAACACCAGAGTGTGCTCTGTCTTTCCCCACCTGATGGATTTCCCAGTTACAAATGACACTGCTGGGTGTGGGAGACACCAGTCCTGCTCCCAGTGGTGCTTGTGCCTGTCAGAGGCAGTGAGATTAAACTGAAATTGAAGCTTTCTGCCTTACACAACAGTATTTTTATTGAAACTACAAATCTGCAAAATGGTTTGCAGTTGCCAAAATGTCTTGTGCTGTTTTTCATTTCAGACCAACACACCCAAATGCCAGGTCTGACTGGATGGTGATGTTTTAATTTCTAACATTTTCCTTCTATTTTAATTGGGAAATTTCATCCTGTAGCTTTAAGAAGCTGTTATTAAATTTGAAACATCATAAGTGTTCTGGAAAAAAACCCAACCTAATAGTTCAGTCTGTAAAAACRAACTCTCCTTTTTTGAAACTGCATTTGTCCTTCTCCATATGAAATTTCTGATAAACTCTTCTCCTGCTCYGAAGTCCATTTCTGCTCCCCGTGCTCCTTGGCCTGGTCAAGGAGGATTTTGCTGTTTTGGTCCATGAAGGGGCCTGTGCAGACAGGTTTGTTTGTTTGTTTGGTTGGTTTGTTTGTTTGTTCGGCTCAGGGTTCCTACTAAAGGGTACCAGCAGTGTTAAGTAATGAAATTTGCTAATACATTGGGATAAATTCTAAAGACAAATTAAACCAAAAAGAGTACAGAGTGGTGTCATATAAATATTTAATGTAAACTTATGGATTACATTGTCCTGGAGACTGCTCTCAGAGGCACTTTGAAGCCACGTGTGGCTTGTGATAGCCMGACAGAGGCAGCTTCAGCCACGAGTTCAGGCTCCTCTAAAAAATCCCCTCCAGGGACCCCTTTGAAGTGGTAAAATTTTATGGCTGGCTAAAAAATCAGAGTTCTGCAGCCAAAAATAAGTACTGTTGCATTTCCTCTCTGCCCTTTTGAAATGGACAGAACATGTATTTTTAACCTTCCTTCTCCAAGATGAAGGTGAGATAACAGATCTGGGAGCAAAGTGCCAGGTGTTGGTGCAGAAGGGAAGCCTGGGCAGCCCAGGTGGCCTCAGAGCAGTGGGGCTGAGGGGAGCCCCTGGGGCACTGCCAGGGCTGGGGAGCTCCTGGGGCAGGGCCAGGGCTGGGCAGGGCCAGGGTTGGGGAGCTCCTGGGGCAGGGCCAGGGCTGGGCAGGGCCAGGGTTGGGGAGCTCCTGGGGCAGGGCCAGGGCTGGGCAGGGCCAGGGCTGGGGAGCCCCTGGTGCAGAGCCAGGGCTGTGCAGTGCCAGGGCTGGGGAGCCCCTGGTGCAGAGCCAGGGCTGTGCAGTGCCAGGTTGCACTCCAGGTCTGTGGAGCAGTGCCTGCTCATCACTGCTCTTCCCTCCAGCCCTTTTCCAGGTCTGTGGAGCAGTGCCTGCTCATCACTGCTCTTCCCTCCAGCCCTTTTCTCACCTGGCCCCATCTCAGGGCTGGCTGGCTGGGTGAGGTGGGAGCCCCAGCTGAGGTAGGCAGGACCTGCCGCGGGACAGAGAGCACTGGAGGGGCAGAGGAGAGCATGAGGAAGAGAAGAGCCCACAGAGGTCTCGGGARCCTGTCCACTGAGCCCAGCTGCAGAGATGGTTTCCAGCAGCCCCCCTCGGCAGAGCTGTGCACCCAGCAGTGCAGGGTTGCTGTGCCTGTGGTTTGGGTGGGGACGTGGGGCACAGGGGTGGTGGCACCGTGGGATTGAGCTCCTGCCTGCCAGCTCCTGCCTCCCTCTCTTACCAAGCAGGGAAGGCAGCCAGAGCAGAAGGTTTCCTGCTGGGAAGCTGGGGCTGTGTCTGACGAGGCTCCCTGATTCATTGGGGTGATGGAAGCAGTCAGGAGCACTGTGCTCCAGCAGGACCTGCCCTGGTGACAGAGCTSCAGCCTCTGGGGCTCAGATCCCCTCTGCAGGGCTGCACCCCAAACCCAGCTGTGCACAGCTCTCCAGAGTCACAGGCAGGCTGTCCCAGGCCAGCCCCACCAGCCCAACACTGCAGAGGCTTGGCTGGCARAAACCTTTTTTAGGGAAAGAAGTTGAAAGTAGCAACTTGGAGTTAAAAGAGTCTTAAATAATTCCAACAATGGCAACTTAGGATCTACATGTCCAGAAAGTTTTATCGTGCCAGAGACATCTGTGTTTTTCACTCTACTGGGCTTTATTTTCAATCATTTTTCTCATTAAAAAAATGTGTATATCTCATTATGTCTTGATATCTGAGCCAGCACTTAATTCTCTGATTACATATGGTCGGTACAGCATGTGCCATTACACCCACCAAAATAGTGGAGTGACAGTTCCCTTTGCAAAGTAGAAGACTGGAAATAACTTTCTGCTGAGAGATGCTATTAATGTTTCTCTCCTTTTTTTTTTTTTTTTTAATAAAAGCGAATATATAAGTGGCCATGATTCAGATCTCAGAAAGTGTTTTCTGACTAGTCTGTGACTTGTCATATAAGGGCTGCAGTGCAGCTTTGATATTTATGGTATATTATACCCACGTAAGAGTTATTTTAAAAGGCTACAAGAGCTATCTTCTTCTTGTTTTATGTATTATTTATCAGTCTCTTATTCTTTCCTTTATGCCACAGATTTTTATTTTTTTCTTCAATCTCTCCCCTTGACGTTACAGAATCCCAGGCCTGCTGTGAGTGGCACTGGGGGTGTTTGCAGCTGGGCTGTGCCCCTGCCCAGGCTGTGCCCTGCTCCTGGAGCTGTAGGTGGCTCTGGCAGCTCTTCCTGGGGGAGCTGTGCCTTTCTGACAGCGCCCACACCCTTCACTGTCGTTTTTCAAACTTCTCTGCTGCTGTTCACCTTGTGTAAGTTTATGTTTTCCCTTGAGCATTCCCTGCACCTTAGGAGAGCTGTCCTCTCCCTCTCCCAGAAAATCCCTCCTGGTCCGTGAGAAGGGCTCAGAGTGGCTGTGGAGGCAGGGAAAGGCAGCAGCAGGCTCCTTGCCTGGCTGAGCACAGAGCCTGGAGCCAGCACTGCAGCCCAGCAGCCCCAGCTGGGAGGGCCAAGCAGCTCCCAGCAGCCCAGGGCAATAAATGCCCGTCTGCCACACAAGTGCTGATGCTGCAGCAGTGCCAGAGATCCAGGAGGGGCTTTGTGGGTGGACAGCTTCCCTCCACTTAGGATGGAGGAGGGATATTGAATAGAAATTTAGAAATAATTTTTAAAAAATGCAGCCTCTTATTTCTTATTTTTCCTTGTTAATTATGTCTCCTGGCATGCACTTGCAGGAGAAACCAGTCTGTCAGCTCCTGCATCTGCTGCCTGAGTCAATTCATGGAAGGTATCAGTGCTGCTCATCCCAAACACGAGGCAGGGGCAGGGGCTGGTGCAGAGGAGCCTCAGCACTCTGCTTTGTGCTGGGGAGCCCCAGCAGGACCTGGGGAGCTCCAGGGCCCCTTCTTCATCCTGCACTGTGCATTTTGTCAAAGCTCCAGTGAGCTGTTTGGTTGCCTTTAGCTCCCTGCTGTAGTCTGGGCATTGAATGTTGCTCCTGGAGATAATAAAGAACCAGCTCTACATTCACCACAGAGGGCATCAGTTGCAGTTTAATATTATCTTTCCCATATTGCTTTTTTTTGAAATCCCTTTGAGCATCTGTTTCTTTCCATCACCATTTTATCAGGTCCCCTCTTGCTCCAGAGCAATTCTTTGCACATCCACTGTGCTGCTTGCCCTGGGTCTGCCTGTGCTTGTTGCTGTGCTGGGGCAGGGGCTGAGCTGTTTTCCAATGGGGAGGCTCAGTCACCAGCATGAATCACGTGGAATAGACGTGTGCCAACCAGCCCAAAAGCCATTGCCAGCCTCATCCTGCCAGTGTTGTTAATTCAATACTCTTTGGTGGGTGGATCTCAACACGAAAGACAGGCCCAGGAAATGGGTGGGTGTTTGTTCAAAGGAAAGGCCAAATGTGCTTTTCAGCAGGGTTCACCTGTCAGGGTGTCACTTGCTGTCATCTGTTTTGTAGCCTGTCCCAGCTCTTTGAAGCCACAGTACTCTGTTTCTCCTGATGCTGATGATGTGCCTGGAACTGGTCCCATATCTGTCACTTTCTGTGTTTGTTGCAGTCTGCAGTGACACGCCCTTTTTACTTTTCCTAGCAGGTGTTTTTTAAATTAAAGAAAAGGCAGACTTCTTAGCAGAGCTTGGTTATTCATCAATATTATTAGATTCTCCCTTCCCTCTCCTGATGCTAGGAATAGAAACCTATGAAATTACTGTGGAGGATGAGCTCTTAAAACAAAGCCCCGAGTAAGGAGAATGGGAAAAACCCGTACAGCTGGAATGCAGAAAAGGATGTGCCAGTGGAGGGGTGTCTGCACTGAATCCTGGCTGTGGGACCTGGCAGGGGAGAGGCACAAGGCAGCAGGGAGGGGATGCCATGGGCTTGCCCCAGGCCAGTGCTGGGGCTCACTGCTGCCCTGCACAAGGCTGCTCGTGGAAGGGAAGCAGCTGGCTGGACCTCACCTGGCAGGGATGAACAGGGGCTTTTGAGAAATGGGTTGGGTTTTTCCTTGCTTCCAAAGCAGAGGCTTACAAACACCAAGAGAAAAGGCCATGCCTTCTTAAATCTTGGAGGAAKAGTTTTCTGCCACATTGCAGGGGCACAAACGCCTGGCTTCTGTAAGACTGCTTGCAGATGGGGTTGTGTTCCAGTGGTTTGCCCAAAAAGAGTTGGGAAGCTGAGGCAGCCACAGAAACTTTAATGCTGACAGCCCCCACTGGCAGGGTCACCCTTCCTGGTTTATCCTGGAGGGAGTTTGCTTGCTGAGCCAGCCTTGGGAAGGAGCTTGGCACCACAGAATTGCTTTCCTTACAGTCTGTTTGTCGTTCATCCTCCTGGTCGGGTTCACTTTCAGTGGGAGGCTTGAAGGGACTAAATCTGCCCTCAGGGGACGTTCCCAGGTTGGGAGTTTGAGCCAGAGCTGGCTGAGGGAGAGGCACTTGAGTCCCCATTTCTCCCAGTCACAGCCACAGGCAGCTCTGCAGTAGGAGCCTGTGTCTGTCTCTGGGAGGTGCTTGTTAGCCTTGCCCAGAAACAAGCTGGGAGCCTTCCTGGGCAGTGCCTTGTCTCTGGTTCGGTGAGGAGAGGAACAGAAAGGCAGCTCTGAGCCCATCAGAACCGCAAACACAGAGAGGGGGTCACAGGGCAGCACGGGAGCTGTCAAAGGTCCTGTAATCCCACCTGTGCTGCAGGTACAAACAGATCTTGGGCATGAAGGAGGAGCTGGAAAACCTGCAAAGTGCAAATGCCACCTGCAGCAGAGCCTGCCCCTCCAGCCAGACAGGGAGAGCAGCTCCCACCCTCAGCTGAGACCGCTCCGCTTTTCCAGCAGCTGTGGCTTTGTGGAAACACAGCTGCCGGTGTGGTTCTGCTGCAAACTCAGAGCTTGCAGATGTGYCAGCGCCTAGAGAACTCCTGGGCTTCCCAGGAAGTTATTGTGCTGGCTTTTCCCACCTTCCTGGCACGGGTTAATAAGGGCACGGGGTGCTGGATGAGAAAACGCGCAGCTTTTCTCTTGGCAGTTTCACAGGCACAGGGTTCACCTGTGGTTCAGTGTTTAACTAAAATTAAGGCTGACAGCTTTTCCCTATAAATTAAATTAATGAGATGTTTGAACCGCTGCTAAATTACTTGTGCAGATCTTTGCTGTTTGACATTGTCTCTGGGCTCCCTTCCCAAGGCAGCCTGTGCAGCTGCCCTCGCACCCTTGGCCACGCTGGCACTGAAGGGCTGGGCATTACTGGAGGGCTGTGCTGGGAGAGCTGGCCACACTGAGTGTTCAGAGAGCCGCCCCTCTGCAAGGGAGAAGGTTTACTTAACAAAAGAAGAAAATCATTCCTGCTGTTGTGAGCTGGCAGGTTTTGCTGTGTGAGTCTGAGGGCGCTGCACAGCAGCAGTGCTGTCCCACTGGGCTCATGTCCTGCCTGGGTCTCTCCACCGTGCCCATGCCCACAGGCTTTTCACTCSGACTTTAACTCTTCCTGCCTAGGCACCCACAGCAGCTCTCACCCTGCACCTGCCATCGACTTTGTCCTTTTTCACCAAAAATGGGCTGGGTTGGCAGAGACAGATGATGATGCTGATGAGCTCATTTAGCCAAATGGGATAAGGGATGTGTGTGGGCAGGAGCATTTTACCCCAGCAGAGCCACAGTGAGTGGGGCAGTTTTCCTGTCCCACCAGCTGCAGGAGCTCAGGGGCTCAGCCCAGTTTGGAATCAGCTTGGAGAGGTATTAGGACCTGGATGATTATGGGAAGCCTGTCTAGGATAATTGTGCTCCCTGAGTAACTCTGGGAGGGTAGGAGGGTGGGTAAGAGGTGAGGGTGTCTCATCTTCAAAAAATGCAAGGTTTAAAATGGAGCAAGCAGAGCAAGTTATTTAATCACAGCAACCTTGTAGGAGACTCGTTTTTTAAGAGCAGAAATGGAAGCTGGTTTGATTTGGTAAAGCCCCTGAGTTCTTCCTTGGCTGTTGCTTTGCAGAGAAGGACTTCTCTTCCTTCTAGCACAGTTCCTGACCAGAGGAAATGGGCATTGTGACCTGGGAGCTGTGGTTGCCCAGCTGAGGAGAGGAGAGAGCACATTAGCTCTTTGTTGCTTTAAAATTAATCTCAGCAAGTATCACTGGCAGAGGAGTTAATAGCTGTAAAACAGACCAGAAAGCTAAATGCAGGCTGTGAGGCTATTTTGCACATACATCATCAGAGAGTTTTAGCTGAGGTCTGATACCTCAAGGAACCAGGTATTTCAGTGCTGCTTGTGGCCAAAATATGTGGTTCATAGTTAAAACTGTGTTTGCTGTAAAGCATTTCGAATTTCTTTTTGTCTCATCTCCACTGCAGTTCAGGAGGGGTGTAGAAAGTGATGTTGAGTAAGTTACCTTCCTTTTCTACCACTGACCTCTGGTTGCACCAGTGGAAAGACCCTGAAGGTGCAGTGCAGGCGTGGAGTGCAGGCAGGACAAACATCCGTTTGTCTGGAAGTGCCTGGGACCTAAAGCCAATTACTTGGCCAAATCCCAAGATCCTGTTCCAGGAAAGGTAAGACTCTTGACCATTGCTCAGACAAATAGAGGATTTCTTGTGCCACTAGCAGACTTGCAAGCTRTGTGAGCTGTGAATTTCCAAACAAGACAAAACTGTGACCAAGTAGAGCCTTTTGTCTGCTGGACCAGTGCTCTGGCAGAGTGATTGAGCATCCAGGACTCCCCACTCAAAGGGGCTGAACTGGACTGAATGTAGAATTGTGTGTATCTGGTGGTGTCTTTGCATCTGACATTCCATCAGATCAATGTTTCCTTGGGGAATCCAGATGCTGTTTTATAGTCAAAGCATTTGATATTCTTTGGGGAAACTTAGAGCTCTGTTCCTTTCTGCATTGTCAAACAAATAGTTTTGTCATTAAGCTGTTTTTTAAAATACCATCTTTTCCCCTTTCTCTGGTGCCATATTCTGTTTAATGCAGACACAATGCAGGGAATGTCAGAAGAAGCAGCTTAGAGATTCTCTAGAGCAAAATATGACAAAAAAGACTATATAATRTGGACATGGCCTGTACACCTTGCAGCTCTGTGTGAGGTTGAGAGAGGCTGAGAAGGGGGAGGTGAGCAAGGTGACAGGGACGAGAGAGAGTTGAAGGCCAGTGCTGGTGGGGATGCACATGTGGGTTCAGCTCTACAGTTCAGTGCATTTACTTGGGCTCTGTSAGCTGTCTCTGTCTGGGATGTCCACTTTGAATGTCACCCCACAATTCTGAGCTGTCCAGCTGCTGCTCAATTATTGGCACAAGGATTCTTTGGRCAGGCTTGGGTAATCTTGGCCCCTTGGGCTGAGGCAGTGTTTCCTCAGGATTACCGATGAGTTTTGTGCCCTTTCCTGTTTGCGTTTTCATCTGAGATTTACAGCAAACAACAATGAGAGATGCCAGAGGGCAACTTTTCAATTCTTAGCWAAATAAGAATATGTGCCAGGGTTCATGCATATATTCATGTGGACACCTGTGTTATTGAAACACATTTCCTTTGCTATTTGTGATCTATTTACTTGAACCACTTTAAAATTCAACTAATGCATAATACTGAAAATTCTCCTGTGGAGCKGGGTAGAAAACATGAAACTTTATTTTGTGCTGGGAAATTCTGCACTGTATATTATCCACTTTTCCCCTCAAGCACTTCCAGCATGGAGCCTTGGCTCTGGTGCAAACCCAAGCAGTCTCAAGAGACTCTGACCAGAGCAAAGCCTTAGGGGTCAATATTTGTTTATAAACCATATTCCTGGGCAATTCCATTTTCCACCTAGTACTGAGTTTACCTTGATGTCTTGTCTGGTTATTTAATATTTTCCRTGTGACTGGAGGAGCTCACGCTCCTGCCAGGCTCGTGTCCTGGTGGTAACTCTGCCAGGGAGGTCTCAGCCCTGCAAGGACCTTTTCCTGGGGCTGGTTCTGTGGCGCTGTGAGCATCTGGCAGGCTGTGGGGCCTTTCCCAGGGGTGCTGTGTGCTGGGAGGTGTGTTCAGCTCCTGCCTCCCTCCTCAGCCACCCCGTTTGCCTCTCCCGTTTAACAGATGTCTGCAATGTGGCTCTCGGCACGTGTGCAGAGCTTCTGCTGCCACAAATCAGCCTGAGCAAGACCTGGGAGGAGCAGCAGCAGTGGAGGCTTTCAGTCAGAGCCAGGGAGGGACAGCAGGGAAGGGGAATAACCCTKGTGTGGAAAGATCTCTGCCTTGGTGTCACTCACACTGCCACCCGTGTCCTGCGGGCACAGGGCCTGGCAGGAGGGGTTTGCCTTAAAACCACGTTGGTCTGAGGAGCCTCTGGTGCAACCCAAGTTCACTCTGTCCAGGACTAATGGGGAAAATCAGGAGTTTCACTCTGTGAAATTACAGAGCACTGAGCCCTTCCCATAGATGGAATTCAGCCCATGGGAACTTGCCCTGTTTGCTGCAGGGAGGTTGAGGCRATGGCACTGGTTTGATCCCCAGCCAAGTCTGGGTTTGAGGGCTCTTACCTGTGAAAAATAAATAAATTAAAATATTAGAAGGTACCATGCTGGTAATTGATTCTCCCAAGAATATTTTTCCCAAAGCTTAAACCATTTCCAATAGCAAGAAGTTATAATGAAGCCTAAGTGTATTTATGAAGTGCAATCATTAACAATGGATTAGCCAGTAGAATCCAATTTCCTTTTCCATCAGTGATGCTAACACAGACTGGAATTTCATTGATGTATTGGGCATCATCGTCATCCTCTTCACTGAGAGAAAAATTATATTTGCCATTCTCCWGTGGTTGCACTTTGCAGGGAAAATGGCATCTTATACAGAGGATCAAGCCAGAATCTTAATGGAGAAGGTATTTACAAGAAAATAAATGTGCACATAAATATTTCACAGGCATCTCATAYGTGCATTGTGTTTCATTATGTTTAATGTATGAATGTAACCATTTTACTTGTGTGAATTTTTTACTCTTAAGCAATGTCTTGAGGAGTTTAATGTAGAGAAATAAATTTGTGTGAATGTCTGTAGTGCTTTATAAGATAATACATAGGAGAGGTAGATGAATCCTTCTCCTAGAAGCTCTTTTCCTTAAAGAAAAGAGCTTACACTCTGTAAGTATTGAGTACAAAACTCTGTGTTGGAGCTTTGGTCCCTGCTTTTGTTTTCCATGCTCTGGGCCCTGCAGTGCTCTCCCTGTGCCCTGAGAGAGAGGCATGGGGCTGCCAGCTGTGGGCTGCACTGGCGGGGCTGGTTCTGGGTACCAGTTTCAGGCCAGCAGGCCCCAGTGCCTGAGCAGGATCTGGGCTCAGGGCTCTCCTGGGAGCCCGGCTGCCTTGCTGCTCACTGCTCGTTTCTGCAGCTCCTGGGGAATACAGCACAGGGATTTCTTGTAGGGCTCCTTGGGGC
The DNA here is from genome assembly GCA_014549065.1 of Cardinalis cardinalis. Lineage (NCBI taxonomy): Eukaryota > Metazoa > Chordata > Aves > Passeriformes > Cardinalidae > Cardinalis > Cardinalis cardinalis. The sequence goes on along the minus strand of JACDOX010000183.1, from coordinate 885,112 downwards.
TCCTCTCTCTGGAAAAAAGTCTTAGTTCAAAATTCTGCTCCTTGATGTCTCAGTGCTCTGCATCTTCCCCCTCCCACCCCGATGCAGCGTCAGCCTTTCCACAGCCTTGGCCAGGTGTCACAGGTGCTGGGAGTGACACGAGGGCTGGCTCTGCAGAGGGGCTGTGGCAGCAGGGTGGGCACTGTCCCACGGTGGGCACTGTCCCACMGCTCACAGCTTGTCCCACAGCCCAGTGCTTTGGGACAAGGGGCTGCAGGCTCCTGTGTGCCTCTGCCAACAGTGTGGCATTCACATGCTGTGCTGCTTRCACCTTTCCTCTCTCAATTCTCTCTGCCAGAATAATTTGATTTAGGGAAAAGTCCCAGGAGTTGCTGATGGCCAGGAAATTCAGCTGCTGTGCTCTTGGGGGATGTGGTGCTGTAATTCCATGTGCAGCCAGGTAGATACCACCTGGCTTCTGCTGAGCTGTTATCAGGGCTCTTTCCATAAAGGGAGCTTTTCTATTTGGAAATGACAGCAGACCAGTCTCAAACCAAAAATGAAACACTAGATTTTGACCCTAGTGACATAACAAGACAGTGATTTATACCAAGCAAAAAACTCCAACACTTTATTTAGGGAAAAGTAATTTTTGGGAATGTTATTTTTAAAATTAAGGCAYAGAAAGTTTAAGTAGAAAGCAAACTTAAAAGTAGCTTTTAATAAAATCAGTGTCTCTTCTCCTCCCTATTAAGAATTCCCAAACCAATTTCTGAACCAGCTCAAGGTGACCAAAGGTAATTCAAATAGAAGTTTAGACCAGATTGCATTTGGACTTGTCCTGAGTATTAATACATGCAACCAGGATATTTTCTCATTGTGTGAACTCTAGAGAGAAAATGTAGGCTGGGTTTTTTTTTTAATGCTGGTGCTAAAATTATCTGCTAGTTTTGAACATTTCTGTAATGATAGTTGCAGTGTTAACTCCCACAGCCACAGGAGCTGGGGAGCCACGTGGCTGGGTTTGTAGTGCTCAGATCAGCTCAGGCTGTGCATGGAGGAGCCTTTGCTCCAGTAAACCACAGAGTTTGCCTCTGACACCCGCTCCAGGAGAGGGCTGACCTCGCTGGAGGGGATGGTGGTCAGAGGAAGAGTCAGTAGAAGAGGTCAGTCCTTAGTGCTTCTGCCTTTTGGCAGGGTGGTTAAACAAGAGCTGGAGCTGTAGATCAGGTTTAGCAGGAGCTTTATCCCTTACCTTTCTTCAGTAGTCCATGGCACAGTCAGCCTGTGGTGCCAGTAGCTGTCCTGTTTCCTTGGAACAGCACTTTGGGTCTGTTTTGCAGAAATCCATAAAATTCTGCACAGGCAGTGAGGACTGMGCTTCAAACGGCTCTCTGCAGTCACTGCAGGCTCTGCAGAGCTGGGCTCCTGCMTTGCCCCGTGGTGTGCAGGACACCCATGCACCATGCATTGCAGTGAAATGCTTCACTGCAGCGCTGACAGCGTGGCGCTGGGCTCAGCAGCGCTTGAGTCACGGTGTCCGGAGCATGAGATCACTGTCTGGGCTCCGGGGAGCGGCAGGGCCGTCGGCAGGGCCATCCATCACAGCCGGCTGCTGCTGCTCCGAGCGCCCGTGGCCAGCACCCCTGAGCCCCCCCGAGCGTCCCTGAGCACCCCTGAGCATCCCTGAGCATCCCTGTGGGCAGCTGGGCTGGGCTGGCCATGCCGTGCTGGCAAGGAATGCTCAGCTCCATCCCTAAGGAGGCTGCATTCCCAGGCCAGGCTGCATTCCCAGCCCTGTTCCCAGGCCAGGCTGCATTCCCAGCCCTGTTCCCAGGCCAGGCTGCATTCCCAGCCCCGTGGCC
>JACDOX010000183.1:804931-822652 GCA_014549065.1 Cardinalis cardinalis | reverse complement strand
GTGCCAGCCTGGGCCAGTCCATGGCAGAGGGATCCCCTCTGCTGCTCCCTGCCGAGTGCCATCCTGTGCTCCTGGGGCAGAGCTCTGCCCAGCTCAGCCCAGCCCTCCCCAGCCTGCAGCAGCTTCTGCTGACACTGGAGAAGAAGGATGGGGTCTGCAGCTGAGGAAGAGCTCAGCTGCTGCTGAACGAGCTCTTTCTCTGCACACCAGCAATTGCCTCTGCTCAGTGACTGCGAGAGGCTGCAAGAGGAAGATAAATACCAGCAGGAGCTGCAGGGAAGGAATAATGCCACACTACATCACGCAGGCTCCTGCCTGGCTGTCAGCTGAGGGTGCTCCACAGCAACAGCCAGCCCTGCCATCTCTGCTCTCTGGCTCAGCCATCCCTCGGGTGCTCAGCACAGCTCTGTCCCTCTCCTGGGAGCCCCAGCAGCGCCCCTGTGCTGTGCCCACGCTGCCCTGGGCACTGCCTGTGCTGCAGCTGCTCCCTCACAGGAGCCTCCCCTACAGCAACACTGCCAGACCTATTTTGGGAACCCCCTGGAAAGCTTTGTAAAGTAATACCTGCAGCAGAGGTTTTGCACTGGGATTATATACTAAAAAATAACACCAAGCTAACAGGCCTATTAATTAATATTGGCCTATTAATATTAGGCTTTTATTCTGAAGCATTACATTGCAAGCATAATTGTTAATATGGATAAAGTCAGTGTTGGGAAACTTAAGCAGGATGTTACACTCAACAAAAGCAGTGATTCCTTCAGAACCTGATCCAAAACGTGTTTCAACCAAGGCAAACATTACCCATGCCTTCACTGCATTTTGGTTAGCTCCTAATGTTCAGGTAGCCTGCAAAGACACACAGCCCTCTTGCTTTAAGAAACCTAGGATATTTGATATTTGTCACTATTCATTCAGCTCACTTAATACAAAGTGTAAATATACAAACTGAGATTAATAATAATAATGTGAATGTCAGAGGTTCAAGGAAGTGGTTAGCTCCATCCTGACCAAAGGAGCACCTCCGTCTGACCAAATGGTAATGAGACCTTTTCAAATGAGCTTGATTTACTGAAATCCACTCATTCATGGTGCCATGGGTGGATGTTTTTCAAACCTCAGCAGGCCGGGCATTACTGGCAGCCAAACCCTGCTTCTTGATACAGAGCATGATGCTCCTTGGAATCTGTGCACCCTCACAGCTCCCTGCATGATGCTACTGACCATACGCTGCTAGGGGATCTCAGGGGGATGTTTGTATCAGAGGTGGCAGCTCATTGTGAGATCTGAGAGATTTCAGATGGCAAAACCTTTAGTAAGGAGGTAATAAAGGATTATACATGGGAGATGAGGTACAAGAGTGGCCCTTTACTTGAGAGCTGATGYTGACTGGTAGAACACATCTGCTTCAGCAGGTGGAGACCCCACCTACAAAGGGAYACATGCAGAGCACAGCTAAATCTCTCTGTAAATGACATATACACACCTTGTGAGCAATTAAGGTTTTGGGAAAGTTTTCCAGCACTTGTATGTCCTCTTAGCAGGCTTCCAGCAAGCCACTRGAGCCAAGAAATAGCCCTGACCTTGCAGGAGACAGCCTGAGCACACAGATAAGCCCACAAAGCTCTGGTTTCTTTCTCCCACAGTGATAGGGACTTTGCAAATGCTGTCACTTGGCTGCTTTCTGACTCCCTGCTGCCCCTGGGCTGTGGAAAAGATTACTCTGGAGCCAGACTTTTGGGAGACACCATGCTGCTGTTTGTCTAAGCAGCAGAGGAGAAACAGGTCCCTGCTAAAACACTTGCAAACCTAATTTAAACCTGGAAGACACCCAAATGTCTCTGGGAGGTACAATTTAAAACTGTGACCTAAGATAGCCCCGACTGCAATCACAGATTTCTGGGAATGCTGTGGGACACTTGCTCCATGAATCAAACACCTCAGCTCTCTGTATTATAACCGTTCCACAGGAGAGCTGTTCTGAGTTCTCTCACAGTGAAAAAATTAGAAAAACACGAAATTCAAACATAGGTATGACCACTACCTGACTTAGACATCTACTCCAGCAAGTCTCTCAGGCTTCCTGAGAATATGAGTCAAAGAACCCTTTCCATCATGTCCATGTCCATGTCCATGTCCATGTCCATGTCCATCCCCATCTCCCTGACAGTGTTACCTGCTGAATAGACAGGGAGCTCCCCAAAAGGATTTAGGAGGGTTTGAGTGAAATCTTTGTCCCTGAGTTACACAAAAAGATGAATGATGTGAACACTTTGATTTGAGAACTAGAGYTTGTGTTTCTGCCTCAGAAAGTTTTAAGCACAGCTGAAACAAAGAGCTGGCAGGAGATTACCAGATGCTGGGTACTGTACCACAAGGAGGAATCTGAAAGCCAGGTGCCAGGCTTGCTTTGAAAAGTACTGCTGTATTTTTGCTGAGGTATCTGAAGGGCCTGGGATGAGTTCTGGCTCTGAGCTGTGGCTCTCCACGTGCAGCCACAGCTCCTGCAGCCAGCCAGCAGCGAGCAGAGCAAAGCCAGCCTGCAGCTGAAGCACAAGGGTGAGCCTGTCCACCACCAAAGGTGACCATCCTTCCATTTCGCCCTGCCTGATCTCCATCCCACTGGCYGGGGATCCCCTCCCTGATCCCTGCCCAGAGGGAGCAGCTGCTCGTGTTACAGCAGCACCACCCAAAATTRTCATCTGAGCCGGGAGTCTGCGCTTTCATTACAGTGCAATGTTCTTAGAATTAGTCCTAGGTGGCTTTGCCTAGGATTAATTGGGTCTACAAACTAGTTACTTTCTTTCTGCAGGTTATAGCAGYTTGTCTGCTGGTCTCTTGTCTTTTTAAGCTCCTGCTGGTGAGAGTCAGCTCTTCACTTCAGTGTCTCCCACCACTGGATGCTGTTATCGAAAAGCAGCTGCTGGCAGAGCTGCAAACACAGCCCGGAAAGCCCAGAGCGCAAACTGGAAAATGATCAGGAAGAAAAGGATTCATTTCTTCCCCTAGATTTTGCAAAGCYATTACCTGTTTTTGAATGGCATTTCCAACTCAACACTGGGAACTGCTCAAGCATTTACATAAGAATGCAAAAATGCACACATTATCACTGCAGGAAGCACTTAAAATTTAAGATAATTATATAGTATGGAAACCATTTCAAAGGACTCAAACAAAATAACAACTAATTCTAGAGAGTCACCCTTTAAGATGATTATTACTCTGCACTGCCGCTGATCTCCCACTAAAAAATCCTTCTCTTTACAATTATATGCACATTATAAATTCCTACTTTGTTCTTCCACCATCAAGCTCCTGCAGCTGCCGCTGACAAATGTGCATTCTCTGAGAGCTTAACTAGACAAGCAAAATCTCCCCACTGGGAGCAGAGGTGAAGCRCACGCCTGCCAGGGTCGGAGCCACCCTCCCTTCCCAGGCTCCTGCAGCACWGGGCACTCCTGGCAGGACCTGCCCYTCCTCTGCTGTGTCCTGGGCAGCAGCAGCAGAAGGAATGCCAGGCTGGAGTCAGCAGCCAGGGTGACCCAAAGGACCTGTGGGAGCCCCTGTGCCCCATCCCTGCTGCTGCGCTTGCAGCGAGGGCAGCCCTCGGCAACCTGGGCTGCTGCTCACCTGCGCAAGGTAACAGAAAGCAGGGAAAWAAAAGCATTTAGTCAGCTGCTTTCCAGACCAAACCATGCCACTGCAGCTGAAGAAAGCCGGCATGGGAAGGGAGAAGCACACCTGTGAGGTGGAACTGTTCTACCCCAGCAGCCTCTGCCCACCCTCTGCCCCCACTCCCCACTGCTGCTATTCTCTTGTCTTTGCCACAAGTGTCCCAGGGAAAAAAGATAAAACATTCTGCCTAGCTCTATTGCTCAAAGCAAACTCATCTGGGGAAAAACTTATCTGCCAAAGCCTAATATGTTTTTATTGGATATCTGCTAAGAGAGATTTACAGAAGCTCATGCCAAAGTCAAACTCTACTTTTTTTCCCCCACAGCAAGGGCAAAAGTACAAACTGAACTCAGAGCAAATGAAATCTTGTCTCAGATATTATGGAGACTTAACAMAGTCCCATACCAAGTCTCTGACTTAATGGACAACAGAAAGTGTTCTCTGAGTCTAATTATTGGAAGTAAGAGTAGTGAAAAGAGCTGGAACTTTCCCACAAATTTCAGCCTGAGAAACCAAATGGATATATTTAAAATCTTGTATTTGGACAAAGTACAGAGTAAATTAAAACAGTATCTGGTAATGGGAAGTGCAGCCACCCCATTAACGGGTGCTGGGCTGCTGCAGGTTTTCCACACAACTGTGTCAAACAAAGCAAAGCACTGGAGCTCACTGGAACCTGAGCAGYGTTGAAAAAAGACAGAAGAGCCAAGTGATGGTCTGGATGTGATCTGTGGACAGCACCTGCTCTGACCYCTCCCATCAGCCAGCCCCATCTGGGGTCAGACACTGCAGGTGCCAAATTCCAGCGTGCCTGGGCCAGCCCCAGGCTCAGGGACAGCCTGGGAGCTGAGCACACTGGAACAAGCCAACACCAATGCAGGGCCCTGCTCTGGCAGACAACAGTGATTACACCTGTTAGAAGTAATGAATGTTTGCACTCCACGGTGAGAATGAGCACTACTAAATAATATCTGAGTGTAATCACATTACCATACTGAAGTGTGCACAGAGAAAATAGTTTTTAAGAGATTCACCTTCCCTGCTCCCAGCAGCTGCAGCCAGTGTGATGCAGGAGTGCTGAGGGCTGAATTACTTCACCAGACAGGAAAATGATTTATATATTTTTAAATAAATGATGTGATTTATGAAAAAAAGGCTAATAACCTAAGAACTGAATGATGTATAGACTAGTTCATCTTTGGGGTTTTAATATGATACCTCTAAAATACGCATACAGGTCAGTGATTTACTAATAACCTACTCTTACAACACAGGCACACAGACAGAGATGCAAAGCACAACAAGTTTAAACCCTTTAAACCCTGCATTTCCATTCTCACTGCTATATAAAAAAAGMAGTATTTRAATTAAGTTGGTTTTATTATCYCTTTTTAAGTCTTAGTCCATTACTRGGCTACCTTTTACCACAGCACATAAATAAATCGGCCTTTCATTGCCAGAGACYCTTACAATATTGTTGTTGCTCATTTACTTTTAGTTTTCTAGATATGCTGGGCATATCCCAGGCATGCAGAAAGGTTCTACTTGCCCTAAGAAACTCCAGATCAAAAATAAATACGATGAAGATAAAAAACATTCATCAGAGGCAGCAGGAAATCAGGGGAGCAGGGCAGAGCCAGGCAGCAGGGAGGGAATGCTCAGAATTATATTTAAAAAGTAAATCCTTGGAGCTGAAGTGCATCTCAGCTCCAGCAGCAGCTCCAGCACTCGGGGAGCTCCTGGCAGTGCTGCAGCGCTCCAGGAATGGGCTCTCCTGCTTCCTCACCACGCTGGCTCTCTCAAACACAGCCTGGCTGCCCGCAGCACCTCCCAGCACTCAGACGTCATTCCCACACGAGCACTTTCGCAAAGAAGGAAATGAAAATCCAGCTCTTCCATGTTCTGCCCAAGGCTAAGGACGAATTTACTGGCCAGCATGGATTAAAACCCAGAACACTTCTTGCACCACTGCTGTTTTTAGTATGGGCTTTTCCTGTCTGTGCTGCCTCCACCAAGCTCTCAGCACACTGAGGGCAGGATGAGTCTTGAGGYTCTCAATCCATTGGTTTTTAAACAGTGAAATGCCCTGAAATAGCCCCAGTACTTCACCGTCCTTACCCCCCCCGGTACTTAGCCAAACCTGTATTTTGCCTTTTTCTGCCCATCAGAAGGGATGGGGCTACCCCAGCAGCAAGGTGCTACCATGGGCTCATGAAGCAGTCAGGCACTGCCCTAGAAAGCTCCTCCAGGCCCTGCCAAAGGAGTCCATGGYGTGCTGGAGGGGGAGTCAGAGGGAGGAGCTGCTGGGGATCACTGCTCCAGTAAAACATGGCTAATGTGCATCACCAGTTGCCCACTGCATCAGTTACAGTCTGTAGCTACAAGTAAGTCAAGTACTTTATTTGTGTAATTACAAGGAACTGATCCCTGGGGGTAATACAAATAATTCAGTATACTAGCAAAAAATGAGGTTTCTGAGAACATTTACACTAGTATAATCTGATGGGATGCAGAGTTCTGGAAAATAAATGCCAAAGGGGATGAAAAAAGAGCTAAAGCTAATTTATTTTTTAAATCAAATTAATATTAGCATATTTTTTTGGTCTGTATTTGCTCAGCTTTAAGGAATAGCCTCTTTGCTTCTTTGTTGCTATTTGTTTTTCTTCRGCAATGTATCTCAGCCTGAGGAATTGTACCCAGCACAAGTGCCAAGGAGGGAAATGCAGTTAYAATAAAGCCACACTCCACATTACATGTGGGAGGCACCTCTGTCCATCAGCCCTTCCAGGAGCTTCTGAAAAATAACCCCTGTTATTAAACTAATCACCTTGTGTCAAATGGCAGAGTGACAGCAGAGAAAATTTACCTGGGTAATAAGTCAGCAATAAAGGTACATCCAGGGAGGAGGAAATGAGGCTGCTGCAGACACAGCAATAACACCGTGGAGCAAAATCCAATATTGGAACAGATAAAAGTTCTCCATCCCAATATTCCTCCGTGACAAGTATGAAACAGTATGCAAAGAACAAGGGGGAAAGATGAAAGATAGCAGCAAGAAAAGGCCTTTGAGAGGTGAGCTAAGAGGTAACGAATGCCTGCACAGAGAGCAGGTGAGGAGAGGGCAGGGCTGGGAGCTCAGTGCCCCCTGCCCAGCTCTGCAGGGCCAGAGCTGCTCCCATCCCATCCCCATCCCCATCCCACCCCAGCCTGGCAAGGGKCAAGCAGGGCTGGGAGCTCAGTGCCYCCTGCCCAGCTCTGCAGGGCCAGAGCTGCTCCCATCCCATCCCCATCCCCATCCCACCCCAGCCTGGCAAGGGKCAAGCAGGGCTGGGAGCTCAGTGCCYCCTGCCCAGCTCTGCAGGGCCAGAGCTGCTCCCATCCCATCCCCATCCCCATCCCACCCCAGCCTGGCAAGGGKCAAGCAGGGCTGGGAGCTCAGTGCCYCCTGCCCAGCTCTGCAGGGCCAGAGCTGCTCCCATCCCATCCCCATCCCCATCCCACCCCAGCCTGGCAAGGGGCAAGCAGGGGCTGGGCTGGCAGGGCTGACGAGGCAAGCCAGAAACAAAATGTGTGGCACTGACATGTTTCCTAACAGCACTGACAGATTTTAATAAGCAAGCTATTCTTCAGTTGTGATTTGAGGTGTATATAATTAGGTAATGTGGGTGTTGAGTGATAAAACCCACAAGAAATACACAAATTAGAAGCACTGATTTTTTTGAAACCATGGCCTGTTTCAGACTAAGTGGCATGACCTATTTTTATTGTATTATTATATTTGGAAAATAAAAGGAAAACTTTTCTTTTTCATCTCTTCTTCAGCATAGGAAAGATTGGGGACAAATGATACTGCTCTTTTAAGTTCTCCTCTTTCAAAACTTAAGAGCCTTTATTTGTAGTTTGATTTCTTTTACTTTTCTTTTACTTTTTTTCTTTTCTTTTTATTTTTCTTTTACTGGCTTCTTCCTTGAAGAGATGAGATCTCTCTAGATTTTCCAGTAATCACTTTCCAGTGATTCAGTGAATCACTTTTCCAGTAATCATTTTTTCCAGATTTTCCAGTAATCACATTCACAAACTTCCCTACAAACTCAGTTAAGTATTTCTCTATTCCAGATTTGAGTAAGACCAAGGAAGGCCAGAAATATTCTATGACTGCTGACCGAATTTACAATGGATTTCAAGAATGCAAGAATTTACAATGGATTTCAAGAATGTCCTTTTGAAGGGAATAGGACTGCTCAAAAAAAAGGATCCTCTCTGAATTTTTGGGCAAGATCTTTCCACGGGCTCTGAAAGTGAAATATCCAGTACAACTTTCTGTACAGCCTTAGGAGTTCCTGCTCCTCACTGTCACCACTAATGGGCTGAGCAGGGGATCAATACAGCAAAAGCACAAAATACAAATTTCTGTCTATCTCAGGAATTTAATCAATTCCTTTAAAATAAGGTAGATTATCTTAATTAAATTTATAACGTGAAGTCCTTTGGTGTGCAGGCCAATGTCTTGTTCCAGTATCTTCCCCATCTTTCATACAGGCCTCGGTGGCCACCAAGTCACGAATTGCCTTTTGCAAGCACGTTCTCATCTCCCCATCACGTGCGCGTTATGTAATGACCCATCCTTATCTCTGCTGCCTGCTGTGGACAAAGCCCAGCGTTATTACTGCCCAGAACTGCGCTCAGCAGGGCTCAGCAGGGATGGCTCTTGAGGCACTATCAGACACATCTCCAGCCTGTCCTGCACACAGCCCCAGGGCTCTGGGCAGCCCTTCCCAGGGCTGTCCCTGCTGAGCCACCCTCAGCCAGGCACAGCCTGCCCTGAGCCTCCTCAGGTTCTCCCCCAAACTCACTCATCTCTTCCTGCATCCTGGTAAGCTACAGCCCGTAAAAACAAATCTAGTCCCATGGGAAACACCAGGACTACAGAACCTGTTCTTAACTCAAATCAGTATGAAACACACCAAAATCCTGGCTCTTTTCACAACACAAAATATTAGAAATCATCTCCTGATACTCTTAAAATGCTACATTTAGGCTATTTTACAACAAAAGACTGAAACTGCCATTTTGGAATGGGTTTTTTTTAGCCATAACAGTAGTATTTTCACAGACTCTTCTCAGAAATTTTAGAAATCAACACTTTTAGCATATCTTCTGGATACACCCATCTATCTCCCAGCTTTCTCGCCTGAAACCTATTTTCCTGATGTCTTTGTTTATCCTTATGGATGAACAGCCCTGCTTTGCAGATGTCTTCATAGAGCACCTCATCCAGAGCATCCCTGATCCTGGCTCCCCAAAGATCTTCTTAGAGCTGTCATCCATTCAAATTCATASTAGCAGTGATTAATAGGAATAAGAATATAAAGCCAGCAGCAACAAGAGCTGAGTGGGAATGCTATACTTTTAAATGAAAGCTGATTAGTCTCAGCTGTTCCTTCTGGCTAACACTGAGCTGTAATACTTCTTGATTCCATCTGCTTTACTGCCTGGCCTTTTGTAGGGAAAAGATCATTTTTATTTTTATGAGTGGGAAGGCAAAGTATCAGCATTTTTAGTGACCCTCAAAGCTGTAAGGACTCAGGAACAGGTATTGTTACCAAGAATCTGCCCAAAATGTCTCTTTTTACTTCACTGCCTTTTGACTTAACATGCACTTGCAGCCCKGGAGAACCTGGTGAGTCCCCATGTCCCTCAGCTGACTCCTCTCCAGAGCCAATACTGCCAGCAGTGACGGCAGTGACCCCTCAAGCCCAGGGCTGGGAGCTGTGAGCAGAGCAGGGAAACACACTGCTCAGTGTCTCATAACTCCATTCAAGGGCCTGACCACTGTCCTTGCCCTGACTGGCAGACAGAAAACATCTGTTCCATTTAATGATTTCTCCTGATGCCTTCCAGATCTCAGCAAGTTTGAGAGGTTGCCCCTTATGCACTTAGAGCACATTTCCCAATTAAGAGCAGAGCAGATTTTATTGTCAAGTGGGAGATTTGCAGTAACTATTGTAACCCAATTGTAAAGAAGATCTCCAGGGCTTTATCAACTTTTTCTTTGAAAAAATTAATCCTGGTAAGAAGAAGCAGAATTTTAACCTGCACAGCAGCTCCCCAGACAAGCTCTGCTCTGGCCATGCCTTCTCCTGGTCCCACCCAGAAGGCTGCAAGCTGTGCCCAAGGGCTCAGGGTGCAGAGCTGCAGCCACTTCTGGCTGTCACCAGGGTAAACAAGGACAGATTCCCAGAGTAACTGCTGAAGAGGCTGACCTCGAAGAGCACAGGCTTCGTCTGAGTCACAGGAGAGCCTTCCTCACAGGAAAGCACTTTGAAGGAGGTCGTAACTTAGCCCTTATCACTTCTTGATGGAAAAAAGAAAATGCTTTTACCAGTTAATGGCTCAGAAAAGTGCATGACTGGTTACTGTAACCACAACAACATACTCAAAAGCAGTGAGACAGAAAAGGAAGTGCTGGATAAGCATATGTTGTTTTTAATAAAGAATGACTTAGAGCTAAGTGGACCGCTCGGTTCCCAAGGCTGCTCGGCAAAAGCAGAACAGGGGGGACCCAACCCCCTCGGGATGGCTCCCTGTGCCCCAGCCAGGCACCTCCTGCAGCATCACCCTGCCCTCTCTCTGTGGGCATCCCGCCCCCGGCTGCAGAACAGGGCTGACACCCCCTCCCCTCACCCAGCCTCCCCACACTGAGCATCCACCCAGCCCCAGCCCCAGGCTGCACCAAATTCAGGGCTGGATGCACTCCTTGGGTGCTCAGGACTAAGGTAATTTGGTCAGAAGTGAGGTCTGGAAAGCTGATTTTGTTCTGGGCTCGCATTAATGCATCATTTATTACCCTGCAAGATCAGCCACGTGTTATCAATATCCAGGGGTCTCAGAGCTCCAAGTGCAGATGGACCACAGACTGACGGAATTTATTGTGTGCTCAGATGAGACTGGAGGAGAAGTGCCACCATCCAGGTGGCTTTCTGAGAACAAGCACAATGAATCAGCCAGCAGCACGGAGATATCCTTCCTGTGAAACTGCACAAGGGAGGGAAGCTGCTCCCACTCCATAAGCTGCTTCCCCTGCTCAGGGGGAGCCTGACAGCAACACGTCCATGACACACAACGCAAAACATCCTGAGCAGGGCCTAGAACTGCCTGGTTGGCAGGCTGCAGCTGAAACAACCAAAATGCCCCTTGTTTCTACAGCACAACCTTCCCAGACCCTGCTCAGTGCCCCCTTGCTCTGGCACCCAGTGAAACATCCACTTGTGGGCAGCCCTGATCACCCCAGGCTGGCTGGCCACGCTGCAGGGACCTTCCTCCAGCAGCATTCCCTTCTCCCACCTGGAAAACGAGGGTCAGGTTACCCCTAGCTGCACAGCACAGGCAGGAGGCCACATCTGGAGTAAAACTCAGTTGTCATGGCAGGTGAAACCTCAAACAAACCTGAGTCAAGGAGCCACCAAGCCATGACAAGGCTGCTGGCTCTGGTTCAACAACCTCACTACATTCTTCCTGCAGGGGAAATGCATTTGCTCCTTCTTGGGAGTGCCTTGGAGAAACAGAAAGCTCAGGCAAAGGTTTGAGTGGGAATGGTTCCTACAGAGCAAAAGGCCTGAAAACCAACTGCAGAACTCAATCAGCAACAAACAGGAGTCGGATGAAATTCACAGAGAAAAAATGCTGCCTCATTTAAACAGGGAAATCAGCATTATTAAATTAGCACCTTCTTTAGCTGGGCTGGTGCAACACCCACCAGTGCCAATCCCAAACTGTGCCCCAGCAGGGCTGCAGGCACGTGGCGAAGGCTGAGCACCCCTGAGCACTCACATCCCACAGAAATGCTGATGCAATGTTTCCACTTAACCCCAGTACTTGGACCCCAATTCTGAGAAGGCACAAAGGCAACTGCTGCTTTAACAAAATCGAGCCTCTGATAAGATGCTGCAGGCTGCACACACACCATTTCCTGAAAGGGAGATAAGGACAGAGTTGGGACAACTCACATCCTGGGCAACGGTGACTCGGAAAATCAACTCTGGGTACAAAAAGCAGTTTCAGGTAAACTCATCTGCTGATATGGAAAAGTAATTCCAGTACAGAGATGAAAAGTATTTTAAAATCTCATAAAAACAATCTGACCAAAATGCCCTTAAAACTTTACATGGAGTCTAGCATCTCTGTCATCCCTGCTCTCAGGGCTAGACTTGTACAGCTCAATAGGTCAGAGCAAAGGCAGACAGGAGCACTCTGGCCTCTGGAATCACCACTCCTTCTCCAGGAACATCACTTGTGGGGCCGTCCAAGGAGCAGGGAGATGTCACCCACGCTGGCACAGCACAGAGCTGCAGAGGGGCTGGCTCTGCTGGCCCAGGGATGCAGCACAGGGTGGCTCTGGCTGCTCCCACAGCCTGGGGCTCAYCCCCACCTGCCTCCTTCCATCCCCTCTGCCCTCCCCAGCCCAGGCTGCGCAGAGCTCTGGATAAACAGACACAGAGCTCCTCCAGGGCAAGCTCCAGCCAGGAGAAGCTGGTCCTGGGCACCCTGGGGCACCACGAGCTGGCCTGGCTCTGTGGCTGCTCCTTCCCAACACAGAAAAATAACAGCAGCTTTCTTTAAGGCTTTAGAACTGTTTTTACCACAAGCTGCAAATGCTGAGACAAAAATCACCAAAGAGGCCCAAATGCTCAGCTGTCATGAGCTAGCCCTTGGTACAACTGTTATAAATGGGTYGTTTCCATCAAGTGTGACTCGGCTCATGGGGAAGGTCTGACTGAGTACTTAATTTAGGCTGGAGGCAACAGCCTCTTGCTAACCCTCTACTCCCATATTTCACACCACTTGACAATCTCAGATATTTTTCCCTCATGCTAATGCTTTTCTTCTTGATGGCAAAAAATTTCAGGACAATTTTAACAGGCACTTTCAAATCATCTTCAAGCTGAAACAAATCTGAAAGGTGTGCATTTCCCCACAAAACACCCCCAAAATGTCTGCTGTCACTTCTGCAGCTGAGGTGAACTTAGAAACTTTAGGGAACGTCTTTGTTAAGCTTGGCAGGAAGAAGAAATGAAGCAAGATGAACTATGGGGAAAATCATCTGCCACCAGCAGCTCCCAGAGACAGCAGAGGATGAGAGCAGCAAACCCACAGAGGGGTCAAACACAACCCCACAAAACCCCACAGGGGCCAAACACAACCCCACAAGACCCCACAGGGGTCAAACACAACCCCACAATACCCCACAGGGGCCAAACACAACCCCATAAAATCCCACAGGGGCCAAACACAACCCCACAAGACCCCACAGGGGTCATACACAGCCCCACAAGACCCCAGAGGGATCAAACACAACCCCACAAGGGCCAAACACAACGCCATAAAACCCCACAGGGGTCAAACGCTCCCTTTTGGCTCTGCCACGCAGCTGCAGAGGATTCTGCCACTGACCTCGAGCCCCAGGGGCGGTGTGTTGGAAAGGAGAGCTCTCACTCAAAATGAGCCACCCAGCTTCAAGTAAACGAATGAATTCATTACTGAAAGGCAAATAAAGGATTTGCAAGGGTATTTTCTTTTGGTRGGAGAAAACTATGCAATGGTTTTGYTGACATAGATTGGTATAAAAGGTGGTTTAAAATTTCCTGTGCAAAACTGTATTCCAGCCCAGAAGGAAAAAGATACACATGTGCACAGGGAGAAAATTTATTTCCTCAGAGGGAAATTATTGYATGTTCTAAGATGATGAAGAAAGAAGCCAGAAAATGCAGCCCAGCTGAATCCTCATTAGCAATTCACCTGGCTCAGCCATGCACAACTCTGTGTGTCAGGGGCTCAGCCTCCAGCACAAACACCTTTCTCACCATTCATTAATGCTTTCCCAACACCTCTCTTTCAGAGTAATTTTCTACATGAAAAAAAATTAAATTAATACTTTGCCCATGTGTACTTAATTAAGAATAATCCACTCAGATGTGATGGATGGCTGTCCGATCTGTCTTGCTCTATCATATTTTATATTATCCTGCTTGCTTTCTTTCCTATTTCTGTTYTTTATTAATTCATTCTCTCTCTCTGACTTTCCCCTTTAGTAATTCCAGCCTTATTTTTATCAGTGGATTTTTCCATGACTCCATTTTTGGCCCCTTGAAGAGAATAACAAAAGCTAAGTGTCCCACCCCAGTCAGACTMAGGGCTTGCACACCCTCCCTAGCAAGCAGCACACTTTTTGCCCACYTTCACATATTTTTTAACAAGCTGGCTTTCAAATAAAAACCACAGTGCTTCAATGATACAGCTCCTGGTTGGCAGAGATGATCACATTCCTAAGCAGTTCATCCAAAGGCTTTGCAAAGGCAACCCAAGCACATCCTTTTACCTGGGACTGTTATTTCCCAGAGGCAAACACACTGCTGCTAATTTAAACGGAGCTCATGTACCCATGTGCTCTGCTGTGAATGGCTAAGGATCACTGGGGCTTACACTACACAGACTTCCTACTTATGGAAATTTTAAATTACCCAAAATGGATATGAGTTGAGTTGAATATGTATGCCCACCACCCCCACTTCAGATTGAAAATCGCTTTTTTTRTAACAAATGCCTATTTTGAGCAGAGTGTTTGGAAAAGAAAAGCCCTTCCAAGCCAGGGTGTCCTCTGAAGCAAGTGGGAGAAGAAACAGGTTTTAAACCCACTCCTTTTGTTCCAAAATGAGGAATTTATTTTGTTACTTTTATAGCCACACACTTGCCATTGGCTCCAGCAGGCTTGGAAGCAGGCTTGGAAGGATGCTGGGAACAGGAGGGAGKGGCTGAGGGAGGTAAATCTGTCCTTTCTGCTGGCAGAGAGACGGATGGAATAAATTCTAGGGAGRGGGAAAAGGAGAAATAGAATAAATAAAATACTGAGAAGAGTGGATGTTAAAAGAGAGGAAGTGACAAGCAGAAGGGGAATGAGAATTCAGCTGCAGTAAGGACCAAGAAGCTGTTCCTGAAAGGCAAGCACTGAGGGAAGCTGGGGAACACCTAGTGCAGACCCTGGTGCCCCCCTGGCAGGGCAGGCAGTCTGTCTGGGAGGAAAGAACTCAGCCCTGTCTGGGGAGCAGGAACTCAGCCCTGTCTGGGGAGCTCTGCCCTGTCTGGGGAACTCAGCCCTGTCTGGGGAACTCTGCCCTGTCTGGGGAGCTCTGCCCAGTTTGGGGAATTTATCCCTGCCAGAGAAGGGTTTGGGTGGACCCAAAGTCACCCAGCCCCACCGCTGGCATGGCAGAGTGCCCCCAGAAACCCAGGGGTGTCCAAGGGAAGCCCAAGGGCCAGGAGCAGCCCCTGGGATGTGCAGCCCCTGAGCCAGGCCAGTGTCCCGCCCAGCTCACCTGCAGGGCTCCACCTGCTCTCCCCAGGCTTAACAGACAACTTGACACACTTAGTCTCTCCTTTAAGGTGGCTTCAGGCTTCCTCCTGAGCTAATGAGGAACCATTTCTGAGCTGCTCCTTTAGGAAAGGGCCCTTCTTCAAAGGCCCTCCCAGGTGCCATGTGCAAATAGCAGCAGAGCCAGGTTCCCTCCTCAGATCTCACTTCTCTGCACCAGGGACTGCTCCTGGGAGCTGCTTCAAAGGCTGAAGTGTCAGCAGCAGAAAGAAAGGAGGTGTGTGGGTGTGAAGTTACTAAATGCAAAACTGTCAACCTCCTTTCATTTACAACCCTGAATATGCATGCATGCAAAAATGTAGGGCTTATATTAAAGTTTTTACTCTTGGAGCAGAAAATATCAAGGAGAAGAGACTAAAAGATAAGGCTGTGCAGGTCAGAATTCTTTCTCAGCTAATCTTTTCTTTTTTATCAATAATGGTTTCTGTTAATAAAGCCTGCCCTACCTTAAGTGAGATTGTCTTTTACCATCTCAGGGAAGGGCACTCAGCAGACAGACRCCTTTTGTTGGTGACTGGGCAGTGACAGCAGATGGAATCTTTTAGTCTCTGACCCAAATGAAAGYTGTGTGGGGAATCAATGCCCACCCCAGAAGAGCACAAGCCCACAAARCACCTCGGGGTAGGAGTGGGATCCTGGGTGTTCCAGCTGAGGAGGCTCTCTGGGCTCTGCCTCGAGCTCTGGCAGCTCCCTGGGCTGGGACAGGGACCCAGAGAGCTGCCAGTGCCAGCTGGGAGAGCTGTGCTGTGCCCCAGTGGGAGCCCTGGGCAGCAGCACAGGACAGGGACACACAGGGCTGGGGACACTGTCTGTGCCAGCCTCACACAGTGCAGGGATTTTGGGAAAATGCACTGCTGCTCTTCAGCAAATTCATTCCTCACTGAGCCTGCCACAGCCAGGAGGAAAGAAAACTCACCCCATCTTATGGGAAACCTGAATTCTGCCCTTGGTCACTCTCAGTCTGTGCTTCTGCTGCCTGCTGCTGGCCCAGACAGGTCACCTGCTCACGGGACACCTGCTCACCAGCTCAGCCTGACTTTGCTGCTGTCCCCAGGACTGCCCAGGTGTCCCCAGGACTGCCCAGGYGTCAGACACCACCAGAATGATSCTCAGGATGGCTGAGGCTCYCTGAGCTGCTGGAACCCTCCTGTGCTCACATCCAGCTGGAAAACAGCACTGGGGCAGGGGTGAAGCAAGAAGGGCTAAAGGAGGAACATGTCCTGAACAGAACCCTCAGCATTTATATGGGAACTACAATTTTCATAGTAAGTTTTACTTACAAAGTGCCTAGATTTCGGGTTAAGAGCTACCTGACCTGCAAAGCTCCACCAGACTCTCCACCAGAGAGTCAAAGATGCCAACACATCAAAGGATCAAACTCTTCTCTTGTTAACACGTGTGACCCTTCTGCAGGTACCACAGGGATGAGGTGATGTGGGGGGACAGCCTGAGCACCTGCAAGGCACAGGGAATTTCCCCTTCCAGGTTACCCAATTTGTTTTGAGTAAGAGTAGAGATGTTTGGACTTGGCCTTACAGTAGCAAATGGCTCCAGAGGCTCCAGCCTAATGACGACTTAGTTTTACCAAGGTTGCTTGAGTCAGTAAAAACCCTACAGATTGAATAATTGCTGTATCAAAAAGGAAAGGCCACAGCTATCACAAGTACCCACATTAACTCCAGTTGTTTCAGAAGAGAAGCAACTGTTGTTTAGAAGACTGTCAGAGGAAAAAGAAACTTGTCTTCTTTTACTGTCAGTGCTGTGATAACAAAATGAAGGGCTGCAAGTRCAGAGGGTGTGCTTTGGGTAGCAAATGAAGCTTCATCAGCTGATTCATGGCCAAGCCAGGATGACTGTACTCATCTTCTCCCCTAAGAGCACAAAAGGAGGTCGGTTTCCTTAGTACAAATATTCCCAAGCCACTGGCAGATCAAGACTGCCTCCCTCTCAGCTGGAATTCCAGATGCTCAGGGTTCCTCATGGGGAAATGGCTGTRAGGCCCCTAAAGACAGCCCTGGAGGGCTTGGTGTAGAGCTGGTGCACAAACAGGGCCTTTCTCTGCTTCAGAGCAGGGCTGCTCAGCAAGAGAAAGCACCAGTGCCTCATGGTGAGGAATGCTCTCTCCCTGCCATGGCTGGCAGTCCTGGGCATAATTTTGTGAAGAAAAGGTTTTGTTTAGTTTTAAGAGCTCCAGGTTATTTATAGTAAATGCTTGCCCTTCTGGTAGTGTTCCTACAAGTATAATCAAAGGAAATATAAACAGTGCATCACTTAGTACAGGTGTTTTCTGGCATCTCACAGATTAGAAATGCAAATTTGAGAAACAATTAACTAATGTGGTAGAGATCAACAATCTGCATAAAGCTCCTCCAGGTCTTTCCTCCCACAGCTGCAATAATTTCCCCAAGAAGAAGCCCAAGGAAGTCTGTGCTGCACTCTGCTGCCCGTGTGCGAGCCCCGGGTCTCTGTCTCGAGCACACATCAAACCTGGGCTTCCCACAGAGGCCCCACAGCTTCAGCTGAAGCCAAGGCTCTCARGGCTGCTGAGGGGTGCTGGCACAGCCTCTGCCCAGGCCCAGGTGTGCTGAGCTGAGCCTGGCTGTGCTGGGCCAGGCTGAGCC
>JACDOX010000183.1:779119-804063 GCA_014549065.1 Cardinalis cardinalis | reverse complement strand
GAGCCTGGCTGTACTGAGCCGAGCCTGGCTGTACTGAGCCGAGCCTGGCTGCAGAGCTGAGCCTGGCTGAGCCCTGCTGCAGCCTCTGACCCCCCTGCAGCACCAGGGATCCCTCAGAGCCCCCAAAAAGTGCAGCTCCAAGGGAATGCCAGCAGCACAAGGCATTTAAGGGGGCAATATCTGTGAACACAGCCACAGCTGGCTCTGCTGGGCTGTCCCACACCAGTCCAGCTCCTGCCTGGAGCCTGCAGCCAGAGAAGGCTCCAAGCCAAGGGCTCAAGGCTGGCCCATGAGAGAACCACCCCTCTGGGCACCAGGCTCTGCTGCCCTGCCCGCTCCAGGCCTTGGAGCATGGCTCCAGCACTTTTTTAGTCATTAAGTTTCACAGGCCTCCCAAACGYTCTGTTCATTTTTTAATGACACAGAAATCTCATATTGTAAATCATGACTGTCTTGTCCAGATCCTGAAAATTTTACTCAGATAAATTAATTCTCCCTCTGTCTGCCAATCAAAGAAACTGCATGAGTAAGAATTACTTACATGAGAAAGGATTTGCAATATCAAGCCCATTAAACTCTTAGTTTATCAGGTGAAGGGAAGAGATCTGCACTTCAAACTGTGTCTATTTCACTTATTAGAATTTCTTATGGTTTTTGTTCTGTTTCAGATCAYTCACTTATTTACTCTGAGCTTACTGTGCCTTCTGTCAGTGTCAATATGGCTCAGCTGGCAGCAGATGCTCTGCTAGCTCTGAGCACACTGGTGTGAAGCAACGAGAACAGAATGAGAATTGATGGGAACTTTTTCTTGAAACCTGAGCCGAAACCCTTGTATTTATGAAACTCTGCTTCTAATTCATGTACCAGATATGCTCACTTTAAAAATACTGTATTCCAGTTTAKCTGGAGGACATGAGTACTGGCAGGGTGAGGAGCAGCCCACTCTTTGCAGCTCCCTAAACCCATTTTGTTAAAACAGTAACTTCTGGAGCTGCCATTTGAGGAAACGTGCTCGCAAATCTTTAGAAGTTTGCCCACTCACAGTCAGCTCAACTGCAACGTCCCACCAATAGCTCAAGAGCAACACTGCTACCTCATGACAGAATTTTTTAACATCTGAAAATGCTCTGGGGATGAGGATGGAGGGTCTAAATTGATCCCTTATTTCTGTGCATTCAAAGTAATCAGAGTAAGGAGAGGGGGAGACTGCTTGATAAAGCAAACAGCATCTTGTGCTGTGATTCTGAACCCAGCTTTCTGATTTTTAGATACCTCCTGAGGCTTTAAATAAACAGAACTGCACTTCACCAATTATCATGCCTGTTTTGCTCAGCTCCCCAGTGGATTCCATTTTAGAAGAACCATACTGCTCAATATGCAGAGCTGTTTGGGTAGAATTACAAAAATGAAAAACAATGTGATGGCACCTGTAGCATCAGCAGAATGTAAAATATGAAAGGCCTTATCAGTTCAACTATTCAGACCATCCCATTCACTGGTAAAAGCTATTATATAGGCATTATATCCAAAGCCTCCCTAATCCATTTGTAATTTCGGATTCCTTTGTCAATCCTAGATTGCCTAATGAAAGCAGTTCAGTATAGAAATGCAAGTCTCTTAATACCATTCTTATTCAAGAGACTTTTTCCTTTCCCAGACCTTTTTTATATTTCCTATCCAGGAACCGAACAGGTCTAACCCCAAGAACTACCTGATGGAAAAGTTAGTTTCTGAAACCAAGGCTTCAAGGGCATAATGTAAATATGACAACTTTTCTATTTCCTTTGCTCCTGAGTAGCTTCTGTGCCACACAGTTTCTCCTGCTTTCCAGGACTCATACACAGGACACAGGAGTCCTGCCAAGAGGATGGCACTCAGACTGGGACTGAAGTGACAGAGTTCCCTTTGGAAACCTCCTCCAGTTGTGCTGCAGTTCTCAAAAGCAACCACAGAACTCTGGATCTTGGGCTTAGGGACTCCTTTTCCTCCCCCATTGACTCCCCATCAGTATTTCTCAGTACTCTTTTCAAAAGGAGCCTCTTYGCTGACAACGTGAACTTTTATAGTYGAGCAGGATTCTCAGTTTTTGCACCTCATCCCTTGCAATAAAAGTTCTGCAAGGAAAAGATGCTTTTAGTAGGCTTGCTAAAGGATGTAAAGGGCCAGGAGCAGTAAACATTTCTCTGGAGGCTGCCAAGTAGAACAGAAGTGAATTCAGCTCCTCTTAGCACTGCTGTAACTGCAGGGCAACACAAAGATAAAAAGACACAAAGAAGTGTTTAATAAATCTGCTCCCAAAACCCCAACATGGCAGATCAGTTGCTGGTGACAGCCTGGAGTGATGGACAGCAATTCTGGGGAGCTGGGCTGCCCTCTACCTACTTTTAGCACAGGAACCGTTGAATTTTGTTTGTCCTGGCACTGCTGAACAGMCAGAGCTCCGAGTGCTGTCCTGCAGCACAGGCACTCCCAGGAGCAGGCACACCTCCACCTCCTCAGACAGCTTTTCCTGCAGCCATTCTCACCCTGCTCCACCCTCACCACTTTCCCATCCACCTGTGACCAGGTTTAACACTCTGGGGCATTTCTCATGGGAGCAGAACAGCCTCCTGAGAAGCAGCCCCCAACCCCACCATCAGCAGGACGCAGCAGCAGCCCTGAGCAGCCAGGGCAGCCTGTTCTCAGCTCCCTGGATAACTGCAGGTGCCCCTGGGAGAGCAGCAAAGGGATCCAGCCTCCCTCTCCACCTGCCCTGGCCCCTGCTGGGTGGGCACTGCAGGTGCTTCCAAGCCAAACAGAACACCATCGTACTTCACAGCATTTTCCTTCCAAGAATTGACCTCCCTGGAGCTGGGGGCCCCACCGATGATGGGAGCCCACGGCCAGCAGCTCCCAGCTAACAACAAGCGGTGTGGAGAACACTTCTGTGAGTTTAACWAACATGATGAGCCTGCCACAGCAGTGCCATCCTGGCCTAGCTCCTACTCTAGTTCTGAGTTTGTTTTCCAGTGCCAGCCCACTCCTGTTGGTTTGGGGAGCCCTGGGAGCCTGTCTGACTGCTGCACCCTGGTTAGATGCTCACCCTCACACAGGCTGAGCCATCGGCAGCTCCAGGCAGGGCTCTGCTGAGTCACTGTGACAAGAGCTGCTCATTAGCTCAGCCTGCAGCACCAGAGGGAGGGGAARCCCTTCTGGGCTTCCCAGAGCAGGCAGACAGCTTTTTAGAAGGAAAGGCAGGTGCAGGAAAGAAACCACGGTTTCATAATGGTATTTTCTTTTAATTAAGTCACATTCTAAAGAAACAGAGTTAGTTGGGCATGTGATCTTGCTTCTGAACTTGAAGACACAGATCAGGAAAAATAATCAACACCTCAAAAATTCACATAAATACTAGCATACATATTTTCCCAGTGAACTGAGCCCAGCTCTACAAGAAGCAGGCTCACATGCCTGGTGTGCATGGACCTCTACACCCACAGGTACCTACGCTGCTGGTCCTGAGGTGTAGCACCTACACCACACTGAGGAGAGAAAAGCAGTACTTTTCTCCTTGGCTCTGCTGAATCCCAGCAAGGTGAGCTGTCCTTTGGTGATGTGAGCACACAGATCCAGTGGATCCAGAAGCTGCAGCTCYAGCCCATATCTGGTCACCACTCTGCCTGCCAGCCTGCTTTGCAGTGTGACAGTGAGGAGCTGGGAGTAGCCTGGGAGCCCTGGCACTCAGGATTCCTTGTTTGCTGGTCCAGGGCCAAAACCCCTTGTTCAAAGTGATCAGTGTGATCCAAGGTGCGAAGCTGTCAGACTCGAGYCCAACTCCAAATTCTGCCAAGGGTTTTTTTTTGTCATCACGGCAGTTTTGTGTCACTGTGACCCCAGTGAGCAGTGCAATGGGCTTTCTGTCGGGGAGGCGTTGCCGAGAGCGCCAGGATGAGGGCAGAGCACAGCCCTGGAGCTCCCCTGCCATGCCTGGGCTCCTCAGGGACCCTCAGCTCCAGCACCTGCAGCCAGGGCTGAGGCACAGCAGCACCTCGGGGCCTTCAGATGCCTGGGGGATGACTTGTACAGAAAAGCAGCATAATAGCTTCAAGACCTGCAGCTTGCTGAATCTCCTAATAGTTCTCCCGTGGGAGGATTATGCCATCTGCACTTCCCTGCTGCAGACAGGCAGTCTGTCCCCAGAAATGTGGGCTCACACTGGTGCCACAGGGACAAGCCCCTGAAGGAACAGCACCAACCCTCCAAGCCCACAGCACTGACACCAGCACAGCTCTCCTCCTGCTGCAGGGAACCTCTGCCTSCCCAGCAGCATCCCACACCTCAGAGCAGGGCCAGACAGGCTGGGGGGGCTCAGCCAGGGGCTGCAGGTCCCTTCAGCAGCTGGGACACATCTCCAGCTGCGCTGCAGGCAGTTCAGCTCACACCCACCCCCAAACCTGCCAGGCACACACCCTGCGTGGAGGCTGAGGCTGGGCAGGAGCACCAGCAGCCTGCGGTGCCCCAGGGAGACCCAGCAGGCTGCCCCTCCCTGTGCAGGCAGCAGCAGCAGCAGCAGCAGCCAGCCCCGTGCTGCAGCACGGCTGCACCACTGAAGCCAGGCGTGCAGCACCTGCAGCAGTGCCCGTGGCTGGGGCCCAGAGAGCATCCATCAGCTCAGCTGCTCCTGCAGTGCCTGGCACCTCCTCAGGGCAGCTCCTGGGCCCTGGGCCTGCTCCCTGTGCTGTGGGGCAGAGCAGCAGGCAGGGACAGAGCACCCTCTGAGCTGTGAGCGTGCCGAGCASCTGCCCAGCACAGGGCAAGGGGCTGCCAGGGACAGGGAAACATGGATCTGCACCTCACACCCTGGCACTGGAGAGAATCCACTGCATTCAGGTGTAGTCTGCATTCCTGGTAAAAAATGATTTATACTGACATGCAAATTTAACCAGATGAAGCTTTTGATTATTTCCCCTATGTCTTGGTTTGTGCTATTTCCCTGAGGTGGAAAAATGCTCTTTGCCAGTAATTCATTATAAATGCCCCAGCCATTCCCATTAGCTACAGCAGGTCTCCACTGCACTGCTCACTATTAAAATATGCACCAACTTCTCTTCTCTCCAACTCACCAAAACCAATTTCTGAATCACTCAGAGAATTTAATCCCATTTCAGTTCTCTTGGCTATCATCTACGTGCACGCTTCACACAATATTTACTTTCAGTGCAGGTACCAAAGGTAGATATGACAGTTTGCTTTACATACAGAGGACAGGGTTAGCTGAATGCTCTCTCAGGGTAAATTGTACACACAGCTCTGCCCAGGGTTTTATACCCAAGTGCTCCCTAAACCCCTGCTAGCTCTGCACCAAGTGACATCAGACGAGAAATGGCAAAAGGAAGCCATGTCCAGCAGCAATATTAAATCCAAAGTACTCATCCCAGAATAGTTTACAAAGGCACATGAACACCTCTTCCTAGCAGCTGAGTGCCCTGAACTGCCCGCAGCTAGGCTGGAGGGCTGGATGAGGCATGGGCAGACTTGCCCCTGTCACACGTGGCCAGGGCACAGGACTCCCTTAGGTAGGGGCTCCCTCCAGCCTGGGAGAAGCTGTGAGGAGCTGCCCATGACACTGGGAAAGGAAATGCTTTGGTAAAACACAGGAACCCAGAGCAAGACAAGTGGGGAAATGAACCCTCTTCCCAAGCTGAGCTGCAGTGCTCTGAGACTGCCCAGAACCGTGCAATGAGCAGCACAAATTTAATTATTCTGTTTCTGAAAATGTATCCAGGAGAAACAAGCACAAAATCACCTGTGTTGAAAAGTTCTATAGGAAAAATATGCATTTTACTGACAGTCACTACATGGTTTGAAAAACTCYACCATGATGGCTCATGGAAAATGCATGGCTGGAGGCTCACAGGCTGTTTTTAAACTSGGAGTATTTTGGGCTGTTTCAGCCTCTGCAGAACACCCAATTCCCTGCACCTCCACCCGCCCTCCCCTGGAGGAGCCTCACCCACTGCTGCTCTGCATCGCTGGGAGCCTCCTCTGCCACCCCACCACCCCTTCCTGAGGGAGCAGCAGCTCCAGCACTGCCTGCCAAACACACCCTCCCAACGTTCAGGGCAAGCAAACAACACAGGCATTCACAGCACATGAAACCAGAAAAACTCAAGTGGGGCATGCATGGCAGTCATGTGAAAGATGTGGTCGTTCATAGAAAGAAAAGTAAGATGAAATGAAAGCCACCCTAAACCACAAAATGATTCATGGTGTGGTTACGTAAGACAACAGGCCAGAACACCGTTTCAGTCATCTTGCAGCAGCACCACGCTGGTGTGAGAGGGATGAATCTAACGCTGTGTTTGCACAGGGAGAGGATGCTCAAGCACCAGGAGATGTGCCTCCAAATAGCTCCTAACAAGGTCCCTCCAAATAAAACTCCCAGGGTGGGTTCAGCTTGGGAGGAGCAGTCACACAACAGCCATGGTCTTTGGAGGACACTGGCTGCAGGAACRAAACCATTTCAGATGGGGATTCTGTAATCTGGAGATGTGACAYGGTCACCTCCCTTCCCTGCAGGCCAGGACTTCCATGTGCCCTATAACACATGTAGAGAACTGCATATTTGGTTTCACAGTTTATCTTTCTTTTGCTGAGCTGAATTGCTGCCTTGTCCCCAAGGAGCTTTTATCATTACCCTACAGATCCTACTTTTGCTCTAACTGACAGATGCTGCAAACTATCMATAAACTCTGGCAGCCAACTCCAGATATCTGTTCTCTGCAGATTTATGATACACCACTGATCCCCCCATGGAGAAGATTCACCTCCTTCCCCAGCACAGTCACGGGGCTGAGGCAAAGCACACTGCAGGCTGCCTCTGAGGCAGGGCAGACACCTGGCTGCCCTCTGCACAGACACAAGGCTCACAACACAGCCAAAACCAAGTGATCATGTAGAGACCACAATGATCTCTCTCCTTATTAAACTGCTTCACCAATGCTAATTTCATTTCTCTCTGGAAACGGTGCAACTATCTGCTATAGCTATGTACAGTTGAAGTGCCCTTCTATTTCCCCTGTTCTCCTGCTTCAGGAACTTGACAGTGTTTTGTGGGGCTTTTGCACTTGATCAATCCCATGTTGCCATCTGTCTGCTCCTGACAAATCCCATTCAGGAACACATCCCTGCAGGGGCTTTGAAACCCTCAGGATGTGTAGATGGATGTCACTTACTTGAGCTGATCTGTTCCCCAGGCTCCCTGGTGGCTTTCCTTGAACAGGTGAGTGTTCAGCTGGTATAAATCAGCTGAGCTCTCCTGGGACTCATTTATATCAACCAAGAATACAGCCCAAAATATAGAGTTCATTTCCCATGCATCAGACTGTCAGACCGCATCCCTTGCTGAAAGGACCATTATCAGCCAAAGAAATGCTAGAAACACTTGAAAAATAGTGCTGGGACTGGATTTCTGGCAGCCTGAAGCAGGGGCAGATGCTCCTCACCAGCCCTTGTCCATTCCCTGGGCTCATCGACAGGGACAAGAGCTGCTTTTTCCCCCTGGGAGTTTCTTGTGATTATTGCAAAGAACAGAACAACCAAACCAGAAGGCAGCAGGGGATAAACCCAGGATTATTGAGAACTTGGGTGACAATTTCCCTTAGAAAAGTAGATCACAATTAAGTGGCCACCTGTCTTTGTGAAGAGAATTTAAGAGTACGAATTTAGGAAAACACACAACAAAATTCTGTTTAAAGCCTTGCCAAGCCCATCAAGTTCAAGAAGATTAAAAAATAAATGTAAGAAAATATAGTTGTCTAATAAGGAAACAAAAATGACCACTGTTATTTATATTTCCACTAAGGGGGAAACAGAGAGATGTCACCAGTTGATTTTGCAATGACATAAACTATGGAATTCAAAGATATTAAAGGATTCAAGGAAGACATGATTCAAGGGAACATAACCATGTGAAGAACTACCCTTAATCAATGCAAAGAATAAAGATTACAACCAAAGTGAATCTCAGAGCTCTGCCTAAGATGCATATCAAGCTAAAAGTTGCACTTAATGGAAATCAGGGCCCCATTCTGCCCCTTCTCCTCGCAGCAGGGGAACTGAAGTGATGCTCATCCTCTCAGAGGCGCCCGTGGGCTCAGGGCTGTGTGTCAGAGAGCAGGCACTGCACTGCCGGGTGAATCCCCTGCCCACCTCCCTTGCCCAGACAGAGGTGGCTTGGCAGGGAAGCACAAACACCACCAGAAAGCAGAGATGTCTGCACTGAGGGCACAAACCCAGCACTCTCTGGAATGTTCCTTTGTCCCTGCGCTGCCAGGCCTGAGCTGCTCCTGCTCTGGCAGAATGAGAAAAAATATGCAAAGCTGCCCCTGCTCCCAGCTGTCAGGATTGCAAAATAAATGAGAGATTTGAATAAGTTTGCTTAATTTTTATCAGGATTAAGGGAATCTTTTATAGAAGAGAATCATTTATAGTAGATAATAGAATACATTTTCCTCTATTTTCCTCCTTGGGAAAAATCTATTAAATCTGTATAATTAAAACTCCTGAAGATAGTTCAGCTAAATGTTTTTAATTGAAAAGTGGTCTATTTAATTTTTTTTTAAAACAAAAACACTGTCTGCTCTCGTGAGAAACATCACTGAAAATTATTAAGGGACATTCTTCATCAAAACTACTAATAAATCTGTTTTTTACTCACTCACCTACCTGAAGCCATAAAATTTCTATTTGAAAATCCTGGCCAAACAAAAAAATATAATTACTTTCTCTAACTTCTTTGACTTAGAGTAACGCAGATCCTATAGGAAGACACAAAGCATGCTGAGGCRCACGGGGGACGCACCAAGCTGTCCCTTCCCCTCAGTGCCCCACTCTGACCAGCCCAGTCACTCCACAGGGACCAAGAGAGAGGATCCTTTCTCTCTGGGGTTGCAGTTGTGGGGTTTTTTACGTTTCACACTTCAGGATTATTCAAAGGCACCACACTGTGATTCCATACATCCCTAGGTGCTCCTGATGGAAAAGATTCATAAACCAGATAAAAAAAGATTCTTAAACCAGAAGCAGACTATCACCACCACACTGACTCTGCTCCAAACTCTCATTTATAGGTTATTAGCAGACCCCTTGCAACAGTAAGTTATTCATTTACCACAATTCCACAGAGAACAGAATTAAAAACATTTACTTACTGATGTATATAGGTATCCTTCACTGTTCATTGCCAGATATAATTTTGTTTGAACCCCCTGAATCGCCACCACTCGTAAACCCACAGGTATGAGGTTAAACAAAGCTAGGAGAGAAAGGAGATGGAGAGCAAAATTAATCCTTTGGAGTATGCAGATCAGACAGAAAATGAAGGCAGAACTACCAGAACCAAGTAAAAATCTCTATTCATGCGTATATTAATTTCTGTGGGTGCTACAGAGCAATACTTCTACCACCAAGTCCTTTGACAGCAAGTTCCACCAGGAGCTCAGGAGTGATCTGAGGGATCAGTGCCTCTCCCTCCTTCTGGAGATGGGACTTGCTGACAGCTAACAGAACTTACCTGCCTGGTGAGCAGAGCCCAGGCTCTGCCGAGTGCACTTGAGCACTGTTTGGGTTTTGTTAGGGTGCTTTTCTTGTGCCATTAAGTGCAAGAAGGAATCCAGAAGCAAACAAACAAAAAAATTTTCAAGACAATCAAAACTTGTTTTCAAAGTCAGTAAACGTTTCGACCAAAAGGAAGGGAGAAGATGAAATTCTGAAAAGTTGAAAACCATCATTAGCATCTCAAAATGTTTCCACTTATAATTCATTGGGGTTTAATTTTTCCTCTTTTTTAGAGGAGAATGGGTTTGAAAAAACAGAGTTAAATAACTTTAAAATGAAATGAAAGGGCAGCATATTCTTTAGATCAACCCCTAAATCTGTGCTTTCAAAACTGAGCTGCTTTGAATGTTCTGCTTGCATTTCTGCTTGTACACATGCTAATAGTGGCAGCATTTATAAGCACAGAAACAACTCTTCAAAAAATGAAGATTCCGGTTTGCAAAGTGGCAAATAAAAAAAAAAGGAAAAAAAAAGGAAAAAAGCAAAGCTCTGCCATAGCTTGGATTCATGGATATGTTAAWACTGAACATAAGAAATAAGGAGTTGAATACAGTACTCTGTGTTCAATATGAAGGATTAAAAATAAAGGGGAGTTAAAAAAAATTATCATAACTCAAAGCATCTCCTTCCACTCTGTGGCAGAAATGCAGAGATAGGATAAAGTGATGCCAAACTACTTCCCATTTCCAGTGATTTATTACTTGGCTGAAAAACTCTGGTCTACTCCAGGCTGAAGCTTGATATTTATGGTCACTGTCCAAAGCCAATTTAAAACCAAATTATGAATTTGAAATATTTTTATTATTTTCAAAATTACAGCTAAGAATTATGATCCATCATATTTTTKCTTCCAGCCTGAAAACCCCCAAATGGTCATACTTCAATAAAAAAAAATATTTCAGCTTGACAGCATTTAACATAGATCCTAAATTCTGTGTTTGGGGATGCCAAGAGCTCATTGAGTGCCCTGAGGTCAGGGCACCTTTGAGCACTGCACTTCCTACAATGGTCAAGCAYAGCAGGAAAGGTGGAATATCCAGAACTAACAAATAATTGCAGGGCATCATAAAATCTGTGGTTTTCTTCCCCTTTCATGGCCACGAGTGTACAGACACTTTGTCAAGACACAAAACTACACATGCAGACCCTCCTCAGGCTCACCTCCAGCTCAAAATCAACACCCACCACTTTCCCTTCCCTCAGGGAAAATCCTCCAGTTCTGCGCAGCTTTTGGCAAAAGAAACTTAGATTTTYAGTAAGGGGAAAGGATTTTTCATTCATCCCATCAAATGCTTGAATTTATTGGGGGGAGAAAATATTGCCTTGGACACGAGTCCTTTGCAGTTCAGCCCCAAAAAGCAGCAGCTGATCTCTGAGTAGGCTGGAGAGGAGGATCCAAATCTCAGCACCCAGGCAGAACCTGCAGGTCTCTTTTGGAAGGTGATTTCTTAATGGCACGTTTACAAGTAGGGCAGGTGCTGGGGTATTTTCAGCACGAGGGTCCGAGTATGGGCTCCACTGCAAACAGTGCTGCAGACCTGTCAGCAAGAGCTGAGGAGAGGGCAGAGATGGGCCAGCAGGGACAGACGCGCCACCGAGGTGGGACAGCAGGGACAGAGGTGCCATGGGCCACTGGGATGGGCTTTATGAGGAATTCCTGGCTGTGCTTTGCTAGCCAGTGGCAGAGCCAAGGCTGAGCCCTCCTGTCCGAGCGGGCGGGCACCTGAGGCACGGGTGGGTGCTCTGGCACCTGAGGCACGGGTGGGTGCTCCCAGCACTGGGACACATCTCGCTGGCAGACACATCCAGGCTCAGTTTCAAGGCACGACGAGGCTGAGGCACACTGGAAGCTAGTTCACATGCCAGTGAGATGAGCAGTGGCTGTGGCACAGACTGCTGGAATTTGGGAAGGGGCTGTGGGGAGCTGGCCCTGTCAGAGCGGTGCCCACTCTGCCCTGTGCCAGCACAACCACACATCCTGCCCCAGCTGCTGCCGCCAAGGACAGGGGTGCTGGCACCGCACCAAAAATGGGACTGTCCCTCTCAGCAGCAGCTGCTAGTGCCYTGTCCCTGAGCAGCAGCACGCCCAACTCTGGCTCCTGGGGCAGTGAGTGCCCTGTCCCCAGCTGTGACCCCAGCCAGAACCCACAGCAGAGGCACAGAGAGCATCCCTGCAAGTCCCCAGAGGCGCAGCAGGATGGAGGAGTTACCTCACTTCTAGGGGATGCCCCTCATGTGAACAGAAATGACAGAGGGGGTAGCAAAGAAGCAACAGCAAAATTAATTGCTTCCTATTGTGATCAGCTGGTGTCAGCACAAAATAATCCAAAGCAATTTGCATCCTACTCTCTCCCTACTAAATTTGCATTGTTTTAAATAAGGATCTAAGGATAAGGATATCCTCCTAATGAACAGCTAAGCAATGCCTAAGGGAGAGATGATCTTTGCCAAGGTCTCTGTGCAGTATGAGCTGACAGAGAAATGAAGCTGCCCAGGAAGAGGCAGCAGGCCACTGCTGGATTTATGAACATAAACATTTCTCTGAGCTCTGCCAGTCTTGGCTCGGCCACCTGCACCTTCGTACACTTTCTGCAGGGCATTGTTTCCTACATTGCCTTATTTTAGCAGTCTTGAAATCTTTTTGTCTGGCTGTGTGAGATCCTTAAGCATTTTTCACACACCAAATCAATGCTCTAGTCATCTTCTCCCATTTTCTCTTAATCCACAAAGTTGTAAAAAAACCCAGTCAAAACCAGCAAGTAAAAATGTCCAGAGGTTTTTCACAGAAAACCTGAGGGAAAGCTGGTTGAAAGTTGCTGGTACAATTTATAAGTGGTAACAAATAATAATAATAGGGAAATGTGAAGTTGAAAGTGCTGCAGAAGTCCCAGTTTGTGAAATACCACGGCGCTGTTTGAATGAGCCCCTGTGTGAGAGTGGAGATAGCGTTATTCTATTTCAGGCTCTGAGTAGGCGAGCAAATTTTCCCTGCTGAAAAAAAAAAATCTAATAAAATCCAAAGGACAGCAATGAACTTCTCTGGATTACCATGGAGATAACATTTGCTTTGTTTGTCACATGTGTCATCATTACCTCCTCTGGTTCATTATTTCTGTAAGTGATTTCTATCTGTATTTCTCTCAGACCCAGTAAGTCTGAAGGACTCTGTGCTGCCAGCAYGGCATTAGTGCTGCTGCACTCACTCTGTCAGCCCAGGACAGCAGCTCTGTGGGCACCTGCAGGGGAGGGAGACACCACAATCCACAAACACACCATTTATTCTCGTGTCACTTACTATAACTACTGTCTTCCTCTTTTGTTCCATCAATTGTTCCATCTGCTTGCAACTGCAAGTGGTATCCTTGCCTGCTGTAGAGCTTTGTTACTATACCTTTAAGCTGAGGCTCTGCAAAGAAACAACAGTGAGATTAACGTGGGAAATCCTGATGGGCCACTCCAAGCGAGCAGGACGTGAAAAACAAATCTTCAGGTTTCTTCTCAAGGCTGAGGTAAGAAAAAGACCCAAAACAAAAGCAGGGCTACCAGCTTTGCATCACTTTTCATTTAGGCTGAGATCAAATTTATGTCTATGAAATATCAATTGCCAAAATGATTAAATGCCACTTTCGATTACAACGTGAGTAGCACAGTAAAATCTACTTCCAGTGAATACAGATTCCAGCAGCACTGCTTGGCCCCAGAAGCCCAGCCCTATCTCATTTAAGATTAAAAATGAGCTGGCAAAGAGTACATTCAGTCTTTTAAAAAGGTGTGAGTTCTTAGATGGAGAGGAAAAAGAAGACTATTACAATAGCATTAATAAGAGCCACAGTGACAGTTGAGAGCCTAAATATATAGCAGCAAATGTTTAGCACAGGAACTGCTGCAGTTCTAATAAACAAACCCCCATTCYTCTCTGCTCCAGAGAGTACAGAGCATCCAAAGAGATAAACTACTCAATGAACATATGGAAAATGGAGAGGGAAACCCTGAAATCCAGYAATGTGTGGAACTGTAAAATAAATATTACCATAAGGGTTGAGGTAATTACCTCATCAGCTAGAAGAAGAAAGATCAAAACAACGCATAGTTTGCATAATTTCTTTTTTCCATAACTATCCTCCCATTCACAGCTAGAAAGCGAGATCTCACACGGTTTCGTATCATTCTAGACCAAAAAGTACACAACAGCAGGATATGCTGTCAAGTGTGCCATTCAAGATATCTGGCTAAAGCATCAGGAGTAATTGCAAAAAAAGGTCTACGCCCACTGAATCCCAATGACATCTGCATTGTAGTCATTTCASACAGTTCCGTTTGTCAGGAGCTCATGCAGCCCTGCAGCTCGCTCCACAGCATCTCATTCTTTTCAGAGACAAACACTGTGAAGATGTGGTGTGTCATTTCCAGCACTCTGAGTCTGGATAAGACTCCTTGTCTTTGTAACCAAAGGCGCTGGGGCTCTGCTACTGCACTTCATTTTAGCAGGGGCTGAAGGCAAAAGCTTACCACAGTTTGCATAAGTGTATTAGATCTTATTAGCAACTTTGATAAGTCCTGATGGACACACAACTCTTATCTACCAACTCTTCTGACCAGAAATTATTCCAACCCTCACTCTGGCTCTTTAGCCATAATCCATCCCAAAGCTGCTGGCAAATTGCGAGCAAGGCAGACAGGTGGAGTGGCACAAGCATCAGTGCTCCAGCACAGCAAAGCCACGGCAACATTGCCAGAGGGTTTTGCTCCTCCCACGTACAAAACAATCCACTCAGATCAGGGATCCAGGCTTCATGCCTGACCTTTTGCACCTCTGACCCAGAGAGCCTCATGTCTGCAGGGCAGCTGCAGGTATGGCATTCCTAGAAAGGCATTGGGCGCTGAAGCAAAACTCTGGAAGGTGCCAGCAAAAGCATGAAGCATTGTCTGCAATCAGCAGATAAAGCATGGCACGGGCATTCTGTGAAGCAGGACACCAAAAACAGATCTACAGACCACGAAGTTATTTAATATACAACTATATAACAAAGAGAGAGATGCGTGTGTGGGAACTTCCCCGCTAGCATCTCCCCCACTAATACACCCATGTGTTTACATGTGTGTAACAGAGGGACAGACAGCTGACTTACGGGTACCTGGGTGCACACAGGTGTGCAGGTGAGGCACACACAGCAGTGTGCTACCCAAAGAAACCAGATGAACATGACTGGGGAAACGACTGCCATGGGGTATCCAGGTCCTGTACATCCATTGCACAAGCCCTGAAATGCCTTTCCCCCTTTCCCCAYACCTGACACAGTTTCCATTGCATCAAACCAACCAACCCCCCAAAGACATAACTCTTGCCAACCTGGTCGCCTTCTTCGCCTTTTCTTGGAGCCAAAGAGTTTGACCCTGGAAAACACATTCAGCTTGTTCTTGTCGCAGCTTCCCTTGCTCTTGCTGGGGCTGTTGACACACTTACAGGCGTTGGACTTCTCCCGCTCCCTGGCTTGTCTCTTCTGGCGGATCAGGGAGCTGGCGATGGCTGCGGCCATGGCCGCCACCGCCCCGGCTGCCCGGCGGGCTCAGGCACGCGGGGGTCGCCGGCCRGCCGCGGCCAGCATGCTGCTCGGCCGCCCCCAAGGCCGGGGACGCTGCCGGGCAGCCCGGCCGAGGCGCCCAGTGCCGCTCGGCACGGCGGCCCGGGACACACCGGCGGGACGAGCACCAGAGCCCCGGSGCAGCACGCAACAGTTTAGCTCGAGATTTCGTCCTCTGGGATCTTCCCCTTTTGACTTTCTGGTGCTTTTTTATTCCTCCCAACTTCTAGCAGGGGAAAGTTTGCAGGCAGAGGTGAGCGTTTCTACGGAGATCACGCAGATCACTTGCAAGACATCCCTCCAAGCTTCTCCAGGCGCGCTATCTGCGTGCAGCCATGGCACATCCACTTGGTGCAAGATCATCGCATCTCTCCTAGCCCCGATTTCTGCAGTTAACTTTTCTTCCCACCCGTCCCCTCCCCATTCAAATCCCAGCAAACACCTGTTAGACTCCAGCAGGGGCTGTCCAGTTGCAGGGTTTTCTGGATCCTTTTTCCTCTTCTCGCTTAGAAGAGACCCGAAGCWGTCGGTGCTGGAGGCACTGGGCTGAGGCGCGGATGCCCCTGGCTGCCGACGCCTCGGGAAGCCTCTTCCGCTGCGCTCCTGACAGGTGAGCGCAGCCTCCCCTGCCCGGCACGCTCGGCTCTCGCACCGCGGCTCTTCCCGGCCGGTAAACAAGCAGCTCCCGAGCTGAGATTGCAGCAGCAGGAGCAGAAGGAGAAGGAGCAGCAGCAGCAGCAGCAGCAGCGGCGGCAGGATCCCTCCGGCAGCGACGCGGGCACCGCGCACTCCCCACGAGCCGTGCACTGGGTACAGAAATGAGGCGACGCAGCAAACCCCTTATCACCCCTCCCTCCTCCTCCGCCCGTGCCTCCTCCTCCTCCTCCCGCTCCTCTCCGGCGCGGCGGAGAGCGGAGAGCCCTGCCCGGCGCTGCGGGGCGGCCGCGGGGCCGCGGCGGGGAGGGGGCTGGGGCGGGCAGGGGAGGGAGAGCAGGGGAGGGGATGCCACGGGAGGGGGTACCAGGGGAGGGGATGCCGGGGGTACCACGGGAGGGGGTACTAGGGGAGGGGGTGCCAGGGGAAGGGATGCCACGGGACGGGGTACCAGGGGAAGGGATGCCACGGGAGGGGGTGCCTGCGCCGCTCGGAGCCGCCTCCCGGCAGGCGCAGACACCCAAACAGACGTGACTGCGGTGAGCAAACAGCCCCGCCGGCCCCGAGCGAGCGCACCTGGGTCGGCGCAGGGCGCAGCTCCGGCCACAGCTGTCCGCCGCCTCTCCCTCATCCTTACAAGGGGTCCCCTCTCTGCATCACGGATTTATTGGAGGCTTTTTGCGTCTCTCGCCGCTCCTTTCCACCGCCTGCTTCAGCGGCAGTTTCGTAGCGGGCGAGGAAATCCTCAGAGAGAGCAATTTCCTTGCCGTTGCCATGTTCTCCCGTTTCCCTCTGTCCCTGCACGGAGCCCCGCGGCCAGGCTCTCCTGCAGCCGAGTTTATTGACGCCGAGCTGCGGTGGCGGCAGGCCAGGCCAGGCCGGGCCGGGGCCATGAGGCCGGGCACAGCCTGGCCTCCCTGGGGTCAGTGCCCTGCCGTGGGCACCGAGCCCGCAGCCCCCTGCCCAGGACACCGGGAGCRGGAGGTCCTGGAGATGCCCGCGCCGCCCGCTCCCTGCTCTTCAGCATGCTTTCAGCAGCTGGAGCCTAAATCAAAGCCAGTTCGGGCTGGAAATAAAGCAGAGATCTGCAGCCCCGGAGGCAAACAACTATTGAGAGAATTTGTCCAGAGGCAGAGAGATTCACAGGCAGGGTGGGATGTCCCTGAGAGCTGGTTCAGGCAGGAGCGAGCCYTGTGGGGACTGCGATGGCAGCAGGCTGCTGTCACCCACGGCTGGCAGCTGTGTCCCTTGTGCCCCGGCCAGGGGCTGCAGAGACCCCAGGGATGGCTGGGCTGCGGTGACAGCACCAGGCTCCCAATGTGCTTCCAGACTCGGCCAGCTGCTGAGGGGATTTGCCCTTCCTCCTGTCCTCCATGTGCCCTCAGCAGAAGCAGGTGCTCCYGTCCCTGTCTGGGGTCACGCCTGCGACAAGGCCTGGCACGAGCAGCAGACGCCGTGCTGCCCACCACCTCCCCACAGCTCAGCTCCACAGGATTGCTGCACAGCCCTTCCCTCGGCTAGGAACGGCCACAGCAGCTCCTCTCTCTCCTCCAGCCGGGAGCCCTGCCCCACTGACCGCTGTGAGGGCCAGGCCCTGTGACAGCGCATGGCCGCCCTGTGCCTGGGCCTGTGACAATGCATGGCCACCCTGTGACAGCGCATGGCCACCCTGTGCCTGGGCCTGTGACAGTGCATGGCCACCCAGTGACAGCGCATGGCCACCCTGGGCCAGGCCCTGTGACAGCGCATGGCCGCCCTGTGACAGCGCATGGCCACCCTGTGACAGCGCATGGCCACCCTGTGCCTGGGCCTGTGACAGTGCATGGCCACCCTGTGACAGCGCATGGCCACCCTGTGCCTGGGCCTGTGACAGTGCATGGCCACCCTGTGCCTGGGCCTGTGACAGCGCATGGCCACCCAGTGACAGCGCATGGCCACCCTGGGCCAGGCCCTGTGACAGCACATGGCCACCCTGTGCCTGGGCCTGTGACAGCGCATGGCCACCCTGTGCCAGGCCCTGTGACAGCGCATGGCCACCCTGTGACAGTGCATGGCCACCCTGTGCCAGGCCCTGTGACAGTGCATGGCCACCCAGTGACAGCGCATGGCCACCCTGGGCCAGGCCCTGTGACAGCGCATGGCCACCCTGGGCCAGGCCCTGTGACAGCGCATGGCCACCCTGTGCCCAGCCCTGTGACAGGACACGGCCACCCTGGCAGGCCATCGGTGTCACCCTGAGGGACATGTGTCCCTCCCAGCCCGCTGTGCTGAGCCTGGCGCCCCAGTCCCACCCACTGTGCCCTGGCTGCAGGAGCTGCCTGCGTACACACACGCCTACACGCACACGTTTGTTTATGAGGCAGCCCATGCACACAGGCATATTAAACAAACACTCCTAATTTCTTATTTAAGTTTAACGGTGGGGTAAAAATAGCTGCGATTCACAAGTTCCACCACTACCCTCATCTGCCAGTCCACATAAGACATGTGAAATCCAACACAGGAGACAGCCAGTTGGATATTATTAGCAATAACTCATCCTACTCAGCTCACCGGTAACATACTATGGATTTTGCCATCTTTCCACTTCCAATACAGTCATGAGTGAGGCTTGTTTTCTTTCCTGAGACTCACCCATTACTTTATAAATATTCCCAATTTGGAAAGCAGTGTTTGATCTTCATATCAAAGTGAAGCTGCCTCATTGTGATCTGTCCTACAAGGTCACAAGACAYTGCATTTTCACAGAGACCAACCAGAACTCAGAATTCAGCTAACCTTGAAAATCCCAGGGAAAAGCAGTATATGAAAGCTGTATTTGGGATATCTTTCTGCAAGCATTCCAGCCTGCATGCTTAAAATCCATAATGAAAATTCATTTGCACAAATGTTCCTTGACAGATAACTAAAGAGAGGAACAAAAATAGCATATATGCATAATCAGATTTAAGTTTCAAAAAACAGTCCTCTAGTTTTTTTGCATGAGCAACCTCTTCATCTATCGGTACTCCTACAAACATGTCTTCATTTACTATAAATGGCACATGAAAATGAAGATCTTGTTGGGAAAACGTCTTTGGTACAGGACCAGCCTTTGGACTACTTCAGTGTTCCAGATATAAAAATCTCAAGGAACAGCTTTATTTTCTTTGAAAAGCAAGAGCTGCTCACTCCCCACCACACTAAAATAAAATAAAATTACATTGCAAGTGACTTTTTGAACGTAGAAGACAACCAGACAYTCCTTGAGCACACATTCTCTCTCTTTATGATAATTGCAGTGGGGCACATTTAAAGCTAAGGGGTTTATTGCCAGTGTCATTTCAATCAAAGAGAAATCAGCATGGGACAGACTTGTCCAGTTGCTGTCAGAGAGTGCCATCGTCTCCCTGRAGCTGCCATCTGACCAGAAGCAATTCCACTGTTTTGAAATAGACAAAGACCTCACCCACTTTTGATTTACAAWTTTTCCTCCCAGTCATCTGTTGAGCGTTTGCTGATGATTATTTCCATGATTCTGATTGTTGAAATATGCCTGAACCTTCCGAAGTTGCCTGGATTGGGCAGAAGCAAAGCCTGCAATTTGGCACCCAGGCCAGGAGTGGCTCCTGGACAGAGGCAGGGCATGGTTTCAGGCAGCTCTTGCTGTCTGGCTCCTGCACAGAAAGGCATCAAATCCCCATCACTGGCCCAAAGTGCAAGCAGTGCTGGCTCTTTCACCCAGTTAGAGGAAAGTGCCAAAGTTCTGTTTTTCCCTTCCTCCTCCCTGAATCATCTGTGCTGTGGCAGGTACCAGACCACTGCTGTTTGCTCTGAGTTTGAATCTATCCCGAGCACAAAAGATTTACAGTTGGTCCTGTCTCATGCAGAGCAGAACAAAATCTGAGACCAGGTGAAAAATACCAAGCCAGCTGCAGAGCTGACTGCCATGGAAGCAGCTGCAAGGACAGCCAGAGCATGTCCATGGTCCAGGGCAGCCCTGAGCAGAGAATTCCTTCCCCCAGAGCTCCTCACTGYCCACAAGCCCAATGTGTGACCCTGCAGGGGACCCACACTCCTCTGTACCCTGTGAAGCGTCAGCAATTCTCATGACACACTGCCATAAAGTAGGAACTGATTTCCAGCACTTTGGGTCAAAATATCCCATCCTTAGACTAAACTGCATTCTCAGTTATTTCCTGTTCCCCTATATAGAAAGTAGTAAAAGACTTATAGMAGGCCCTATATAAACTAACAGTGTTTAGGCAGAATAAATGCTGCATCAAAATCAGACCGGAAGAAAAAAATCCCAAGCCAGCTCCAAGCCTCACTCGGTCCATCTTAAACCCCAAACCAGTCCTCTACAGTTACAAGCTTGAAGCGGCTTTGGTGTGACAAAAAAATCAGCCTGCCATTGGGTGTCAGGAGTCCCTCCTGAGGCTCTTTTGTTCTTGCTGTCACAGAAAAAGTAGGAAAAAAAAAGCTTCAAACATCAAACCTATGGACTRTTTCCACTGCCTACACTCTGCAAAAGTAGAGCATTATTTTCTGAAAAGCACCACCAGAATCTYGTCTCTCTCTTTTCAGGATGAGATAAACAAGACTTTCTTCAGTCAGGGATGACACAGCAGCACTGAGGCCCYAGTGGTTTTTGCTCTCCTAAGTAAACAGAATTACTGTTCACTAGGAAGCAGAGCTGCTCAGAGCCCAGTCCTGCATCACTGAACTCCTGTGTGAAATATCCCATGGACATGACTCAGCCTCTGCTCTGCAGCCAGCCCCAGGCTGGACACAGCCTGCAGCACAGCAGGGCTGAGCACGCTGTKCTGGCCCCTTGGCATCCCCAGAGCTTGGGCTGTACCAGACAGGGCTCCAAGAACAGCAGCCTGGGCTTTATTGCTGAGGGAAAGATGAAAAAAGGTGTTAGTGGAAGCTGAGCTTCCAAGCAGCTCCAGCCCAAGAGCTCAAACTTGAGGACATTTTAGTAACAGACCAACCAGAAAATTAACAGTAAAGAATGGCTACAATAGGCAGCTGCAAACACAAGTATTTTTATGTTGAGAGCATAAGGGACTTGTAAATAGTGATGTGGATGTTCCTGACTGTGTGTCTGTGCCATGGTKTTTTGCAGAAGTGCACTGGGCAGCCTTGCTCACTTTCAGAAACAGGAAAAAAAATCAAAATASATTCCTGTGACACCACTGCAGACATGGCACCTAGACCCACTTTATCTAAAAGCTCACTTCTTCCTCRAAGGATGAGGTGATTGGTTCATTTTTATCTTCTCAGGGTACAGAACCACAAACCCC
Source organism: Cardinalis cardinalis (assembly GCA_014549065.1). Taxonomy (NCBI): domain Eukaryota; kingdom Metazoa; phylum Chordata; class Aves; order Passeriformes; family Cardinalidae; genus Cardinalis; species Cardinalis cardinalis. The sequence continues at coordinate 782,942 of JACDOX010000183.1, read as the reverse complement.
AACACCAGAAGAGACCCCAGCACAGCTGGTGCCAGGACTGGATGTGCCAAAACTGGCACCCATCCAGCAAACCACAGAAACACACCCCTGACTTCAACATGTGAGACATCTCACTAGGACTACTGAGATATTGAAAAAGTAACTGTGTAGCTAATGCATCACAAAAGGTTCTCRCAATCTAAGCCCATTCTCTTCTCTATCTACACAATTTTGCYAGGGCAAGGTCTTGTGACTGACARGAATTTGGGTCTCTTCTTCATGACTTACATGACCTGCTAAATGCTCAGGATGGCCACAGAACCTCACAGAAAGAACACCAGCTTCCTCTCAGATTCTTACAGAAAATACTAACGAGAGAAAACCCAGTTCTGCCTTTTCCCAGCTGTGAATTCCAATTCCTTTATACAGTAGCAGTAGAAACTGGATTTGATCTGACCTGGTAGTGCAGCCATTTTTGGAAAAGGAGGGCATTGTTTGAAGATAGAAAAATAGAAATATTTTTACCTAGGCTAATTCATATTCAGTCATCCCAAAATGTCAACCACAAAAGCTCATCTATCCGGAGCATAAAAGATCAGTGCCAATCAGCTGGGAAAGGCCACAGAACAAACACAGGGGATCAACTCCCTCAGCTCTGCAGGCTCCTGAAATGGGAACGTGTTATTCCAGTGCCCAGGGTGCCCGAGCTGAGCCGGGAACCTGAGCAGTGCCCAAGTGACTTCTCTGCCCACCACACAGCCCAGCAACACTCCCACATCAGTATGCACAGAGGGATCTGCTCACTCACCTCCCAGCACGGGGGCTCTTGGAAACATCAGTGTAGATGACAGCTTATCGTCCCTGAATCATTTACATCTCAGCATGGGACACACCAGAAGTGTGGGCTGTGTGCCACTGTCCAACTTAACATAAGGCCACTTTACACATGACAAAACACTGCAAATAGTCCTTCACAGAGCCAAGGCAAATTGCCTGGAAATTGCCACATTACTCAAATAAGATCTTTTCCCACCTTTTCACAGATCTGATGGTTCATCCTTTGTCAACAGCTTGACAAAAACAGACTCAGTGGGTCCCCGGTGACTTGGAGCCTCTGAGAGTTCTCCTCCTTCCCCCTGCATGCAAATATTTCACCAGCTTCTCACAGTCATGCTCCCTGCTTTGCTCAGAACAAGCCTCTGCCCCACTGCTTGGCTCCCCTCAACCCTRGAGCCCAGCCCACTGTGATCCTGTGATGGACGCTGCACCTGGCAACTCCCACTGCTGTGTTAACGATACAAGGCTCAGCTGCTTCCTAACAATGCAAACAAATTAGCCACACTGGGGTCAGAAGAGCTTGGCACTGGTTTTCTGTGACTTTTACCCAAATGCCAAGATCATGGCACCACATTCACACAGACAAATGAGAAGGTGAGCAGAGCTGGTCACAAATAAAAGGGACTTTGAGGAAGAAGTGTTGTGTCTTGCATGGAAGCAGAGCTCATCCAGTCAATGATGCTTCTGGAAATGTGCAAGTGGAGCCTGGCTCACTCACTGGCATGGAACTGGAACCAGTTTACCCAAACAGAATGYTGGTCTCAGTCTCTGTAAACAGAAGGAAGGTCTGTCCTTGAGGATCAGSAAAAGAGCCATGAGCCCGAGCTTCCTTTGGGTCTCTGTTCACCAAGTAATAACCATGGTATGAACAGAGGTGTAACAAGACATATCTGACTTAAGTGATGGGAAAAGGAGGTTCATCTAAGCTCATCTGACCAGGTATCTGAGCTGAATACTCAAGAAAGTAGGGAGAAAGGCAACTCCAGATGGCAGTTCATTCCCTACAAAGAACACCACTGTTTTCCCAGCTTTATGAAGGAAAACATTACCTCTGCTTTACTGAACTTGTTGCAGAGTGATTCACACTGTACCTCATGCATTGTTATGATAAGTAATATTCACCACCACCAAAATTAAGTGAACCCTTAATGAAGGTCAGCGCAGYTCAGGCTCTTGCTTCTGGCAGTGCTCTCTCACACATGGGAACAAAAATCCAGCCCAGGCAGTGGCTCAGTCACACTTCCCACACCCAACCGGCCCTGCAGAAATCAGCCTCATGACAGGAGCTGCTGCTGGCAAGAGCAGAACAAAGGTGACATCTAGAAAACACGCTGGGATTTTGAATTGAAAAGTACAGTGCATCATGAGTAAACACAAGAGAATTCATTGCCATAGGTGAGATGCACTGTTTTCACAAGCAACACCATGAAAAATACTGGCCAGCAAACAGGAACATGAACCACAAGCCAGCATCTGCTCTGTGGGATTTAAATAGGTCTGGAGAATAGAAAAAATGTGTATGCAAATTTCACAGAAGCAAATTAAAAGAAATTCAGAGAAGTCAATTCAGAGAAGGAAGCTAATGGCAGAACATCTGCTGCTGCTCCCAATATTCGCATTAGAGGCTGGGAACATTTCTGGGGACTCAGACCTCATCAGTAAGCTCAAAAAGGTTCTGTTGCTATGCAGAGAAACATTGCTCAGAAATCAGAGAAAGAGACAGGAAGCTGGCCGAGCTCAGCACTGTTATTCCTTGCTTAGGTCCAGCTGAGCTCCAGCAGGGCCACATTTGCTTGTACAGACTGGGTAAGTGTCCCACCCATGGCACATTTCTACCCAAACCCACCACAAAAGGAGCAGACTAAGCTGCACAAATAGACATGACGATAATACCACGATTTTAATCTGATTCCCAGTCCACATGCATGGCCTTTGCAACACCCAGTCATACAGCTCGAAGGGGCTGAGCTGAATTCACAGCAGACAGACACACTGTTACACAGGTGATGGTAAATCCAGGATTTCTGCCCTCTCCCTTCAGCCCCCAGCCCCTTGTTTATCGCTCTCCTTTTCCACCTCTCCCCACCAGATCTTCTTTCCTTGCTTCACTAAAAACTACAACATGCTTCCGATGAGAAGTAGTCACAAAACCCACCAGTAGCTCCACRTCCTTACCCTTCAGCTGTGATCAATTTAACCTTGTTTACACACAAATAAGCTTAGTTTAGCTTTATCTACAACATTCCAAGGCTTGGGAGCTTTTGTTGGGAAGGGACAAGGAGCAGACTTAGATTGTCAAGCACAGAAATAAGCCTGCTGGATTGTAAGAAGTTCTCTGGGCATATATTCACACAGACACAAATACAGACAGTTTTTCTGCCTTTCTTCTTCCTGATTCACAAATATGAGCAAACCCAAAATGTTACAAGAAGTCTGAAATGCACAAACACTAGGGAATCAAAGGGGAGCTGTCAATGATGRGAGAAACTTTCACCTCCCTCAGTCCTTTCTTTTTTTTCCCCCAATTCTGCAAGATATGAAACATCTTACTCAGTGACTATATTTTTAAACCTTTACTGCCATAAATTTTAGCCTACTTAAAAATTTCAGATGTACAGTCTTTTCAGGAAGCTTTCAGCAAAATATAGAGTTTCCTGTACAGGAAGTATGCAGTAAAACATGAATTTGTAAACAGCTACAAACCAAACAAATGGAACAGATTTCCAGTACTGAAAGTACTGGAATGAAACAACGAAAATGAGAACCAAGAGGGACACCTGCAGTCAGCCCGGGTAAGTGCCCGGCAAAGCTCCCTCCTCGCCGTCACTCCGGGCTCGGTCGGTGCTGCTGTGTGAGCACAGCAAAGCCCTGGCTGGGAGCTGGGTGAGCTCGGCAGGGCAGGGAGAGCCGGGAGAGCCCGGGCAGCTCTGGATGGGGGCTCGGAGCCGGGCCTCGCCCTCTGCAGCTGCGGGCCCGGGAGGAGCAGGCGAGGGGGACCCCGGGCACC
>JACDOX010000183.1:689532-701388 GCA_014549065.1 Cardinalis cardinalis | reverse complement strand
GGGCTCTGACCCCAGCGCTCCGTGCCCAGGACGGTGCCAGGGCTCCCTGGGCCCAGAGGGGCATTTTCCCCCCCTCTCCTGGTGCTGCCTTATTTCCTTGAGTAATCAGCTGAGCCCACACTGACTCCGGTGCTCAGCAGCCAGATACTTTCCAGGGATGCAGGAGAAATGCATTTAAATTCCCTCAGGCTGAAAAGGGAAAGGAGTTCAAATCCACAATCCGAGGTTCATCAGCTCATGCAGGAACCACYGGGAAAAAGTGCTACATCCCAGATGGGTTCTTGTTTTATGAATCATGATTCTCTAGCAATTAACTCATTTCAAGAGGATATATGCTTCAAAGGTTTTTTATTTTCATTTTTGGTTTGAGTTAAAAAGATATATTCTTGTCAGCGAGACATGCTGATAAATTTTCTTTTCGTTTCAGAGCATATCTATTTTGTTTTTATGTGCTATTTTACATCAAGCACAGAGCCAAAAAAATAAATGCAATTATGTATTCAGCTCTATGCTAAAGTTTCATTTAAAGTCAAAACAGAAAGTATTAACAGACAATGACAGGGTAGAGCAGTGAAGTGGCAGATTAAAAGATCCAGGAATTCTGCTTACTGGGCACATTTCTATGTTTTCTCCTTGTCCTTACAGCCCTTCCTAAATTCTCATTACCGGCAAGACAACTCTCGTGAGCACAAGCCCCCTGCTCAGGGCCGGGCTGCATTYCTGGGAGGACAAAGGCAGCAGACAGGTTTTCTGCGTGGGAAGSCCAAGAGCCGAAGGGGAGCCCCGCAGCTCCAGGCACGGCAGGGAGCCGGGGGAGCGCCGCCCCAGCAGAGCTCTGCAAGGGGACAGCAGGGCCAGGAGCCCCCACCGTGCACAGAACACCTGGCACGACAGAGGATGGACTCGCCGGTTCGAACAATGCAATCCTGTTCCCTTCCCTCCCTTTGGATTTCGTGGTACCTCAGAGCTGGAACAAAATGAAATAACCCTCAGGTTCAGTTCTACCCTGACATAAAATTGTTTCCCACGGAAATTAGTTAAGGTTATAAGGCTTCCTGTCAAATTCAGCAGGGAAAAAAAAAAAAAAGGGTATTTTTCCTTAAACTTAGAGCCAGTGGCACTCCCATACCCTGGGAGTCTGTGGAAAGGCCCAAACTCTACAAACTCTGACACCTGTACAGGAGAAAGTCCTCGTGGCACTGMGAATGTGCAAGTGAAGCAAGCAGGACGTGCGAACCCACAGAACATCCTCCTTCCCCCAAATGACCCCACTTCTGCTGGTTTATGTCTAAAGCACGCTTTCACTGGTTTACCAAAAGAAATGTTCTGGCCTTTAAAAAAAACCAAAAACCTCCCACATCCCTCGATTCCCACACCAAGAGCACTGAAATGAAAATCTCACTCCTAATCTGTGAAATTGCTATTCGTTAAGATTTCATTAATTTRAGTCAGTCAATTGCTTGTAAAAACGTAAAAGCTCATTGCAGACTTCGTGCATGCTCAGCAATTAGGCTTWCACTGCACCTGGAGGCTCCCACCTTGCTCTCAGAGAACAGACCTGGTTTTATGAGAGCACAGCAGGTGGGGTGGAATTGCTTCCCAAAAGTCAGCTAAAGCAGTTGGTCTCTTTTACAGTCCAATAACTTTCAATACTAAAATCACTTTAAAGAAACACTTTAAATGAAATTAAAGAACCAAATTGAGCTTCCATTACTTGAATTCTTTKTAATTGCTCTGGATGCTGAAAAGGAACCCGTGCTCCTTTCATTGTGGCATCTCAGGCTGGAAGCAGCAGCAAAAGCAGAGCCTTTCATTAAGCTCACACCCCTGTGGCACTGAAGCCATAATCCTGCTTGCACTGAAGGCAACAGGACTCTTGATTTCAGATGCCACTCAGGATTGAAGCCACCTTTCCCCCACTGGGAAGCTGCCCACTGGCTGGTGCAGAAGCAGAGCTCGTGTCCATGGGGTCTGGAATGGACTGTTCTGCTGGACAGAAATATATCCCATGTGTTTCACAAGCAGGGCACAACAAGCACGTCTGAGAGAGGATTCCCACATTCCCCTAATGCTCCCAGGAAAAATTTCTTTCAGCTACTGCAAGAGCTAGTGCAGCACTCCATCGCTGCTGGCTGTAATGGTCCAACACAGTCCCACAGCTTCTTTACACAAACTCTCTTCAAGATGCCTCATTTCTTTCCTTCTCTCCCCTTAAATCCCTTGACTCACTCACATGAGCACACTTCTACCCTCTCCTTGCTTGTCCAATATAAAAAGCAAACTCTAAAGCTAAGGCATTCACTCATGGAAGTTCCACAAGGTATTGGTGCAGCTCAGTCCATCATTAACATCCCAGAGATTCATCAGCTGCTCCACACATCCGCGTTATCCCACCAGCTGCCTTGGTGCCCCTCTCCCTCTCCTGCCATCCACTGCAATCCCACTGCTCCCTTCTGCCTYTCCCAGGCACAGTTATTTGCTGCACCCACATATAAGGTGCCAARCCCATACTGGGCTCTCTCACCACTCCAGGAGAACAAACCCCTTCTGTGCCTTTGACAAACTGGAAAAGTGTAACACAAAAAYACAGTCACAGCAAACGGAGTCAGAACACGAGCTCCTTACATCACAGCTCTTATCTCAATGAGTTTATCTTTAATCCTACAGAGAACTCCATGAAACTGAGCAAAATTTCAGTAGATCAAAAATGGAATTCATTAAATGAGAAGATCAGAGACACCATATGACTGAAAATTATCCAGACAAATCCTGGGTAAAGGCTTCAGTGGAAATTGCTGTGGATGAACATTATCCAGCCTCACACACAGGAGAASCCAGCAGAGCTCTCACAGCCCCAGCACAGGCAGAGCAAAGGCAGGACACCCAGGGACCAAGGTCTGGCTTAGCAAACACTGGGCAAGGGCTCAGTCCCGTGGCTCCAGGAGCTACCACCACAGCAGCAATGTTCCACCAGCACAGACCCTCAGCTGCTGCCAGCAGGACTTCTCTTCCCACGGGARGCATCAGCAAAATCACAGACTTGTATTTCCWCTGTCAGGGTATAAAGCATCCTCCASAGACTGCCAGGGTACAAAAGCTGCCCCAGGGACTGCCAGGGTACAAAAGCTGCCCCATAAAAGCTGCCCCCAGAGACTGCCAGGGTACAAAAGCTGCCCCATAAAAGCTGCCCCCAGAGACTGCCAGGGTACAAAAGCTGCCCCAGGGACTGCCAGGGTACCAAAGCTGCTGAGGATGAGCTGTGCTGGCTCTGCCTGGGCTGAAGGCACTTCTCCCCGCTGGCTGCTCCCGGGCTGTGCTGGGGTTTGTGCTGGCAGTGTGGGTAACTCAGGGATGGCTTTGCTGGCCCTGGGCAGCGCTCACCCAGAGCCAAGGCCTTTGGTGCTGCTCAGCCCCAGGGAGGGGACACAGCCAGCACAGCTGGGACRGGGACAGCGCAGACCGTGGCCAGCAGGTACCAAGGCACTGTGACTGTGCTGGAGGAGCCCTGCTCCCCCTGGGACGCTGAACCTGCCCACGGGAACTGAGAAGGATTTCCTTGCTTTGCTTCGGCTTTAGCTACTGAGCTGCCTTTATCTGAACCCCAAACTTTTCTCACTTTCACCCTCCAGTTCTCTTCCTCATCCCATGGCAGGGAGTGAGGCTCAGCTGCTGGCTGGGGTTAAAGACCAGCCACAGCCAGTGAGGATCCATTGATTTCAGAAGCTCGTGCAAGTTTGTTCTCAAGATAAAATATGAGCAGCAATGACATGGTGAGTTAGCTCTGGGTATTATCAGCATTCACTCACTTGAAATATATTAACAGCTCTTTTATTATTTATATATTATGAGGATGTCAATYCATATTATGAATTATGAACCAAATTCTGCTCCCAGTAATATTAATGGCAGACAAATATGTCTCTACACTTAATATATTCTTTTCAATGTCATTAACTTATTAGCAAGTATCAAGTTCTGCTGTCACTACAAAACACTTCAAGTTATTCTACAACATGATCTAGTATCTCAGAGAAGAAATAAATGAATTCTAGAAGAACAGTCATCTCTCTTCTTAAGAGCCCAAGACAGAACATCACTCTGATGTCACTACTTTCAACATTAATTTAATTTTAATAATCCATATTTTACTCCAACCCAAGGGGTTAAAGTAACAAAAGAAGGCAGAATATTGCAGGGAATGTCTCAGAAGTGACGCCACTTCCTGTGAAATGAACTAAAATAAACCAGCAAAAACCAAAACCAAACTAACACCACAGGAAAAAAAAAAAACCAAACCAAAAACCAAAATCCAGAAAGTCAACAAAAGCAAACCAAMCCCCTTACTGCTCTCTAAAAACTAATTGTGGATGGGCCCATCTATTTGCCTGGATCAGCATATCCCCTCCTAATTACAAACTTCACCAAGCRCACCCACAATTTTAGAAAAAATAAAAACAAATCCAGACCAGTCAGAAGCACAGATCAAGGGAAATAATCCTGTCACAGTAAGAAAAACCACAAAGCACCCAGGGATTTGATGAGCRTGAGAAATCAATCGTGCATCAAGTCGAGTGATGCCGTTTATTTTAAGTCCTTCTTTTCTGATTTATTGCCATCATTGCTGCCAATTTGCATAGATAATAGAACAAGACATCCTCTTAAAGTCTTAATCAGGAATTAAAACGTAATACACTGGTGCATCTCTCTCCGCTCACCAGTGAGGCACACACATGAATGTTTAATGCCATTTTATTATTGGTGCTGGACTGCAAGGAGCACTTTGGGCTGCTGTGTGACATGGCCACCAGTTTGTGGCTGTAACAGCTGCAAACCAAACAGCTGCCAGCACATCCCTGCAGCTGAGGCAGGCTGTAACCAGGACTGTGACAAGCACAGGGCTGAGCCGTGTTTCTGAGAGCAGCTCAGTTCTGCTTCCAGCACGGCAAGCACAGCTACAACTGCAATGTTTGTCCGACGCCTTCCCAAAYCTGCCAGCTCCTCCCCAGCAGCCAGATGATTTGTTCCCACTCCCAGTGTACTGCAGATGAGTGGGAAGTTTGCTGCTCAGCACAGTGATTTCTGTGACAGGTACTGACATCATTCACAAAACCAGCACAAATAGGCACAACTGTTTAAAAACAGTGGAGAAACAACGCGAGCCTCGCCTGGAAGAGCCAGGGGAGGGCGGGATACAGGAGCAGCAGCTGTGACACACCACACACGTGCGAGTGAAGGGGGAGATCAGCCCTGACCCGCCGCTCTGAGCAGGAGGCTCTGCACCCGAACGGGAGGGAGCTCCAGTCGCACCTTTCCTCCAGGAGCTGTGCTGGGGGAACAGCGYGCTCGCAGGGAGCCTGGGCAGGTGAGGCAGCAGAAAGCAGTCTGTGTTTCAGGGAGAACAGCAGCGGGCAATGACACAGAGCCCCGGGCAGGCCTGGTGCTGGCCGTGCCGCAGGACAGTGCTGGGCCAGAGCCTGGACAGGAGCCCGAGGAATCCAGGAGCACACACCCTAAAGGAGTGAATTCTCATGAGAACRTGGATCCCTCCCAAGGCATGTGTGAGACCCTGGGGCCACTGCTCACGCCAATTCCCACTGCAGATAAAGCAGAACTCTGTGCTTCCCTGCCGGGGACACCTCTGCCCTCTGCAATCCCTGCTGGCAGAACTGCTCCCTCCTGCTCCCTCCACGCTGCTCAGGGCTCAGCAGCCCCAGCCCCGGCTCTCGCCCTGCAGGGCCACGGCCAAAGACAYCAGAAATGGCAAAGAAGTGCTCGGGGACCAAGTGCTGAAGCCTCTCAAGTGTTTTCCCCAAAACTTCCCAAGGATTGTAGGTTGACTTGGGGGCTTTTTCTGCCTTTGTCAGAGGTCTGTGGATATCCAACTAASAGACCCAGCTCTTGGATTTCACCAAGCTCTCAGAGGCTCAAAGATGGGCACAGCCAAGAGCACTTGCTAAATAAGGAAAACATGATGTGGGCTCTGACATTAAACAGCTTTACAGGTGTTGCTTCCTTTAACTCTGCTAAAATAATGAAGAATTAGGGTTTGCTGAGAAGCTTCTCCTGCAAAAAGAGCCTATATATAGATGAAAGATGAAATCTGCTACATGTCTCCGAGTTAAAAATAACTGCAGTATTAAAAATTAAAATTATCCTACAAAGAACTGTCATTATTAGCAGCTCTAATGCCAAGTTAAAAATTAAATCCAATCAGCACAGAAAAACATTTGGAAACTCTTTTAAAAAATGAAAGAGACAAAGATTAGCTACTATAAAATACAGTGGCAATTGTATGAAGCGGAAATTTGCTTCCCAGAAAAAAAATCCCTTGCTGTTACTGATGTGGAGCCAAAACGGGAGCTGAAGCAGGAGTGTGCCATGGATCTTCACCACCAAATCAGCTATAAGCCATCTCCCAAGGAAATGTCCTTCCAGCAGAGCACTGCAGCRCTGCTCAGATGTTACTGATGGAGGCTGGGAGAACACAGCCCGTGAGACACTCCAGGAAATGCCACTCCCAGGCCACGATCCACTGAGRAGCTACTGCCCAAGCATGATCCTGGTGCCACTCACACCCGAGTGATCCCTTCCTCGCAAGCTCACGGCAGCTGCAGGAGCAGGCCAGGGGCTGCCTCCAGCTCTGCCCCATCCTGCTCCCAGCCCCTCACACAGGCCATTTCCCCACAGCTCTTACAGTCTCTCTTGAAATTCAGTTCACAGAGTGGGATCTGAACTGCACTCTGCTTCTGATAGAATACCTCAGGAACAATGTACTCTGGGCGTAGAAGGAGAGGAAGAACTAATAAATGAGAATGAAGATAAAAATTGCAGCGTTTCAGTGGAGAACGAAGCACTCAGTGAAGATAATTGTGCCCGTTCACCACAGAATGAGAGCTCGAGGAGAGCACTGTAAGTCACCAAATATTTGAAGTATTAGAGATGTAAAACATCTGAGGTTCTRTCTGCTGTGCCAGTGGTGCTCTCCATTCCCTTCCCTTTCAGTTAACCTATTTCACAGGCAAAGCTGTGGAACTCCCATTGTTACAGAACTGACTCCTTTGCCAGGCTGCTCCTCCTGGGCAGGACTCAGACTCGGAGCAGCACCACAGAACAAGCACCAGATGAAAATGGAACCCAGAGATAACAAGACACTCAGGACTTTAATTACTGTAAAKTACATAAATTAAAGGAAGTATCTTGAGCTCACCCTCTGCTGTAGACTGGGCTGGGGGTAACAAGGCAAACATCACCTCCCATTTAACCTTYTTATCCTGAAGTGGCCAAAATTGCTTCAGGAAAAAGAATTATGTTTACGTGTTACCACAGTAGTTTTGACACCTTTTCAAGCTCAAAAGCAAAGGCAGTTGAGTAGGTTGAAGATTTGGGTTTTAAAAATAATTTATACACCCAGGAAGGTGCTTTTAATCTCTTACACACAAGAGGTATTGGCATGCTTTGTGTGGTCCCTTCTCACAGAGAGTGTAAGACTTATTCCTGTCACTGGAAAACAGCATTCAGCTTTTGGACTGTCCTGTATCTTTTCCTTCCTCAATAATAATATGATCTTGAGATGCTTTGGGGTTTACTTTATTATGCCAAGGATATCTAAATTGTATCTCTTCAGTTACATGCTAGATAAAAATTGCCCAGGACAGTTTTCTTTGCCTGGCTTCACGGTGCTTATACTTCAAGATGTCTTTATCTTCAGCATACTACAGTTGGTAAAAAATTAYTTTTGCTCAGAAATCRGGTTAAAAACAAAACAAAACAAAAAATCCCAGAGGAAAGTATTTCCCAGAGAAGAACCAGCTGATACTCACAATAAACCTAAGGAYAACATTTATTTCTGTTGATCTCTCCGGCATCAGCAGCAGCCTGTCCCTCTCMGTTCCAGCCCAGCTGCACTGCCAGGGCACCAGACACTGCCCCGGTGCCCCGGTGTGCCAGGGCACTGCCCACATCCCACGGGAGCCCAGACGGAGGCTGCCGCGCTCCCAGCTGCGGCTGCCAGCGCCAGCTTGGTCTGATCCCAAACCAACAGCATGAGACAGAATAAACCACCACAGCGCCCATCACCTGCCAAGGTAAGAGGRCTGCTGGTGATTTAGGAAGATTTTCATACTGCTCACACTACAGTTAGAGAAAAAAAATACATAATAAATCTGAACACCCCTCACACTTCCCTGACCTGCCCAAAGCTGCTCAGCTGGGAGGCTCTGACACAAACGGGGTGGGAGGAAGGASAGCAGAGCTTCCAGGCAAAAGCCTTGCTCGAGGAGTTAATGAAATTTGCAAGTATAATTATTTTTCATCTGGGTGCCRAGTTCTCTCTCCATTCCATGAAATCCTGGTGCTGTGATGCTACCAAAGGAACACATGAGCYCTCAACTCTCATTACAGCATCATTCTATAATTCACAAATACCAGTCTCAAATTAAATCTGCTGAAAGGGRGATACAGCAGCCAGAGAGTACTAAGGAACAGAGTATCTGTGGAACTCACAGCCCGTGGCAGCTCCAGATCTGCCCTCCRATAAGCCAAGAGGGTGGAAAAATCCAAGTTTGCTTTCCCAGGAAGCTCTTGCCAAGCTGACCTGCAGAGGGGCTGCAAGGAGCCCCAGCAGGCACAGGAGGACAGGAGCCAGGGGCTCACTGGAGCTGGCCCACAGGCACCTCTGCTGTCCCTGGGCAGGAGCAGGAGAGGAAATGGCTCTGGRACATCTCGGGGCAGGACTGCTTCTCCTCCAGCACCCACTCCGTGCCCAGGAGCAGCAGATGCTGCTGCACCGACCCAGCTGGCCCCAGGCTGGGAGAGGACCACACTCCACAGAAAGCCAGCCCAAAAACCAAAATGCTCCATCAGCCCTCACTAACCTCCGGCTGTGACAGAGAAATGAAGCAGGAAGGGGGAAATGCAGCCCTGCAGCTTGCCCAGCACCCTGCCCTCACTGCCCAGCACAGCCCTGCCTGGGCTGCGTCCAGCAGGCGCTTCACCTGCTCTCTTTTGGGGCAGCTCACCCCGTTTGGGCACCTTCAGGAGCCCACAGTGTGCCCCTGTGCCAGCCCTGAGCCCTGTGTGAGTGCCCCGGGCAGCTGCACAGAGCAGCACAGCCACAGGCAGGCCAGGAGCACAGGTGAGCTGGCACACACGCAGACAGACAGACAGACACACACACAGACAGACACACACACAGACACACTGACACACACACAGACACTCACACACACACAGACACACTCCAGCTGGAACAGCCTGCTGGGGGCTGGCCAGAAGCATTGATTAAAACCTGCTGGAACAGCAGATACACACGGATTGGGATTCTGCTCCCATCTCCTCCTTTTGTCTGCCACGCGCGTTGCTGTTAATGCTGCATCACCCACAAAGGATCTCCAGCAGCTCACCAGCACAACTSCAAGGGGTATTTCATTCCAGGTTCCAGATTTCCGAGAAGTTAAAGAAATTCCTATCAAATTTTGWGATCACAAACAAAAGGCAAATTTAACATAAGAACAAACATACTGGCTAAATGAAAAACTCACCAGCCCCCAATTTAGTCTCTTGATGTTGCCTATGGCAGCTACTCAGGAAAAAGTCTGAGGACAAGGCAAATGTACACACAGCATCCCAGCAATCTGAGTCTCATCCCTTCTTAACACAATTCTGATGACAAGTTTCTTCTTCCACCGTAGTATAAAATAAGTGGATCTCTATTGAAACTGAGGCAGACCTGCCTAACAAGCATCCTGTTCTAGATCAGAGTCTCCAGCCAGTCCCAGGGCTGAGCTTGGATGAGATTCCGGTGAACTGAGGCCTGCTCTGCCAGCCTCCCATCCAGGGAGAGTCACCCTCTCTGTCTCCTGCCCACGGTGCGGACACTGACACACGCGTTCCGCAGGGAAAACATCTCAGACAGCAGGCAGCACTCGCAGGTGTCTTTGGCTGACAGCACGAGCCTGCCATTCACCTCGGAAGAGATATTTAGAATTGCAGAGAAACTAATTTGAGCAATTTGCAAAAAAACACCACGGACAGAAAGCAGCAGTTTCCAACATCTCTGGCAGCAGATGCCAGGGCTGTAAGATTTCYCCAGAAATGAGCATCTGCAGCACAAAAAGGAAAAACAACAACAAGAAAGGCTTCTGGGGAAGGAGACTCTTAAAATACACCTTTATATTCCAAGGCTTTTGTGATCATGTCTTAGATTAAAGGTTAGACTCTACCCTAGACACCTGGGGCTGGATTTATCCTCCGGGAAGACAAACTAAAAACAACTGATCCCCATCCCAAATTCAGAAGCTGACAGGCCCTTTCCATTGTTCTGCATAACAATGCTGTGGAAATGAGCTTCAAGTAACATTTTCACTCAAGCTTTTGTTGAAGAAGAATGCTAATCACTCCCATCCTGCATCCCAATTACTCACTGCTTCTCAACTTCATTAACAACTCGAGAATCACACGGAAACACGAGTCCTACAGGCTGAGAGGACAGGCAGCAGAAATAAACGCATCAAGCCCATTCTGAAGGCTGCTCCCTCTGCCAGGCAACAGCTCTGGAGAGATGAGCCTTGGCACTCCAGGCCATGAGGAGCTGGCACTGAGCGTGGCTCAGAGCCACAAGGGCCGCCAGGCTCCGGGGGCGACTGGGGCACATGGTGCCATCCAGCCCTAGAAGCAGAATGGGAATGAAAGGCTGGGGAGGGGCCCGGAGCCCCCTGAGATCCCAGCAGGGTGGGCTGGGGCGCAGCACACACCGGGACGCACCGAGGGACTCCCCGCACACCCCCGGGGAGAGGGGAAGCTGCACCACAGAGCCGGCACCGGCAGGGCTGACAGGTTAAACGGGACCTGCCCTCCCTCACTGCGAGCCCCCGGGCACCCTCTGACCCACAGCCGGCTGCACCGGCACTGCCCCGTCATTCACAGCAACCCCAGCTGGCCACAGGGATCATCTCGGGTATCGCATCCTTACACAGCTGAGCCAGGCTGTTCTTAAACCCAGTTATCTGCAGGCAAGGTAGTGGTACAAAACKCATTAAACACCATTTCATACACAGAAAGGCAGAGGATGGATCTGCCAGAGMAACAAGTCGATACAATGAGTACACACATGTGACAGCAGAGCACACACAGCACAGCGCTCACTCGAGAGCACACTTTAAACCTGACCTTCACAATAGGCAGCAGAGGTAGCGTACATACACAGCATGGCTCTGGAGAAGGAATATTTATCCATCAAGTTCAACTGAGCTTCTATAAATAATGCAGAAGCAAAACACTAATTGGCCTGTTGCAGAAAAATTTTGCACTTCACAACTCACAGCTTTCCCTGTATATTATCTGGGGGTTTATCCTGACTAATCCAAGAATGCAGACATCTGTCCAAGGAGCCAGTACACAGCTCCAGAAAAAGTACCAGCTCTTTCTTTTGTAACCTCCTTTCCTGTGAGAAASCGATTAGACACTTGCACTGTCCAGCTACCCATCCCTCTATTACTTCATTTCTCCTGTGAAGTMTTTTTTGGCAAATTTCAACCATGCCTTAAGATAGGAACATGCCTCAAAGATATGCTACAAGCATATCTTCTAGACATGCTTGTAAAAATACAACCCAAACCAAAAGCCAGGCAAAGAGAGACCCAAGAGGGTGGTTTAAAAAGCAGATTTAAACCCATCCCAAGAGCCAGGGGACTCCTGCTCTCCCCTGAAGAGCAGGGGCAGCACAGATGGGCAGCCCAGAGCTGCTGCCAGGAGCAGATGCCCCTGGAGAAAGGCCTTCAGGTGGCACCTCATGCCAGCTGCCTGCCAGAGCTGGGATCAGCCCTCTGGAGCTGCTTGGGTCCCTCCAGGGCTCCCCAG
>JACDOX010000183.1:613425-635904 GCA_014549065.1 Cardinalis cardinalis | reverse complement strand
AGCCAGCCCCAAATGATCTGCCAGGGCCCCGTGGGGCAGTGCATGGCTGGATACACCCCATGGCATCCCTGCCCTCTCCTTCCCCGTGCCTGGCCCATGGGGCAGTGCATGGCTGGGGGCACTCCTGCCCAGGGCACCACTGCCCTCTGCTCTGGCCCCTCTGGGGCACATCTGCAGCGCACACACACCTGACTGCAGGGCTCTGCATGCCAGCTCCTCTCCCTCACACAGGAGCGTCTCACCTTCCAGGAGGGCTCAGCAGGGACACAGCAGGAGCTGGCAGACCCCAGGCTCTGGCTGCAGAGCTGCGCGTGCCCTGCAGATGTGCACAGCTGCCTGTGCCCTGCAGATGTGCACAGCTGCACGTGCCCTGCAGATGTGCCAGCCCCTCCACAGATGGAGGCACAAAGCAGAGCAGCCTGGGGTGCCCTGCAGGCGCCTCCTCTCCCTTGTGATTTCAGCATCCCATGGCCTGGACAGGTCCTGGACCTTTGCAGGCCTTTTCCAGCATGATCATTCCTCAAAATCCAGATTCAGTGGTATAAAGCAAGAAAACCCACAGGAGTATTGATTCTGTAGTCAGAACAAAGTTACTCAGGAAAGGGAAGTGAAAGCTGTGCACCTACGGGGGCTCCTGTCAAAGACAACAGTTTTTACATCTCCAGATTCTTGGTCTTCAACTCTCTGTCTCACCACTGTCATCTAAGAACTCCCAGGCATTTGCTGAGGATTAGCTCAGCTCCAGACACTCTCCTYCCCCTCTGCTTTGCTTCAACCACCTCATCATCACAAGGACTACARGCACACAACAAACATTCCACAACCAGGTACACAAACCACAGCCAGGTATTTACAGAGCAGCTCCATCCCAGCCCCACTGAGGACTTGTGGCTTTAGCCCAAGCTTATTTACCGAGAACAGGAAAACAGAAACTTGGACAAGTAAAATGCTGTAGACCACAACAGCCTGAGGACAAAACCAGGCCAAAACCATTGTAGAAACTTCAGAGGGAGAATRGTTTCCCAGAAAAGGACACAATGAATATGTGAGAGTACTGGAAAAGAAAATGAGTGCCCTTGTAAGGTATACTGAACTAATCTYTTCCTTTCAATGAAGAGCCCTATGATTTCATGCTAAGATTCTTCAGCAGCTAAGCTTTTCTAAACATATTCAGGGACAGAGAGATGCTATTTTGAAAGATGCCTAGAAGGGKTTTCAGGAGACAAAGACAAAAACTCAAGTCAATGATGAGCAGTAACTGTATAATCCTGAGTCTGTGCTGCCCATCTGAATGTCAGCTGTTTCATGTACAAGTCTCCTCTGACATTTTGCTTTCAAGTCTGCCTGTCTGCTTGGTGCTCAAGCCACACATTTTTTTGCTAACCCTGATCTGTGGAAAAGTTTTATCAGTAGCTATTTAACAGCAATGCTGCTACTAAAAACACAAGAAATGAACAGCTGCAGTGTTACGTAGATAGATTTCCTTGCATAAAGGAATGAAGACAATCTGAGGGTGCATACGGTCATTGAAAAGTTTCTCCACTGAAATGAGAAGCACTAGGTTGTGCACATCTTGCTATTAATGAGAAGAACTTACTCAGCTAAGCAGCCTGGAAAATCTCATCTTTTGGGGATCTGCTTTCAGTGTGAAAGCACTGCAGTGGAGCCTGGACACACGAAGCAAAGAAGAAAACCCTGAAATATTAAATATTAACTAGATACTATTCAATTAAGGAAAGCTTTCACACAATCTGTGATTCACACTGAGAAAGGACTTGGCCATTTTGAAGATAACTCTCAGCACCCAGTGGCTCCACAAGTGCAGGAATACACTCCACCATCCCTTCTGCTCCAAACCAAAACACAGACTATTTGATCATTTAACAAATGCCCTAGAGAATACCCTGACCACTGTGTCCTCAGTTTAAAAAAACCCCATATAATAAAACCACAGAAACCTTCACAAACACCGGCATTACATTTTTGCTAGCAATTTAAAAGCTGGGAACTTAAGATGCCAGTTAACTACAAGACCCAGCTCTTCACCTTCACAAAGATCAAAAGGTTGAGAGATAAATCTGATCAAAATGGTTTTCATTACAACATACCTGTTTTTTCTCAGGCAGAGGACTCAGTRGCCATAATCTTTTGAGCTTTGGCTAAGTGTTTTCTGAAATGTCATTTCTGCTAGGTTATGTATAGTTTAATAGAGGGGGGGTTATTTTTTCAGACCAGAGACAATTTGTAAACCACCTCTCCATAACCAGCGTGCACCACTGCCTGTTCAGCCAGCTCCCCCTTAGGAGCCCATGAAGCTGGAGGGAGGATGGACCACAGGGCAGGGCTGGAGCCCTGGCCAGACACACTGGGCACAGCACCTTAGGAGGGCAGGGCAGGGCAGGGCAGGGCAGCTCACACTGGGGCAGCCGTGCCCACAGAGAGCCCTTCACTGCACCCACTGTCCCTTCCCTGACAGCTCCCAAAGCCCTCCTGCTGGTTGGGAGGGTGAATAAAATTACCCAGCACACTCCACACCCACAGAGCAGCCCCAGCAATGGATCTGTGAAGTGCCCTGAACACCACATTCCTACCCTAATTTTATCCTCACCCCCATCTCCCATAAATACCCAGAACCCTAAAACTGGGTCACTGCTGCCTGGAGGGTGGCAGGGGAAAATTCATAAATATTGATGCAGGAAAAAGAAATACACTTTTCTTGGAGAATTGGGTTCTGCCTGCCATGCCCCAGGAGCCTCAGCACCATCAGCATTTTGTGGTGCCAAACCATCATTTAAAGGCTGAATTTTATGCCAACTCACCAGCCCTGTCAAGGCTTCCCATTTTCCATTTCAGCCCATTAATACCACGAGAAGTCAAGAGTCTTCTTTGGCCTCAGCACCACTTCTGGAAAGGACTTGTACTCCCTCCAAAAGCTGCCTTTCCTGATGAGGCTGGGACAGAAGATGCTCTTCACATGCCAGCAAAGCACAAACTCAACCACCTCTAGCTCCAGAGTCCAGCACCAGTCAGCAGGATTTGTGTTTCAAAGTCACAGATCTTCCAGAAACATGGTTTTCTGACTCAGAAGAGCCTTCTAATAATGAACCGCATGGCCCATAGCTATTTCAGTTTGGTGGTTTTTAAATAGCGCAAAAAATTTCATGATAAATTATGTTATTTMATTAACTTAGGATAGGGAAAAAATCACAAACAATTCATCTATTCACAAGGRAAAGCCTTCCAGTAAACACCTGCATCATAAAGGAGAGAACAGACAGAAAAGTTCTCCTCTACCACTAAAATTCAGGTTTTGCTAGAGAGGCAAAGAGCAGACAGCGTGAACTGAGCTCAGTACGTCACTAACTGATTATCTCCTCAAGAGAATAATGCAGCTTTCAGATGGAGAACACACAGTTAYAGGTCTCTGCAAGAAATTGCTCAGAAATACAATTAGCAGGTAACGTAATTGAACAAATATGTCTCATGGTAAGGACATAAACTTCAAATTAACCAGAGCCTGAACTGACTTTGTTGCTGGTCACATTTCATACAAGCTGAGACCACCACAGTTCAACAGACCCAGGCTCAAACCACCAGCCATGCTGAGCCAAAGTTTGCACCCAACAGGAGCTTACGAACAGAAAGAAAAAGCTGCTTGCATATTTTTAATTCAACATATTCTATTCAGGGTGTCATTGTTGTTTTGATATTCAAACAATTCTCACTGGCATTCAAGTTATCCATCATTTGTTCTACCAGCCCAGCCAAGAGAGCAGAGAACTGCAGCTGGGGAGCAGGAGGTGGTGAGAGGCTGAAGGAAGCTGCACGGACCCTCAGAGTAGGTTATCTGTCCTTTCAGGGCAGGGATGTGTGTGCAGAAGGAGAGCAGGCTCTTTAACCACGTGCGCCCTATGAAAACGCCCTCAGACACCAACCTGTGTGCATGCATCATTCACTGTCTGCRCCACTGAGTCCTTTCAACACCTTGGGTGCTTGCCAAAGAATCAAAGCATTAAAAATGAGGCAAGCTGACTGCTCCTGTCCACAGCAGAGCAGCACAAACACGTGCCACCACTCATCTCTGTGCTTACGGGCGCCGAGCTATCCTCCCGCGGCTCTAAAAGCGAGGGCCGGCACTCCAAGGAGAAAAACATCACAGCTAGAACAACCAAAGGAAACAACTGGCGTTTGAATGCCTCCACTCTTACATGGAAAACTCCTCCTTAGAGCAGTCCATAGGCGCCATGTCCCCTCAGAGGGGCAGCTTTCTCACGGCCACAGCACAGGACTGGTGCCCAGTAAACCCAGCACCACCGGGGCAGCGGCACCGCAAGGCGAGCTCCTCTCCCCAAAGCCTCTGGGCTTGTACAGCCACAGACAGATTAACAGAACTGACCAAGGATGAAGAAGGACTAAAATAGCTCGCTTTCTTTCTAAAGCCACTGGCAAAAATCAAACCAATTAAAATCATGATCTGAGTCAGTTTTAGTCGATGGTTGGCACCTGGGGCAAAGCACTGCCAGAGCAGAGCTGCTGTTGGCTTCCAATTGAGCTGTCAGTGAGACAGGGGAAGGGGCTCGAGGAGATGAAGGAAGGCATTAATAATAACAGAGGCAAAGATCCGAGCTTGGTCCACACCACGGGCACAGGATTTGCATCGGCTTCCCGCGCCTGCCTGACAGCAAGCCTGGCCCAGGGCACCAACAAAACCAGGAGCAAAGAGGAAAACTTGAAGGGAAGCAAAAAAAACAACAAACAAACAAACAAAAAATGGTGTACAGACACATGGGCAATAAAGAGTATTTTTACAGAACAGCTGAAACCAAACAGCAGTTGTGTCCCTAGAGCAGCTCCTGGATGTGGCCAGTGCCCTGTGGGGTAAATGCAGCAATTGGCACGGTGGGGTAAATGCAGGACACGGCTGCACAGGAACAAACAGCTCTCTGAAGGTGTGCCACCAACAACAGACAGCAGCAGCAGGACGCTCACGTGCCCAAGGCAACGTGGCTATCTAGCAGGGACCTTGCMCAGCAGCACGGCGCCAGCCACACCAGCAGCACGGYGCCAGCCACACCAGCAGCATGTCAGGGTGTACCAGCCATAGGCACCAAGGCAGGGCTGGGCCACCGAGCAACACCAACAGCATCAGCACACAGCAAACCTGCTCTGACAGACCATGACCCCTGACAGAGACAGTCCAAAAACCCCAAATGATCAAACAACAACAACAAAAACATCACCACAGGACAGAAGCTAAAAATAAGATTCTGCAACACTGCTTTTCATCAGGTCTTCCTGTGTGCCTGAAAGGGGAGAGCTTGCAGTGAGCAATACCTGGCCTCACTCTGGATTCAGGATCACAAACAACTCATCAATTCCCAATAGCTCACACGCAGCTTGAGCCAAGGTTTCGTTCTTCTGGGGAGGAAAAACAAGAGCAAGAAATGACTACAACTCTAAAAATACCGTGGAGAGGGAGCAAGGATGAGTCCTTGGCAGGGGCTGTCCCTCCTGCTCTGCCACAGCCCCGGGCTCACTGGGGCAGCTGTGCCCACACACGCTGTCCCTCTGGGGCAGGGAGGACCCTGTCCTTGCAGCAGAGCCTGGCAAGGCGCTCACTCCTGTCAGATGCACCCTCCAGGTGCATCTGTGGCTCATGAGGCACTTGGAGGAGCACAGGGAGGATTTACATGTYTGTCATCCCAGCCTGTGGGGACAGCACCCCACAAGGCAGAGGAACTGGGCAGGGACCAGTTTCCCTGGTAGCCAAGGTGCAGGAAGTAATTAGTTAGTGAACTGTACTGGCCTACTGAAAGAGGGGGACAACTGACAGTCTTTGCATTTTGAGATTCCCATCCCTAACCTCCCTTCCAGACGAAGTGAAAAGGATGGAGACATGTTTCCAAAAGGACAAGCTGAAAAAAGATTAACCTGCAAATGTGCAAAGAGGAGTGTTTAACACCACAGCACCCAGAGAAAAGCCTGTTACTACACAAGATGGGAATTTAGCTACCACCACACCACATCAAAAGAAACCACCACGTTTCACTCTTCTRCTTTAAAATCTGTCCCACGCCTTCCTCATGTGTCTGCACCTCCTGATCAATTACCTTATGTCAAAGCCTTGTTACACACACACACACGCACAAGTTTTAATTGATTTACTCAAGTCAGYGAGCAAGGAATAAATTAAATTACATCTTGGGAAATAAAGCTGGGCACGCCAGGGCAGCCCGCTTCACTGCTGCAGGATCTGAAAGCTCAGAAACAAAGGCAGATCTGGTTTGTTGCCACAGTTTGATGYGAAGCCTCCAAGTGCCCGAGAGCTGTGCTAGCCCAGCTGATCCTCAGCCAGCCCCTGGTCAGGGCAGCCGGGGTCCCGAGCCCACAAGCACAGACCTTGTTCACTGATCACAGCAGAACCAGCCAGAATTTACCCAGCACCAGCAGCTCTCCCCACACAGGAAAACACAGAGCCAGCACACAGCACACTGCAGACCTGAACACTGAACTGAAAACGCACATAAAACAAACATTTCCATGCTTTGTGCTGGTATTTTGACTGGATCAAAAATTGATGCTATCACCTTTTAAAGACTCTTCATTCTCACCATATTTACCAAGGTGTTAATGATCCTTCAAGACCTTTGTGTCAATAATCCYATACTTGTGAATAAAGGTAAAACATAAATAAGAAACAGATAAAGATGAATATAATGCAAGAGACTGAATTATACAGAATAATTCCCAAAGCCAAACTTTGAAGCATCAACAACCAAAATACAGCAGAACTGGAGAGGCAGCAGCTGCCTTCAAGGACATCCAGCACAGGACAGGGTAAAACTTCAAACCACACTGTTCAGTTCACAGCATCTCCCAGGCAATCTCTGAGGATGCAAACTAAACACAGGATTCTGCTCCCTTTTATTCACCAGCACAGTTTGCTGCTGCTGCAAGATCAGATTTCAGGAACCAAATCTGTTTCTCTTACATACTTCAGTAACCCCATACTGCAGAATGAAGGCTCAAAATTGCAGTTCGTTCTAGCAATCTCCAGGCTTGTCTTAGAACATTGATTCAACACAACCCCCTCCCACACTCTTTATAAAGAAAAAGACTGGGAAAAAAGAGTATTTAAAATACTCATCACAAGAGCGGTCAGCACTGGGAAGTGCAAAGCGTATCACACTTCCACTGAGGACTGGGTTCAGCAAGGCTGGTACTGAGCAGCACAAACCAGGCTTGAGGCTGACCGGACAGGACAGACAGCTCAGGYGCTGCTCTTTAGAAGGTGCCACCCAAATAAACACCAATGATCTATCAAACTCTCTCACCAGTAGTTATTCAAACCCGACCYATGCACAGAACAGTTAAAATGCTTAAAGCAGCAATAAGAACAGTAATTAGAGATCTGACTGAGGAGGCAAAAGCCCTTTGAGAAGAGCCCTGTGAAAGAAGAGGGTTCCACAGCGAGTGCAGGCACTGCGGATGCGCTGACAGCAATGCTCTCYCAGCTCTGTGAAGGAAGAGCAACGTGTTATCTCCCCCAGGGACAGAGGCACTGCCTGACAAACAGCTCACTCACACTCTGCACCTCGGCCACCAAACTCTGCTAGCTTTTCTTCATTTCTCTCAGAAGCCTTTTGTCACTCACTCAGCCTGCCTCATGCACACTCAATGGCTCCTGAAATGCACTGAAGGTAAGAATTTGTGATAGTGGGAATGTGGCATGACAAGAATATCCAGCTTTCACTGATAGGGACCCAAAGCACAGCGCTAACAGCTTTTGGGCAAATGGAAAGTAGAGATGTTTGGCACCTTGCAGGACAGATTGTCAAGTCTTTTCTGCACCATTTCAGGCTGTCAAACCTGCGTGCTTTCCCTGCAGWCTGATATTACTACGAGTTACACCCACAGTATCTCCTCTTCCATTACATTCTTCAGCTTCCTTRTGCTCTCCAGAGACTTTTCAAAGCTAATCGTTCAAAGTCTCAGAACTGGCTTTCTCCTGCCACTGCACCACACTTTCTCCCCCTTCCATTCTCAGCCTGGCACCTCTTATTCATTCCACAAAGCAATTTAAAGTCCATCCTTCATGATCAAATGTGGAGTGAAACAAAACCACTTCCAGACCAAAAGGCACAGCCCTGCCACCTCGCCACTGAGCYTCCAGCCATCCTCCACAGCACTGACTCGGAACCCTGCTTTTTTCAGCCGTTATGTATTTCAAAATCTCTTCCTAACATTGTTCAGAAGAGCCTAACTAATTTTTCTGATCATACTCAAAAGTCTTGAGAAAACATCTCTGTTTTGACGAGAGGGCTTTTCAGACCAAGGGTGGAACAAGGACAGGGTTGGAAAACCTGACAGGTCTTTTTCCTTAAAATAGCTCCAGTGTGACTATTTTTCCTGAGAAATCTCAAAGAAGTTTTGCTTATGTCCCAGTGGGGAAACAAATTCCAATATTTAAACCCTGAAAGTTGCCATGAAAAGAACTGACAACTTCCACAGCTCTRTCTTTTTCTCCTCTACAGTCATTAATTGCTGCCACTTAAATCAAGCATCCCTAAACAAGAGCATCTACTGTTCTTCAATGAACTACTAGGAAAAAGTCCAAGTTCATCTTTCTCCTGTCTTCCACGCTGTTCTCTCCTTGTGCAAGAGTTACTGGATCACTGCCTATAAAGCCTTCACTCCTCTCCATCACCTACCAACRGGATACCCCTCATGAAGGGACTGTGATTTACACTAATCCCCAACATCCCAGAGATCATGCGACAGAAATTTCCTCCAAGGACACAATTATACAAACATAACTTGAAAACTGGGGTTTGCACTGATAATCTGAAAAGGAAAAAAAAACCCAAAACCTAACCAAACAAATAACATGAAACCCAACCCCAAAACAAACACCCAGCCCCTCCTCCGGCCAAGGAAACCATCTCTGCTGCTCTCCCATGGCCAAGCAGCACAGCTCTGCAYGGCCAGCAGCCAGCTACCAGCCAAGCTCCAGCACCGTCACAGACATTCCTCCTCCAGCCTCCCTGGCCGGCAGYGTCCTGACCTTGGAGTGGCTCTGAAACAGCTCACACTTCACCCCAAAAATCTCTTTTCAGCTGGAGCCAGACTTCTGACYCTGCTGCTGTAGCCTCCCCATGAGGTGATCAAGAAGAGCCTTGCCATGTGATCCCTCTTGACTTMCTTCACTCTGACCACCTTTTATTGAGCTCCGCCAAAGCAAACGAAAACCCAATATCCTCTCTCAGAAAGCAAACAGGGGCAGAGCGGGAAGAGGAGAAGAGCAGCAGATGAAAGTCACTCCAGCTCTCCTTGCCCAATCACTTGAAAGCAGCCAGCTATTTTTGGCATCTCTGAATTCAGGCACTGCTCTGCAAGACGAGAGGCAAACGTGAGGCAGAGCACATGACAGAGCTGCCCTCTGCACGCTGTGCGATGGCTCTGKGCTGCCCTGGGCGGCTGCAGGCACCCCTCTCCCCCAGCAGGAGCRGTCACTGCGGGCAGGAGGGAGCACCTGCTCCGGGGCCGCCTCGCACAACTGCACACCATGCCCTGAGGAACCGCATCCACCTGTAACGCCCCCAACACTGCCACCCCCGGAAACACTGCACGCCTGTATTGCACCAGGGAAGGCTTCAAAGGATCAGGCTCTCCGGCTCTGCCCCCCACAAGGAGTGACAATGGCTTGCAGCGACAACGGGTCCATCCTGGCTTCTTATTCTCCTGCAGCACTCAGGAACAAAGTGTAGTGACAGCAGCTCGGAGCACTGTGTACAATTACAATTAAAACATTTATCATTTTCCAGGCAGTACTGTGGCACAGCTTGGACAAACTGAGACGTCAGAGCAACATAAGAATTTCACGTGTGTACTGAACATACAAGACAGCTGCCCAGAACTCCACAGCAGATGTAAAAGCCAAAGGAAAAATGTTTCTGTGTAAGCAGCTTGACAGCACTGACAACGTGGGGAGGTAAATCCAGCCTCAGCTACTTGAACAGTGTGGCCAGTAGCTACAGAAGAGACACAAGTGACACCCAGAGCAAATCCCTGCAGAGCACACAGCTCAGAGGGGGTTACACAATGCCCACCTCTGATCCGATCCCACCATCACAGCAGAAATTCATCCCAAACTGGCTGGTAACTAAATGCACACGTATCAAAGATATCAAGCACTGGTTAAACAATTTATTCTTAAAGCAACCAAGAGAGCCTCGTATCAATTATGTCAAACCCCAGCATTTGAAAAGCACCTAGAGATTCCCTGGGCCACAGGACAGAGTATCTCTATAAATACACCTTCCTTTCAGCTGCAAGCACAACCAGTGGCACAGGTAACAAAGCACCAGCAGCTCAGACTCGGTCAATCTTGAACTGTGCACATGTAATGCA
Organism: Cardinalis cardinalis; assembly: GCA_014549065.1. Classification (NCBI taxonomy): domain Eukaryota; kingdom Metazoa; phylum Chordata; class Aves; order Passeriformes; family Cardinalidae; genus Cardinalis; species Cardinalis cardinalis. The sequence continues at coordinate 625,494 of JACDOX010000183.1, read as the reverse complement.
GCCCAGATCAATGGCCATTCGATTGCTATTTCAGGAATATCTCTTCTCCCCACCTCATTTCTGTCCTCTGCTCCCTCTCACCTCACAGTGATGCTCTCATTATTCAAACAACGTAAGCAGTGTTCAATCCATGCCAGCCCTTTCTTCCTTTAGCACTGACCTTGCCTTATACATCACTCTCACAAAACTAATTAAGTGGAGAACAGTCTCACTTTACACTCTCTTCATGAAAAGAACTGAATTGTTACCTGCCCGAGGGTGCAATTCAAATTATTTTCGCCTTCATTTCACTCAGCAACACAATACAAATATTGAGCACGAAACCAGACAATTCACAGAAACCCTTTACCCAAGATAACACACACAAAAATAAAAGGGTTATTGTAAGTAACATATATAACATAGTTGTCTCATTTTGGTTTTTAACATGCATTTTCATGTAAGCTTGAGCAAGACGTGTTTAGGGAAAAGGAGGGAGTTTTGTTAGGTCMAATGACGTAGCTGAGGAAGGAAAAACAGTTTGGGCTCCACAAGCCCTAGAGCCAGGCTCAGCTAAGAGGGACAGCAGTGGGTAAGAACCCTTCAGTCCCACAGGGGAGATCTGAGACCACGGAATCTGTGAGAGCGTGCAGCCACCAACAGGGCAGCTCCTCTCCAGTGTACATAAACACAGAACTCCTGGCCTGAAAACGCTCAGCTAAGGGCTGTCCAGGATGGGAGGCTTGTCCTCTTGGAGCTAGAAAYGTTTTGTTTGTACACAGACCACCTCCAGATTTACAGAGGATTTTATACAAGCATGGATTCGGTGCTAGCAGGAGACTGAGGAACAGCACTTGCCCCGTCTTTGCTCCTGAGGAGGTTTTTCACACAACTCTGGAGCTGTGTCTTCTGCAGGACACTTCAGCACTAACACACAACGAGGAACAGAAGCAGAAATTGAGCATGCATGGACCCAAGGCTGCCCTGCAGCCCTCCATTCCCAAAGCACAGGGGTAAGACCAGTGCCTTGCAGGAAATCTCAGTAGATGGCACAAATTCAGTTAATGACAAGCCTGCAGTGTACTGTGGGTGGCCACAGAGCACAGATGCCAGAAGCCTAAGCCATGCAGATTCTTGTGCATCTGCTGTGGCTGCTTTGCAGTGCCCTGCAACGCTCTATGGGGCTGCTCATCCTCCAGGCTTCATCTGCCTGGGAGCTTTTCCTTTGGAGATGGGATCTGGCATCTGCAAGATGCAACTATTAYTAAGTTTTCCTCTAGAAGCAAAAAAAAGATGACTTTTACTACCTTCTGTACAACACAAGTTCTTGGCATGGACAGCAGCCACACAAGAACCAACACTAACAAACCCCCGAGTGTGGAGCTTGTCCCTGGAAATCCTGCCTTGCTGTGGGTTTCCTCAACACTGAAAACCATTCAGGAGCATCAGCACAAATGTGCTGGCATTTTCATCTCAACACTGCTTCCACTTTTTAGCTGCTGACGTTTTATCAACATATGTGAGGGGCCACAGTCTTGGGATTGAGAGGGAAGGATGTTTCTTTTATAGAGTTACTGTCGTTTGTGGTACCAAAGCCAGCCCAGATAATGAGTCAGAACAGGAGGTAGTTACTGTAAATATTCCAAGCATGGGCACATTAACAACCACCCACTAATCAGAGGCAATGCCACGGGCAGACAGAGAACTCCCACTGGTGTCACTGGGAGTTCTGAACGGATGAGGGCTCAGCCAAGCACTGAGCATCCACTGTGACCTGCGGCATTAGTGCCACGATGGGATGGGCCCTGGCCCAGATTTTGGCTGGCTCTTTCCTGTGGGCAATGCAGGCACCTCTTCAAAGTGAAATCTGCAATCTCAGACAGGAGGCTCTGAGATTTCCAGYGTGAAGGGAACAAAAGCATTGTGGTTAACACTCACTCTCCGGTGCCAGTCAGTGTTCCTAACACAAACACAAGTTCTGATGTGTAGGTCAGCAGCACCAACTGACCACAAAGACCCAACCTGCTGCTGGCAAGCCCCTGCCTGAACAGATCCTCAAGCTCATACCCTAAACTGCAGCTGCTGCTGAAGTTTGGTGGGGCTTTTGGTCTGAAATGAAAAGGACTGGCACCCAAGTTTCTGACAAGAAGACAAAGAATAGCCCTGCCTGTGGCCTGAGCTGGCCAAGCAGCACTCGAGGCAGTTTGCACCCTRCTCCCTTCCCCCTTCTCACCAGCGCTGCACTTGCTGCTAATTTTGATTCTGTGGCCTCAGACCAAGACGTGGTCAGCTTACATGCTGCTCCTCGTCAGTCCCTGAAGTAAGTTACTGTCTCATGAATCAGTTCTATAGAAATATAACTGTTGAGATCAGCTTCTTTATTTTTGTCAGCTTTTCTCCAGACCTTTCAATCAGAAGCTGCATTATCCTATATTCCCACAAAGCCAGGAAAAGCAGTAATAGATACCTCAAAATTCTGACTTCTGTTCTTCCTGCCAAGTGATTTCTCTAAGTGCTTTGTTTTCTGCTGTCACTGAATCAGAATAGTACCTGTACTTCCAGAGTCTTCACTGTTACTGTCACTATTTCAATACRCTCTTCTCAGATTAGAAGCTTTCAGCTTCAAAAATGCTCCTATTTTGCTTTCTGCAGAAGAAAAYACACTCTGAATTTCCACACTGCTTGTGGCTGAGGTTTTCAGACGTTTGGACAAAGCTATCCCAGTTCCCTGTGATGACAGCACGGTGACAGGAAAAGATCCCCTGCATCTGCTTTGATGGGGAAGCCAATAGTGCATAATCCCCTTAGTAAAAAGGAACACAAATGCAGATTAATCCATTCCTCAGATTCAGTTTGAGACTCTCTGCTCCAGCTCTTGACTTTGCCCAGAGGAGCCACACACACTGCAGAGCAGCCCGTGCAGGGGCCTGGCTGCAACAGCAGACAGCACGGGCTCTCTGAGGGCCAGCCCCAAGGCACAGGGCTTCCAGCACCCCCAGCTCCTTCCCAATGCCCAGGGCTCTCCTCCTGCCCCACAGCCCTCCCCAAACAGAAGATAAAAAATAAAAATTCAAAACAGGTGATGTTGGTCCAGCCCCAAGGACYGACGGGGACACTCGATGCACTGTGCCAGAGTGCAAGGCCAACACTGCTGGGGAAGTGCCCTGCCCTGGCACAGCCAAGGCTCTGGGCACAGCAGCTCCGTGCCAGGACAAGAACTGCCTGGTGGGAGCTGCTCTGCTGCGCTGGGAACGCAGGAGAGCTGCTCCCAAAATCACTGAGTGCCCACTGCTGTGCCAGGAATGCACCCAGAGCACCCCTTGAGCTGCTCCCAAAATCACTGAGTGCCCACTGCTGTGCCAGGAACGCACCCAGAGCACCCCCTGAGCACCCAGCTGCTCCCAAAATCACTGAGTGCCCACTGCTGTGCCAGGAATGCACCCAGAGCATCCCCTGAGCTGCTCCCAAAATCACTGAGTGCCCACTGCTGTGCTGGGAATGCAGGAGAGCTGCTCCCAAAATCACTGAGTGCCCACTGCTGTGCCAGGAATGCACCCAGAGCACCCCCTGAGCTGCTCTCAAAATCACTGAGTGCCCACTGCTGTGCTGGGAATGCACCCAGAGCACCCCCTGAGCTGCTCCCAAAATCACTGAGTGCCCACTGCTGTGCTGGGAATGCACCCAGAGCATCCCCTGAGCACCCAGCTGCTCCCAAAATCACTGAGTGCCCACTGCTGTGCCAGGAATGCACCCAGAGCACCCCCTGAGCTGCTCCCAAAATCACTGAGTGCCCACTGCTGTGCCAGGAATGCACCCAGAGCATCCCCTGAGCCCCGAGCTGCTCCCCAGTCAGTGCCCACTGCTGTGCCAGGAATGCACCCAGAGCACCCCCTGAGCCCCGAGCTGCTCCCCAAACCAGTGAGTGCCCACTGCGGGATGCTGAGCTGCTCTCCTCCAGCCCCTGGCACTGCTGCCCCCAGCCCCAGTGAGGACACACAGACACTGCCCCCCGATGCAGGCAGCCCCGAGGGGACAGGCTGCTCTCTGGRACCAGCTGCTGGCTGCCCCAAAGAGCCTCCATCCACCCCAGAGCACAGCAGCACTGCCCCCCTGCCCCTGGGCAGCACACCTGGGCTCGCAGCACCCTGCACCTTCCAACCCTCACACACCTGAAACAAACAGAGGGGAGGGGAAATCAATGCCACCATCTGCCATAATCCTGTAGGTACACACTCACAGTTATTGCAGCATCTTGCAGAAAGGAAAGGTGCACATCCCTGACTTCATTCTGTTAATCCAGGAGCTTTAGTTAAGATTAAGATTAAGATAGATAATTCCAAATGCCCACAGCCACTTTTAAAAGCAACCAGATATTGAGCAAAACACAGCCATCTCTGGGTTTTCTAGGCAGGATTTACAAGTGGGACCAACACACTCTTWAGCAAGCAGTTACCTTTCTCTTTGGCTTCAGGAAAGAAGTGAAAAACTCTCGCTATTTTAATTAAAAATAGATTTTTATACTTCTGTAACACCTGCAGAACTCCACTGACACCACCACAGACTTTACAAAAGCATAATTTCACTGCAAACAACCACTGCAAGGCAGTTAAGYATCTGCTCTGGATTGTGCTTTTTGCCAGCAAAATCCATGGCCTCTCAAGGTTCTGTATAAATCAGTTTTTTCTAGAAAGAGCCACTCCAAAGCCAGTGGAAGAAAGTGTCTTTTAACAACGTACACAGCGCAGCTCCTACACCTGGGCTGAACGTGGCCCTCCGCAAATCCTGTAGAGAATTACAGCAAGGTCTCACCTCATGCATGGCCCTGCAATGCCTAAGAAAGCTTCAGGAGTGAGGAAAGCTGGCACTGCTCTCAGTGAGAAGAATTCCACATTTACAGCAGGTATTCAAACTACACCACCTTCCCTTACAGAGTGGGGTACCTGAACCATCACCACAACAAAAACACGACTGTGTTGATCTCAGAAAGAGAGGGGAACTAACTCAAACCACAGAGCTTTCTCCCAGGACTCCAGTGCCACAGTACACCTGCAGAAAAATGCAGGAAATGGCATCCCATCCTTTCCAGGCAAATTATAAATTGTTTAATTGTATAAAAAACCCATCCAGACCAAAAAAATCTTAACAAAAAACCCCACCCATCACTGCCTGGGTTTAGTACRGCTGGATCCAAATTAAACATCCCCATTACGAGTATTAACACTTGCAATCACCAAAGGAGAACTCAGGTGGTTCAGAGGAGAGAACATTTCCTATTCTTGTCTACAACTCAAGAGGCTGAGGAGGACCACGCAGCCTATACACGAGCTAGTAAATATTAACTCCTTCTCAGCACCCTAGAAGCCTCTCTACAGGCTGTTCCACAGGCGAAACCTCCTCACACATGTGGGCTCCYCCTGCTCTACCTACAGCTGCCTCTCTACTTGGCGGAACACAGAAAGTTTTTCTCTGAGCTCAGGGAGCGGAGCAGCGTCTCCTGCAAGCAGAGCAGCAGCACCCACTGCTTTTCCTGGGAGCCTCAGCATATTCACCTGCGGGCGCCCTGTCAGCACTGGCATCACAGCCTCGCACGTCTCAGGCATCACTGACTCACTAACAGACACGTTAGTTAGTGCCTTTGTCCCTCTGCTCTGAAACGTGCCACCGCAATTTCAGACACGAAGTGTGTCATTAGAACTTGTAATCATAGCACAAAATGCAATATGTAAGCTTGAATTTAAAAATAAGCTTTCAGGCAAGCATAACACAAGTATGGCAATTTCTTTTTGCTTACGTTTTTACACAGTTCTAAATCATGCAAAATAATTCYTCAGAAAGGCGGGAATCTTTTGTTCTGCACTGCTTAATAAATTATTTAAAGTGCAATATAGCGAAGAAGGCCACCATGACAGAAAATCAAAACCAACTCAACTTCAAAGGATATAATGTAAAGGCAAAACATATTTATCTAAAAAAGTAAGGTTTTGCAATGCATCTAAGTAGTGAAGTTGATTATGCTGCTGAGAAAAAAAATGCCATGCAAACACTAAGGATTTGGACATGAGACAAAACATAGTAAGAAGGGGAAAGAGAGTTGGGAAAAAAACTCACATAAAAAGAACATAAAAAAAGAAGCTTTCCAAAGTGTTAAACATAAATTTTCAAAATCATGAAACCAAAAAGCTTTTTATCAGGAATAGAAAGGCTGTATTGTTTTGATTCGGCCTCTCTGGCTGCTAGAAAAGTACACGGCAGGGAAGTTCCCACTCCTTTTCACAGCACTAGGAAATGAGGAGCGGGTTTCRGTCCTTCGGGAAGGCCCGGCCCCAGCCCCCCGGCTCCGAGCCCGGAGTCCGAGCCCACACCGGGTGTGCGGGGAGCCCCCGGGGTCACGGCCCGAGGGACACCGAGCGCCGGCCCGGCCGGGGCGGCACGGGGGACACCGCCACCGGCGCGACCCCGGGCGGGCACCGCGCGGGGCACGACCCCGGCAGGGAACCCCGGCCGGGAACGCGGCAGGGATCTCCTGTACCGTACCCGGGCAGGAGCCCCGGCAAGGAACCCACGCCCTGGCACGGACCCTCGCACCCCGGCAGGAACCCCGGCCCCGCACGCCCCAGCGCCGCGGGGCCCGGGGCGAGGTGGGGCGGGGAAATCCCCGCGCCCGGCCCCGGCCGGCTCCCCCCGTGCCCGGCCCCGGCCGGGCGCCCCGGCGCTGTCCCCGCTGCCCGTCCCCGTGGCGATGTTCCCTCCCCGCGCCGCCGGCCGGAGCCGCCGCAGCGCCGAGCACCCCCGGCCCCGGCCGGGAGCCGCCCCCTCCCCTCCCCTCCCCGGCGGGGAACGGGGGGGCCCCGCTCCCGCCGCTGCCGCATTGAGCGGGCCCCGCGGCCGAGCCGGGGTGCCGGGCACGGCGGGTGCCGCTCCCTGCCGAGCCGGGTCCCCCGGCCGGGGCTGCCCCCGGAGCCGTGCCCCCCTCCCGGCCCCGTGAGCTCGCGCTGTCCGCGGTCGGGCCGGGGAACGAGCCGCCGATCGGGGCGGCTGCGCCTGCCTTACCCTTGGAAGCATCTTTCTCTTCTTTGGGCTTGATCACCTTCCCGCTCATAGACCCCAGCTTGGGTGGGAAAATCCCCGGGAGCGTCGCGAATTCCGGCTGGACCAAAGAAACCTCGGGCGGGGGGCAGCGTGCGTGCGTGTGGGGGATCCTCTACGCCGAAAAGGCTGAAATAACACCGGGAGCAGGGGAAGGGGGGACAATGAGGAGCCGGCGAGCTGCCCGCTCCCCGGAGCGGAGCCTCGGAGCCCGGCGGCGCCGCCGCGGTGCCTGCGGGAGCGGAGCGGGGAGCGGGGGGCTCCGGCAGCCGCAGCACCGAGCCCCTGCGCCGCACGCCGTGCCGGAGACAAAAGCGATATTCCCTGTGTCTGCCCGGCCCCGGCCCCCTCCTTCCCCCGCCTCCCCGGCTCTGCCTCCCCTCCCCAGGGCCAGGGAAGCGCAGCTGGTCCTGCAAGTCCCACCGACCGGGGGGAGGCGGWTACCGTGACTGGGGAGGGGTTGTTTGCTTGGGTGTGTTGGGTTTGGGTTTTTCTCTTTTCGCATCCTCCCCTAATAATAATGGGATGGAGCAGCTGAGCTGCAGCCGCGGATAGGCGGAGGAGGAGGACGCGAGTCCCCGTCACTGCAGAAGAGGCGGCAGGTTTACGCTCGCGGCAGCGAGGAGGGCTGGAGGGGGCAGCTCCAGCCGCCCCGGCCCCGCGCATCCCGCTCCCCATCACCCGCACCGGGGCTCCATTAACCGCCACGGGGGCGGGCGGGGGCAGCACGCCTCCCGCTGCCCCCCGGCGACGGAACGCCGCCCCACGGCCGGACCCACGGCCAGCCGGGCTGCTCCGGCCCGGGAAGCCGCTGCCAGCCCGGTACCGCAGGGGCGGCTCTGGGCGCGGGGCCCGGTGCCGCCCGCTCCCAGCCTGTTGCTGCCGTGGCGGGAGCGCGGAGCGGCGGCCGGGGCGCGGGGGGCAAGGGGGGGATCGGGTTCCCGTTAAGAGCGGGCACGGAGGGCAATGGGGATCGGGTTCCCCAGCAGGGAACGCGCAGAGCCGCGCCGGCTGCCGCCCAGCCCTGCCCCTGCCCCGGGGCGCGGGACGGCGCTCACCCCTCCCGCCCCCTGCTCCATGCCCTGGGGGAGCAGCCAGAGCCCCTCACCTGTGCTAACGGCGGCGTGTCCCGCCCCCCTGGCCCCCTCTCCTCGGTGGGGCAAAACTTCCTCTGCCGGGGCCGCCGTCGGGGGAGGGACGAGCCCGGTGCAGCCCCTTGGAGCCCGGCCCCGCTGGGCAGCGCCCAAAATAACCCTCCGGGAGGGGCGAGCCGCGCCGGGCCCGGGGCGCCCCCGGCTGCTCCTGCCCGCTCTCCCCGGACCGAAGGGGCCCCTGGGCCGGGGGCACGAGGGGGTTCCGCAGGGAAGCGAGGCGGGGCTGGCTCCCGGGCAGCCCCGTGCCCCGCTCCCGCCGGGGGTCCCGGCCCAGCGGCAGCCCCGCCGCCGCTATTTTTAGTGGGGCCGAATTCCTGCCCGGCACCGTCCCCTGCGGCAGCCGGACAGCTGGGGACGGCTGGGGACGGCTCGGCTTTGGGCGGCCAGCGCCCTGCCCCGGGCACCGCGCTGCAGGACAGCCGCTGACAGGGCTGATGGAACACGGCGAGGGATGAGGGCTCATTGCCACCGCACACCATGGCTGGAGATCAAGTGCGGTTACGGATGTTAGGGCTGTTTGAGCTGAGGACCAGGAGCCGGGATGGCTCGGTAGGCTCAGCTTTGCTCTGCAGGGACTCGGGATCGCTGGGGCAGTGCTGGAGTCACCATGGCCCGCGGTATTTCAGAGCACCGAGGGGTGGCACTTAGGGACRTGGYAGTGCGGGTTGACRGTTCCATKTGATGATCTCAGAGGCCTTTCCCAATCGAAATGACTCTAGGATTCAGTAAGCCGTCTGATGATAGTGGGGTTGGAGTGCTCTCCGTGTAAGTCYATTTCACAGGAGCCTCTTCAGCTCTTTGTTTCTTTAACACAGCCGAGGCTCTCCAGGCAGTTAAAAACCTGGTCTTTTTCTTGCCTGTTTCTCTCCAAACAGGGACCACTGAATGGAAATGGAATGGGGAAGGAGAGATKCCCTGGTTCAGCTGAGCCAGCACTGTCAGAAGTAGCTGATAAACCCCAGCAAGGAGATTTCAGCTGTCCGAGACAACTTAGACCTGATTTTCACAGGCATTTGCAGTGTCCTTGCTGAGAGCCAGTGACAATTCACACTTCTGGTCTGAGGTCTTTCCAACACCAAATGTCAGTAAATGACGAATGCTGTGTTAGTGCTGACAGTGAAGCTGCCTTACCCGAGCCATTCTCACCTTTGCCAGRAGACCTGTTCAGTTTTGCAGGAGTAGTTATTACATTGACCAARCCAGGCCATTCACTCACATTTACTACACTGGAAGGAGGCAGCAGCTCAGCAGGTTGTGGAAGAATTGTTACCAACTGGTGGGCAGAGGGAGCTTCCCCTGCTGTTTAAAATGAGTTAGCTTTTCCCCTTACTAGTTTTCAGGACTTGGAAGTGTCAGTTAAAACAGTAATAAAATAYCGTGTTATGCATGCAAAATCTAAGAGGGTTTGCATGAAGGCTTATTGCAATCCAGGTCCAGTTTGCACAGCCTTTAATTTGGAAGCTCGAGTGGCCTAGTGGAGATGGAATCTGTGGTCAGGGTGCTGCCCTGTGTCTTCAGATTCCCCCATCAGTTCSTCGCTTTGAAGTGAGCATCTCTGGATTTTAGGGAAATCACTTCAGGTCTGGCTTTAAAACAGAATTTCTTCAATTAACTATTTAAACATGAATCTGAACCTCGGTGTCTTGGTACATCACTTCCCAACTATAGCAGGGGAAATTGTCACCTCATTGYTTTCCAGCTCCTGCCCTGGAAGCTGAGAAGCGCTCGGATGCTGAGGTGACAGAAGTGAAACACAACAAGCTGCACAGCACAGCCAGGCTCAGGCAGAAACTCACCTGTACATGGCCCTGGCATGGATCCTGTACCTCTCACTGACAGCAGTCTCTGAGTTTCTGAATTTACAGCAATTTCTGCACTTCCAGATAAATCAGGTACCCAGAGRAAGGAGATTTAGTGAAGTTTAATACAGAGAAATCTGATGTGTCTGTGTAAATGTTGTTTAGGTGCTCCCTGTGCGCCCTGGGAGGGTTTAAATTCAAGACAGTCTTTGTTGGAGCACGATTTAAAGTCAGATATCAGTAAATTGTTCTAATTACTCACCTTTTGTGCACSTCCGAGATTCCAACAGAGTCATTTAAACGGAGTGGCAGCAAGCCAGGCAGCACAAATGGCTGGAGCATCATGTGTGCCCTTGTGTGGTTTGTGACTCTCCTTCCCAGAGGGACAAACAGCATTGCCCCGGGCACAGCGAGGGCTCTCAGCTCCAGAGTGAAGTGGAACAYGAGGCTTTTCCAGCAGGCACCCGCAGCAGATCCCAGCTGGGCTCCCTGCGTTCTCCCAGCCCGGGGTGGCTCTCGGGGAGCAGGCACAGCGGGGCTGATGCGCTGCACGGAGCCGTGCCTCTCTCTGCTGAGGGATTTATTCCCCCAGAAACAGCTCCCAGGAGCCTCTGACTTGGCACAGGCTTGGCTAAGTCAAGTATCACTTAACAACCTGAAACTGTAAACTCTAAGTGCTTTTATACAGCAAAGCTGCGGCTGCTTCATGTGCAGTAGCTGTATGGCCTGTCTATAAAACACACTCTCAAGTCATGAACACGCTTTTCCTGCCCTTGTAAAATATCCACAGAGACAAATATCCCCCGAGGAATTCTGGAACTCACACAGAGGCAGTAGTGACATTGCCCCTCAATGTACTTTTCCCTTGGTTCTTTGGCTGATTCTCAAGTTGAAATTTTCTCTTTTCTGTAGGCAGGGGTTTGTAAAAGGTCCAGATTCTACTCTTTTMTATAGCAGGAATCTTACATTGTGCCTTTAAAGCTTTGTCATGATGGCTCCTGGTRTGTTCCCAGTTAAATCTGAAGTAAAACTCTGCCTACATTCAGGCAGAGCAGGATCAGGCCTTGCATTTAAGATTCCAGACATGATAAAGTCTCACTAATACAAGTACTTAATCCTCATTTCAATTTATATTTCAATATTCACACTGGCACCTAGAGGTGTCTATTCAATGTGGATAAAATAAGTAAGGCATGTGTCTGGTTTAGTTGCCACTGTTCTGCAGTGGTGCCTATAAAATCAGCCCAGAGAAATCCATTGCACATCTCCTTATTTCCTACCACTGCTTCAGTTGGAACACTGGGGCAAATTTCTGTTCTACCAGTTGTGTGTCACAATAAAAGCCAGGGAGATTTACAGGTGAGCTAAATACTGGACACAGGGCCAAAGCACAGCCTGTCCCCAGGCAGGCACATCCCTGTTCCAATGGCTGTTTCATTTGGCCCCTAAATTATTTTTACCACTCCTATTCCTGCACAGTCTAAAGCACTACACAGAAGATCATTTTTGGGCAGACAGCTTGCTGTGCACAACCTTCTTCCTTTTGATTGCCAAAACCCAACTGCTACACGCAAATAGAGTTCCAGCTAATGGATGGCACAGAGATTGCAGTTTCATTTCTCTGAGTAATGCAGTCTGATCAGCAGAGACACCCTCGAAAGATCCAGGTGGGAAGGGACAGTGACACACATCCTTGGAATGCTGGCCCTGGCTGGGTGCCAGGTGCCACCAAAGCTGCTCCAGCACTGCCCTCCTCAGCAGGACAGGGGACAGAAAATAKAACAAAAGTCTCCTGGGTTGGATAAGGACAGGGAGAGACCACTCACCAATTACTGCCACAGGCAAAACAATTCATTCACTGTCTTACCAATCAAATGAGAAGTAAAAAATAAATCTTGAAACCTACAAAAGAAGCTTCCTGTATTAAAATCCTTCCCAGATGACCTCTAATAGATGCCTGCTTGCCACCTGCCTCTGAGGCTGCCCCTCTCCTTGGGTTTGATGAATTGCAGCTGTGTAAGGAGTCTCCTTTGCACCAGCAGCATCACCCC
>JACDOX010000183.1:537485-554029 GCA_014549065.1 Cardinalis cardinalis | reverse complement strand
GCCCGGCCCGGCCCAGCCCGGCCCTCACCTGTCCCCCAGCTGCGAGGAGAGTGGGAGCTGCTCCGAGCACGAGCCAGGCTGCTGCTTCTCCCCTGCTGCGAGGGCAAACACAGCTTCAATCCAGTTCTCTACTGCAACTCTCACACTTGAAGTATTGCTTTAAAAATGAGACCTTTTGAACAACCCTACTGGCTTCTGTTCAGAGGAAAACAGACCTATGGGCTCTTGCAAAGCACAGAGTTAATTATGATTAAGGTGGCATGTTAGCACAAACCCAACACTGAGCAAGCTCCTGAGGACCATGAGATGCTTCAAATTAGGCATCTGGTTTGTATCTTCTTGCATTAAACCAAGGATAACAAATGTGAAATAATGCCCAAAGTAATGACAACCAAAAAAAAATGTACTTCCATGATTCATTTTCACATCAGCACCCAGTTTTTACTGCTCCGAGTTCTGTTATTTCCCTGCAGTGTAAGGCCTCACTCCAGCATTTTGCTACCAGGCTCTAAAAATTAATTCTCCAGAGACAATTAATGGACTTGAGGATCAGCAGTGTGCCAATAGGAAAGCTTCTGCTGCAGAATGAAAGCCACAGAGAAATTGATCAAAGGTACCTTTTATAAGCTCTTGCTGCTTGAACAAAATTTTTCTTATTTCATTCAACCATGCCATCTTCAGATCTACTGTTTGGGCCTGGAAGAAGAGAAAATTGTCTGAATTTTGAATTAAGAGTCATCCATTATCATGTAGGAATAAAATCTTACTTTTCTATGCTGTAATTATCTGAAATCCCCYTTCTCCCCAAAGCTACTACTAAATTTTAAACAGTCTTGATCTTTTAAAAYTGATGATTCCCATTAGATCCAGGCAAGGCAGAGTGGCAATTGTAGAGCTCACTACAAGCAGGAAGATCAATGAGACATTTTCTTCCCACAGATTCTGAAGGACAAACCTGCACCACGTACACCTCCTCTCTCCCGCTGTACCAGATCTCAAATTTCCGATGGTCTCCTTTCACATTCTCAGTTATCCCAACTGCATTCATCTGCAAATCCAAACAAACAGAAAATTAAACACAGTCCAAAGCTCCCTCTTCCCCAGGAATGCAGACTTTGGCAGCAAGTGAAACCTGTTTGCACTAAATTKAACATGTTTCATCAATTTCTATTTACATAGCAACTGGAAGTCATTATCTGTCTTATTCCTCCTGACTTTTTATCAGCTGCATTTTGGATGAGCTTTCCACAACAAATCAATGGACCTTTGGGAACTTCATTTGGGAACCAGTGGAACCAAGGGAAGCATCATCTCAGCTGCCTCTTTCTGCACAGAATGTCTCAGATTTGGCAAATGAAGATTTGTAAATACCTGACATGTTATAATACATGTTATTTTGTAAATATGTTACATGTTATAATACACATTATTTATCCACACAGATTATTGCTTTCCAAAAGCAGGGGTGATTTTTGGGATGCCCCAAGCCTGGCTTGCAGCTGAATGCTGCTTTACTCATCATCCCCAACCACTTCTGACAGTTTGGAGGAAACACCAAAGGCCCAAATCCTTCAGGACCTGCACAGTGTGACCCACCTGAACCAAGCTCAAACCATGATTAGAGACACAGAACTCCTCAGCAACAGGAGAGCTCTGCCCTCCCCCCTGAGCAGGCCATGAAGCTGAAAACTGCTGTAATACCTGACAGCACAGGAACCATCCTCTCCCTCAAAGCAGGGTTTGCTGGCAATTATTCACTGATTAAGGGATGGCCAGAAATAGCTCCAGTATCCCACTTGCATGTTTTGGAACAGATGTAATAATAAAGGTATCATCTATCATAAATTATTCACGCAGTCTGGATCAGACAAATCCACTACAAACACAAACAAACCCTTAGAAATAACATCTGTTCACCAGAGCTGTTCCTCCCTGACAATGTGTGCGTGCCCAGGTCTGAAAGCCCTGGATGATTTACAGCACAGGTGCCATGGACAAATGTTGTGTTCCAACTGTTTCATGGTGCTGCCCCTTTCCAGTGACAGGAGCAGCCCCAGGGAGCAGGAACCAAGCTGCTCCTGACAGCACAGRAACACTGAGGCTGGAACAGCCCGAGACCATCGAGTCCATCCACTAACCTGGCACTGACCCTGTCCCCAGGTGCCACATGCACAGGGCTTTCAACTCCTCCAGGGATGGGGACCCTGCCCTGGGCAGCTGTGCCAGTGCTGCCCACTCCTCACAGCCAAGCTGAACCCCCTGGCACAGCTTGAGGCTATTTCCTCTTTAGAAAGCTGGATGAGGCTCCACTTTGTTTTYATAAAAACTTAAAATTGATGAAAGCTGTTAGGCAGCCTAGAGAGCCTCATCCAGTCACTGCAATTACCAGKTCTGTGCACCTTGTTTACCTTGGCAATTTATAGAGGCTCCTACAAAACTGCCCAGGCATCAAGACATTAGAAATTTTAGATGATCTACTATGATGATGCCCAGAACAAATGCCAGGAAGAGACAGATTTAAGGTCTGCTCATCCAGGTTAGTGGATTTTAAAATTCCATTTCCTCCCCYTGGCCAGGATTTACTGTCAGCTGCTGGATCACTGCACATCCCTGTGGGGTACCACAGCCCTCAGCAGCAGAAAACAAACCCCATGTCAGAGATAAAACCCCCTGGCTCTGCAGAATTACTGCTCTGCAGTATACATGGCTGTGTAAAACACCCTAAGGTTCATAACAAAAATAAAYCCCCTTACTTTCAGAAAGTGCTTAAAGCTGTAAGATGAGGTTTTGTCATATCCATCTCCATGCTCCTCTCTCTTCTTGCAGAAGACCAAGGCTTTCTCATAGAGGAACAGGTGCCTCTGCATGGGCTTGAACCTGGCCAGATCCTTCATCTTTGTGGGCCCTTTTCGGTGTCCTGCCCAAACACTGAAAGATCCCTGCATCAACACCTTCCCCAGTTCRCTCAGGTCACCCTGGGGAGAGCATGACAGACAAAAAAGAACAAAAAAGAGGTGAATTAAAATGTGAGAGGAGTCTCCAGACGATGCCAGGACACAGGRCCAGCTCTGCTCCAAGGCACGTCCCTCTAAGAATGGCTCTTCCTGGAAGGACAGGGGATCTTTGGGATGATGGCCTGGAGCCAGGGGAGCACAGCTCTCATGCAGGGCTGCAGCCAGCCTAGAAGGTAGGAACTGGAAGAACTAAAAGGAACAGAAAACCATCCAGCTCCTAGGGAAGAGCATGTCAAGGGCTCTGGCTGCTTCAGTGGGACAGGGAAGTGAGATTTGAGCCTGAACTGAGGTACCAGGAGGCTCCAGGAGGCCAGGCCTGGGATCAGCAGCTCCCCTGAAACCCTAGGAAAGACAAACACTCCAATGGGAAAGGTTCAAACTCAGCCTGAGAGTCGTTTGTTAAATGCTGAATGGGAAATGCTACAGAAACAGCCCAGGAGAGTTATCAGGTCAGCCACGAGAACACAGAGGGACACTGGAAAAATACTCCAGAAAACCACAAGGTGGCAAAGTGTGGGCACTGAGCAGCTCAGGATATCCCAGCCCCTGAATCAGATGGAGATTGTCACCTGTGAGGGCTCCTGATCCCAAACCCCTGCMCAGGTTCTGTTCTGGGCCAGCTCCCGCACTCTGCACACCCCCCATGCCCAGAGCATCCCCCAGCCCTGTGCCAGGGCTCTCAGTGCCCAGAGCTACTCACATCATAGCCTGTGATTGAAATCTGATGCATGGAGTCATTGACTGACTTCAGCAAATCCAGCATTGCAACCAGAGCTTCTTGAAGTTCCTGAACTCCATCACAGCTCGTGCTGTACTTTAGCAGCTCCTGAAAATAGAAATGGGAGAGCACATGTTTGCACTTGAACAAAGCAGATTTTTYCACCTTGCCCAAAGTTTCCAATGCCCACAAGTGACCTACACTGAGTTTCTTTTTTCATGTCCCTGGAAAAAGGCTCTCTCTAAAGCACAGTCAGTGTGAGGTGTGCACAGGCCAGTGAGGGATGGCCTATTTTTAATGCTTCCTTAAGGATGGAGTCAGCACAGAGCAGCACCACATTCTGATCCCCTTCTGCTGTGTTTTCCTGCTTGGTAAGATATGGCAAATGAGGCTGGGGTTGTTCATTAGTGCCAACATGCCCTCAAAGGAGCTTGCAGCAGATCACTGTCTTCAGACTGGCAGGCACAAGGAACAGAATTTATAAAACCCAGAGCCTTCAGGTCAGTAAATGGAGGAGAGAACTTTACCACTGAGATGAAATTAGTTTCATTACAGATCTCCTGTGCCCACCTACAGCTGCATGTACACTCATTCAAGAGGCTGGAAGGAGGTTCAGAAGTTACCACCCAAGTGTAACTCCTGTCTTACACAGTGAGAGTAACTGCACTGCCCTGCCTCAGATGGGGACGCAAGAATAAATGCATTAAAGATTACAGGTCCTATCAACACCCATGCAAAAAAGATGCAACCATTTATTTCATCCACCAGAGTCTCATGATCATCTCTAGCTTGGTTTTCTGACAAGCGCTTCTGTAGTTCTGCATCTCTGAACAGATTCAAAGTCTTTCTCTCCTTAAAAATGGCCTGTTACAGGCACCTGTTCCTTTTTCAGGTATGTGAACATTCATCTGCACTGAAAGGCACTTCAGGAGAGGCCCAGATAAGCAACATGTCATCCAAAGCTTGGTGCTGATTTCCAGGTCACCTCTAATTGAAAAACAGAACAAATGTAATCTCTCTGCTGATGGCCTTGGGAAGCAGACCATGGCACACCTTCAGCAGGAGCTGGTACTTGGTCAGGCGCTGCACAGGTTTCAGCAGGTAGGAGTCCAGCCCCAGCTTGTGCTCCAGTTTCCTTTGGCATTCCTGCAACACAGGAGTCAGACCAGTCAGTTTTGCACCACCTGTAAGGAGATAYTCCAACAGCACAGCTGTGGGGTTTGATGACTTCAAAGGTTTCATGTCCAGGTGTTGAACAGTACCAACACCTAAAGAAATATTATAATAACATGCAAATTAACCTGTGGATCTGCCCTGTACTCCTGGGGTACGAGAAACACCAACATCTCCTTTTGGGAGCATTTTGTGTGCACTGTGCACACACCACCAAACAAACTGCAGCACTGCAGGCTGTGAGGAGGCTGTGAGGACAGGGGAGTGCCCCAGGTGGGGGGGAGCAGCTCACCTGGAAGAAGGAGCTCTCGGAGCACTGCCTCCACAGGGACTCGGAGCGGGGCTTGTTCTGGCAGTACTTCTCATACATCTGGAAATCCTCCCTCTGCAAGGCAAGCCACRGGGCAGGTCACCCTCAGGGACCAATCCTGCCAGCCAGCAGCTCAGGCCAGCACCCAGACCGTGTGTGCTTGCACCTCTGCTGCCAGCTTTAGAGTCTGCAAGTGACAGTCTGGGTGAAAAAAGCACAGCTGGGGTCACAGCTGGGGCTCTGCCAYCTCTGCTGGCCTGGCTGCTGGTCCTGAGGGCCAGGAGCCTCTCACCCCACCAACATWACTGAGGTGCTGCAGAGGTGACAGCCAGGAGAAAGCCTGGCCTTGGAGTCTGCTTTAAAGTGACAAGGATTCACCCACCCTGTCCAGGAAACAACATCCCACTCTCTCAGGTGCTCCCAGGCAGCTTTCCAGACTGTGCAGGAAAATCCTGCAAGAGATGGGAGAAGGAACAAGAACCAGCAGTGAGCAGGGAGAGCTTTGGGTGTTCCAGCAGGGATCAGCCTGGTGGCAGGGAGGARAGCAGCCCCATACTTGTTGTGGAAGTCGTAGATCTCGGGCATGTTTCCAAAGAGAACATCCTTCCTGTTCCTCAGCACGGGGGGCAGCAGGATCAGCATGGCAGGGTTATCCATCTCTGCTCTGTAGCCCTGCCAGTGAAAAAGGGCTCACTCTCAGCTGCCATCTCCCCAAAGGCAGGTGAAAAGGGGACATGAACAGACTTGCAATATCATCTCCCTGTTTCTAAGTGCAATATCCCTTTTATCCCCTGTTTTGGCCATCAGCAAGAGTTATTTTGGAATAAAGTAGCAATGTCTAAAATGACAGTATGAGAAATCATTCTCTGCTTTCTAAAGCAATGTGCTTCATACAGTCACCATTTCACAGTAYTGAGACAGGATTCTCCAAGGATAAAACACAAGCTGCTTCCTTTTGTCTCCTAAAGGTAAAGGAAATTAGRGAACAGTCAAGAGAAACAGCTTTTTCTATATTTTATAGGCACTGCTGAGGCTAATTACCAGTGCTTTTGTGTACAAACAGAAGGGTTCTCCTTCACTGCAGATGAAAAGCTCATCCTGACACCAACTGTTCCTGCAGATGCCTCCAACAAAGAAAACCTAAGGAGCAAACCTGAGCATTTATGACTGGATTGGGATCTGTCAGTCTGGTGAAGCCTGCCTGTCACACCTGGGCTCAGTCTGACAGTGGCAGGTGCCCTTCGGTACGAGCCACCAGGGAACAGCAATGGGAGCCTGCAGAGGCCACTCACCATCAGAACTGTGAACAGCTCCTCCACATACACTCTCTCTGTTTCTATAAGCTCATTTATCACGTGGCTAAAATGAAAAAAAAATAGAAGTGTATTATTTTATGTCTATAAAAATAGACACAGGTGATCAGCGCAGTTCAAGGAGCCCAAACCACTGTGTGATCCCATTAATAACCAGGAGGTAAGAGCACAGGAGATGACACCTGGGTCAGGCTGCAGGAACACAGGGATGGGGCAAGGMCTGGGCAGAAACAAACATCCTTTAGGTGGTGTGAAGGGAGTGAGTGCTCACCCTTTCAGCACATCCAAGCTGTCCTCACTGTCTGAAATGAAGTACTGCAAGGAATTCCTCTTCTCCTGGTAGTCGTGCATGACCTCAATCTGGAGGGGAAAGAGGAAAAGGGGAAAAAAGGGAAAAGGGGGAAAAAAGGGGGAAAGGGGGGGGAAAGGGAAAAAAAAAGGGGAAAAGGAGAAAAAAAGGGGAAAAGTGGGGGAAAAAGGGGGAAAAGAGGGGAAAAGGGATGCACTGGGCAGAGCTTAGTGCTGCAGCAGGGCCTGCAGGGGCAGCAGGAGCCCAGCTCTGCTGCAGCCCTGGGGAAGGATGAAAGGTGCTTCCTTATAAGAACCCCTGGACAGCAAACCTCAGAAGGGAATAACATGTAATGGGGAGCCAAAAATTCCCAGAAATTACTCTGCTACATGAATCTGAAATGCTGGTAACATAACTCATTAGTGAAGAGGCCAGAGAAGAGTTCCCACAGGGGAAATATCTCTGCATGGGGTATTTCCTAATCCACACCTCTGTTATGTGAGAAATAACTTCAGGGAACAACACACAGGAAATAGGCACCCAGATATTGTAAAATCAGTGAGGCCAGAGCTCAGGTCTTGGACTAATCCAACTAAACCACAGGTATACAAGAGGGTTGGGGTTTGCTTGAGTTTTTAAAAGCAAAAGAAAATAAAGAGGGCACCTCCAAATCCAAAGTACACTCAATCTTTAGAGCAGTTTCACTTTTTCCATAAAACTAACTCAGATTCCATGAATAATTTTTACCTTGCGAGAACTTGGAGTTTTTCTTGAGGTCTTCTTCCCAGGGAGAGAGAGATCAAATGAAAATTTCAAACTGGAATTAAAATCTACACCTTGGATAGAAGAAAGCAGAATTACATAATGTACATCTACAGTGAAGGGGATTCTTCAGACAGAAACTAATAAGTCAGGTAGAAAAATGGGATACACTTTARGAATAAATAATTAGTTAGCTAGAACTAATAGCAAACTGAAAAAATAAAGGGTATTTATCCCAAATAATACTGATTCCACATAGCASATCCCATGGTAAAGTACAAATATTTAGGAAAAACAAAATGCCTCTAAGGGAACACAGTAATCAAAACCTAACAAAGTCTCTGAAGCCTGAGCATATGATAACAGCAAAAACAATAAAAGCAAATAAACTACAAAAAAGAACACCCCCTGCCAGGACACTGTTAGAAAGTCCTTTTATGAATGCAGGGCAAGATGCTCAGCTGTAATAAACTGTTTGTCCATCTTGCACAAATTCATTGATATTGTCAGTAAATAATTACAAGTTGCAATCGAGCTACAGAGGTAAACTGGAAGCTCAAAAMTAAAGCATCAATCTCTCTGGTGAGCTGTATGACATCATTCAAACAGTGTTGTCTTTGCCACACTTTCACTGCTCCAGGAGCAGGATTAATGCAGCACACCTGTGCTTTGCAGGTGACTGAGTGCCTCTGCCAGAAACACCTGTGTCCCACAGAGGCATGAAAAAGTGTCCAGCTGAGTGATGGTGCTCTCACWACAGCCACACAGGTGCCACCCATTTACCCTGCTCTTTAGGCCAGTAATTTGTCTTTGACCCTCTCCTCTTTCTAGAAAGCTGTGCTAGGTAAAATGGGCAATGCTCGAGTCTGGAGACTCAGCTTTGACTGACTGAGGAAAGGGCTTCAGAAGGTGATGTGCTTAGGAGAGGGTGGCATCAGCCTGGAACAGGAAACCTGGGATTGATTCGCTGCACTGGCCTGCATCTTGGAGCTTAATTTCCCTCACTGCATCCAGCTTCATTCCCACCCCTCACTTGGCTGTTTCCATTTCTCATTCCCTGAACTGAGCTGCTTTTGCTGCTGTACGACACCTGCTACAACTCACCATAACCAATATTTGTTAATTCATCATAAAAACCTTGTGTTAAAACACAAATGTTTAATTGCTTTTATGTAGTCAGATCACTGAATTTAATATTCTGACATAATTTAGCAAGTCCCTGGTTGAAAATACATGGATGCTACTTTGGAATCTCTTTTAATTGTCTGCTACACTCAGGGCTGCCAAGGATGAAAGTTTTAATGTCATCATTTAAAGCTAACATGGTGCCACAACCCATTACCAAAACCAAGGCAGAACATTCAGTGACCTCAGTTCARTGAGAATTTGTAACTTTATGGGCATTAATTATTCCACAATTGGGATTTAGGGAAGACACCCYGAAGGAATCAAAAGGAGTTAACATCCAGCTCATTTCTGTTCATGAGATTTGAGCTCCTCATTTCTCCAAGCTCCTTTGCAAACATCAGTCTAACYTGATGTCAGTTCCAGCTCGAGACAGCCACAGAGAATAGGCAAGCTAATAAATGGATAAACCTTGCACCTTTTTCCCTGTAGTATTAACTCACCAGTTTCCAGCCCAGCAGGATGCCAGYAACTGGAGGCGTGCACTACTTACAGCTCTGTTTTCACTGAGTGGAAACTGGAAGTAAGTAACAAGGAACCAACTTCATCCTTCACACAGGTGTGGGWGCACAAACACTGGGAAGGTAATAAATCCCCTGATATGTATTTAACACTCTCCAACAACTCTATCTGCCAGCAGGGTTTAGTCAGCCTCTCAAAACCATCCTAAGCCTCACAGCAAAGCTACCAGCTGGAAGTCCATCAGTGCAGGATGTTTTACCGTGCTTAGGAGAGAACAGGGGWGACTTGGCCCGGGGTGGGGTCTCTGGCCGAGGAGCCACGAGCTGCACGGGCCGCACGTGCTTGTCCAGCAGCCTCCTGAAGCAGCACTGCCTGCTCTCAAACATGCTGCGCACGCTGTCCAGCTTCCCCTGCACCGCCTGCATCTGGCACTGCAGAGAGCCAGGAGGGACACAGTCAGCACCAGCTCACCCTGACCCACAGCAGAGAGCCACAGCCAGCACCAGCTCACCCTGACCCACAGCAGAGAGCCACAGTCAGCACCAGCTCACCCTGACCCACAGCAGAGAGAGAGCCACAGTCAGCACCAGCTCACCCTGACCCACAGCAGAGAGAGACAGTCAGCACCAGCTCACCCTGACCCACAGCAGAGAGAGAGCCACAGTCAGCACCAGCTCACCCTGACCCACAGCAGAGAGCCACAGTCAGCACCAGCTCACCCTGACCCACAGCAGAGAGAGACAGTCAGCACCAGCTCACCCTGACCCACAGCAGAGAGAGACAGTCAGCACCAGCTCACCCTGACCCACAGCAGAGAGCCACAGTCAGCACCAGCTCACCCTGACCCACAGCAGAGAGCCACAGTCAGCATCAGCTCACCCTGAGCTGGCACAGGGCTGCCAGGGTGCCAGCACTGCCACACGCCCCAGCCCTGCTCCTCACTCCTGGGGAACTGCTTACCTTCAGCTCAGGTGTCAAAACCGACTCAAAATCGTCCTGCAGGGCTTGGGGATCATAGTTCAAGTAGGATGAAGAGCTTTCAAGAAATCTTTCTATGTCCTGGAGTGCTTTCTGGGCGCCTTCTTTAGACTGGCACTTGTCCATCTGCTGGTTGGCGAGCAGGTAGGCACCTTCATCACAGCACTGCAGAGCCTGGGGACAGCACAGGCAGTGAGACCCTCCAGGAGCCCCCCCTGGCACGAGGCTCTCATGAGAAAATCACTGACTGGCTCTGGGCGCAGCCAGCAGCACTCCCAAGGAGCTCAGCACTTACTGGGGCTCCAGCAGAAAGCACAAAGGCACATTTCTTCTCTAAGGTGACTGCAGCCCTCAACAGACCCAGCCAAGCTGTGCCCGGCTAAAACCAGTGGAGTACCTGCCATGGGGGTACTGGTGCACAGCTGACCCCAGGGAGAAGCAGGGGTTTATCTCCCCAGCTGGGAAAGCTGAAGGGGGCACTTTGGAGCCTACAGGGAGGCTGGCAGGTTTCTGAGGATCAGTGCTGACCTGAACTGGGGCTCACTGGCACTCACACACTCAGGGGTGTGTGACACTGGCACTCACACACTCAGATGAGTGTGACACTGGCACTCACACACTCAGGTGAGTGTGGCACTGGCACTCACACACTCAGGGCTGAGTGTGACACTGGCACTCACACACTCAGGTGAGTGTGACACTGGCACTCACACACTCAGGTGAGTGTGACACTGGCACTCACACACTGGGGTGTGTGTGTGACACTGGCACTCACACACTGAGGGGTGAGTGTGACACTGGCACTCACACACTCAGGGCTGAGTGTGACACTGGCACTCACACACTCAGGTGAGTGTGACACTGGCACTCACACACTCAGGTGAGTGTGGCACTGGCACTCACACACTCAGGGCTGAGTGTGACACTGGCACTCACACACTCAGGTGAGTGTGACACTGGCACTCACACACTCAGGTGAGTGTGACACTGGCACTCACACACTGGGGTGTGCACAGGGGTGGGAGGATGCTCCAGCCAAGAACAACAGAGAATTTCCAGTGCTGTGAAGGACAGGAGACATGGAGAGCAGGACCATGCTGTGCTCCAGCACGGCCCCAGGCCAGACCCCAGGCAGCAGCCAGGCCTGCCCGGAGYCCAGGAGAGGCCCTGCCCTGCAGCTGAGAGGCTGCCAAGGGACTGTGTCCCACAGACCAGCACAGTGCTGAAGCRGAGCACACAGAGAGGAAAAAGGAGCTCCCCAGTTCCCAAAACAGGGAAATGGAACAGGGTCAAAATTCACTKTTTCTCTTAATTGGCCTCAAGCACATTAGAGCCGTGTGCCTTCTGGCCTAATTAGCGTGAATTTCCCTAAATGAATATTTGATGCTGATTAAGATATCAAAATGCGTTGGAGCCACATGACTCCACTTCCATGCTAGCACACAGCAGCTGTGCCTATCTACCAATCTGTCACCTCATTTCACACTCAGCCATGTTCATTCTTAATAAATCCCTCAGAAAAAGGGGCAGGAGTTTATGTGAGAGCATCACCTCTGTGACACTGGGCAGGAAAACCCCAAAGTCAGCGAATACATGGATGTAGCATGAAAGCACCACCAAGAGCAGCAGCTGAGCTTGGTGCTCTGTGGAGATGCCCAGCTCTCYCTGCTGCCCTCAGAGCAGCAGCAGCAGATACCTGTTTGCTGACGCCCCAGCCAAGGGGCTCCTCCAGCCTCTGGGGAACACCTCCCTACCATTAACTGTGAAGAAGAGCCGCAATTCCAGATGCTTCCAGCCAAGAAGAGAGGCTAGCCCCATGGAGAGGCTCACCAACCATCTCCTCAGAGCCCTGTGTGTCTGAACTGTACCTGCTGCAGGCGGGTGTGCAGCTCCAAGGTCCTCTGCAGGTGCAGCTGCTTCCTCTTGCCGTGCTCAGCCAGGAGGTCGCAGTGGTGCCGCAGCTCGTTGCACTGCTGGCAGATCAGGTTCAGGGCGTAGTGGTGGTTGGCTGCCAGCTGGTGCCCRTGCAGGATCACCACCTGAGCCTTCCCTATCAGCTCCTGCAGGAAGAGGAGAGCCCAGGCTGGCACTCAGAAATGGAGCCAGAGTGCCCCCACACACCAGCGTGCCCTCCCAGCTCRCCAGGGCTCAGCCACGTAGGAGTGTGCTCTTTCTTGAGAGTGACAAAATTATCCTTTGTCCCCTTAAAAGGAAATAAGCCCAGAAGTTTCTCTCCTCTATWAAGTGAAAAGACACCTCATAGGACCTGGGGGACTTCACCTCAAACTTAAGGATGGCCAATTGGACAGGAGCCAAAAAGTCCCACCTGGGCATTAAGTAGAAAAAGAAGAGAACAAAGAAACKAATGCCTTTTGTAAAGTGTTTTACAAGGACCTCTTGCACCTGGCTYRGTTTTTCTGTTTGTTATTTTGCCTTTTATTGAACCTTTTTGTTTCCAACACTGCCACAGAAGCCATCCTGCTGATTTTTAAGTCTCCAAGGKTAGCTGAGCTATCTTGGRTGTGTTATAGGCCTCCYAGAGCTTATGAGACCTGGCTCAAAGAAGTTACTATAACACAGCCACTCTTGGGGATGGCTGCCATTAGGGGTAGCCAGCAGGGGTGGCTTGCACAGCATAAAATGGTACCYAGCATCTGGGGAGAAAAACCTTTCTATCCATACAGAGGATGAAGCAGAAAACAGTACTTCACCAAAGCAGCAAGGCTGTGAGTGCCTGCTGGCAGTGCACCACTGCCCCTCCAGGAGCCACACCTGAATAAACTGCAGCTGATTCCAGCTCAGGCCCACCCATGCTCCCAAGCATCCCAATTCTCATCAAAGGGAATTGCAGCAGTTAAGGCTTATCTTGATGCCAAGAACACAGGAGCTTTTCTGCACACCTCAGTCAGTGTACTGGTTCTGGTTTCTCCAGGGCTGGGAGGAACTGGGATGGCTTTCCACTGGGATGGCTTTCCTGCTGCTCCCTGCCTGGCTTTTTGATCCTCCTCCCTCTCTCACAAACATTTCTTCAAATGGCCAGCAAGCCTCAGACCTCTCTCTAGAACTCTTCTCTTCTGTGCCCAGGCCCCTCAGGATTTCTCTRCTGCCCCCGGCCCAGGTGTCCAGCACATCCCTTTGCAAAGGTCACAGCCTTAGCTGGGCTCCTGTGAATCATTTCTCTTCACTCTTCTTTCCCCTACATCTCCTAAGTCTTCACCCATATGTTATGTTCAAGTCATAGACATGGCAGGATACAACTTTTTTGCAACTCCATGTGCCTGGTAACAAGTTTCTGCCTATTAGCATAGCTAAAGCACTTAAAATATAAATAATTCCTACTCCAGCTCATTAAATCCCACGCCTCCCCCACATTCAGACATTTATCTGTTCCGGATATTCACAGTGGCTCAGCAATTCATTCTAACTCTGATAATTAAACAGCCTGTTTCTGGCTTTCAGGGTGATCACAGCCTTGCTGCTCAGAGCAGAGACATGAAATCAATCCTTCGTGCAGCACTCCCCAACAAACTACAGAGCCAGGTGATCCCACAGAGACCTACCACAAATACAGAGTGGGGCTCCTGTGTTTCATGGGTGCTGCTTCTGTGCAAGGCCATCCCACCTGAGCCGTGCCACGTCACCTGAGCCCTGTTGTCTCACCTGAGCCAGGCCATCATCTCACCTGAGCCAGGCCATCCAAGTGCTCCAGCTCCTTGAGCCTCTGCTTCACCTGGGGGACGCTGTCGCCGGTGTCGGGCAGCTCCGCCTGCTGCCCCATTAAAAATTCAATGGCACTCTTGACCTGCACACAGAGAAGAAAATTGCTGCAAAAGGATACAAAGCACAGGCAGGAAAGCAGYCTGAGCCCAAAATTAATCACACTTGAGCTACGACTGCTAAATCCAATAATACAACTAGTGTCCAAGAACTAATTTCTAAATTCCAAGATGCTTCCATCAGCAGAATGCACACGACTGCAGGGCAGTGGTACCTAAATTAGCTCTCAGGGAGGAAGCACAGCCGTCTCCCCAGGCTAGCCAGCCCTGCCACAGCCAAGGAACAGCAGCATAAATTAAACACCCTCAAAATAAAAAGCATAAGAATTCTCTCCATCACATCTCCAACTCTCCCTTCTGCCAATGGAAGCACATCTGATCCTACCTCTTGAAAACTTTGCTCAAACTTCCAGAGTTGTAAATATTGTTCCATTTTTAACTGGTGCTTTTCCCAGAAGCCATCAAAAGCAGTCTCCATCTCCCGCAGCTGACCAAGCAACCTTGGGCACAGAAAAAGGACAAGATTGGAACAATTTGCAAACAGGGGACAAGCAGAGATGGACAAGCCCTAGAGATCACTTACACAGGGACCCAAGGTCTCAGAAGAAGTCAACAGACATGTACATGTGGCTTGAGATGATCCCARGGAGAGATTTAATGGAATCAGCACTGCAGAGCAGTGTGATCACACATCTGTGTGAAGCAGTTGTTGCTGTCTCCMTCTATCTGGGTAAAACCTGGGGCCTGGCAGGGAGAGCCCTGCATCTGCTCCACAGCCTCCTCATAGCAGTGGGGACAAAAATCAGAGCAAGTCAAAGCCATGAGAGAAGCCACCCAGCAATCTGATSGAGCAAAATTCTGGTGTCTCTGTCTTTGACAGGTGACCTAAAGAACACACCCACACCTCAATAATTTGAGTGTTTCCATTGAAAGTCAGGGGATTTAGGAACCCGGTGCACTCACCGATTCACCGTCTCCCAGTCCCCAGGCCTCTCCTGCTGCTGCTCCTGACTGCATTCCCCTGAGTCTGGCTCTTCAAAACTGCTCAAAAGCAGCTTTCCCTCTTTTGTGACTGCTGTGATCTCCTCCTGTATAACACAAAACATTCCTCATTCAGGGTGCTTACTGTGAGGTAAGGACAAGGCATTTTGTGTTTCYCCTGCCTTAGCTTCCCTGTGTGAAACAAGCAGCAAGCCCCAACAGACCAAAGGACTCCCAGCAGGTGTTTCAGTCCTCCTAACACGGAATTAACGCCTGGAGCTGCACGAGGCTGAGCCATGGACGGGTCACCAGGCTGGGTGGAAAGTGCCACACATGAATACAGCTGGCCACAGAATGACTCAGGAGGCCAGCACAGCCCAGCTCTCTCCTGGTGAGCAGTGGTGCTGGTGTGAGACACCTGCCCACAAGCTCATGTCCTCAAGCAACATTTTCCCCAGCTTGAAGGCTGTGCTTCTCCACCAAGGTCAGGAGAGGAGGTTGTAAGAGGAGCATCCCATGGGGGAACAAAGCCAGGACTGAGCCCTCACAGCAGCACTCAGTACAACCTCTACACACGAAACCAACACTCCCAACACAGCCTCTCCTAGGGGAAATTTAAACCCTTGGGGTCCTCACCAGTACCAGCTGAGGTGCTTTGTGCTGGCTGGGCTCAGCCCCAAAGCAAACAGTCCTGGGGCTGTCATGAGAGAGACAGGGATCCCAGGTCTTGCTGTCACTACAATCTGTGCACAGTTTCTCATCTGCTTTTGCGTTTTGTGGTCTTAGAAGGAACAAAAGAAAAAAGCCAATAGACCTCACTTCAGACAAAAGCCAGTGAGTGGTTTTGATATCTGAAATTAATAGAAGAGGAATTAAAAGCAACAGATGGCTTGTACTGAGTGCTGCTGTGCTTTCTACGCAAATGAAAACACGTGATGTGTTTTATTTCTCCACAAAGTGGGCACTGCTGGCTGGTTTTACACTGCTGATCCATCCTAGAGCTGGTATCTGCCCCTGCATTGTGGCCAYGTCCTGAGCACAAAGCTGAAGCCACTGAGTCATGTTGCAATAGATGTAGCTGCTGTTTCACGTTACTGTCTTCATTTTCAAAGAGATGGAGGCCCATTGAATGTACCAATAATGATACTTTCTAAACATGCAGACATGTATTTATACCTGCACACAGCACAACTTGGATGACATTTTCAGTATTTCTTAGAGGCAGCTTTCTGGGAACTCACTGTCACATGAATGACAAATGATTATAAATTAAAATAGATACAATTCTTTGACTCAGGTAAATGAAACCTGTCACAAAGCAAAGGAGCTCATTCTTCAGCCCCACAGAACAACTATGAACACAGTGATTGCTTCTGAAGGAAGGGTTTGGGACCTGTGCTRCTCCCTGGAAGGTGCAGGAGCACCAAAGACAACAGGTTGATAAAGCAGCAGCTGGCTGCACTGAACCTTCCATTGACTCCTATGATAATGTTAATCACAAATCCCCTGAGCCACACCTTGAGCTGGCAGTGCCTGTGACTGGCAGTGCCCCTGTCTGAGCCATACCCTGAGCTGGCAGTGCC